>JAHLJT010002406.1:58146612-58552265 GCA_031308135.1 Acheta domesticus
ATTTTCTAGTTTTGAAGCTCCCATTACCGTTGTTGAAGGAAACAAGGAAAGTTCCTTTGTTAAGGGGCATAGTGAGCAATTTCATTGGAAGACACTTCACTTTGGCTAGCGAACACTCGAAGAGAGAGAGAGAGAGAGAGAGAGAGAGAGAGAGAGAGAGAAAAGGATAGAAAGAGAGAGAGGGGGAGAGGCAAGGAAGTAGGAAAAATGAAAGTGGAGACTAAAGCCTAAGCTCCGAAGGTGAACATTATGTGTATAGGAATTACCGATGTCATGTTCAAGCCAGGAGGCGAGAAGTGGTCGCTGTAGCTTCTGTGAAACTATCACGGGTAAGCGGAAAGCAACTAGTGGATTCCTGGAAAGCTACCGAGAGAAATTCTGAGTTGACGTTGATATATAAAGCTTTTCAGATGAAAGGCCTAACATTTTGACACAATCTATACTCGGAAGTCTCACATACCCATAAGCTTCTTCAATCGTTTTTGTCTGAACAAACTAATAAATTAAGATACTGGGAAATAATACTTTCTTATTCCATTAAAAATCATGTGTAAATAATTTTAGTTTCAATACAAACAATATTATTTGCAACCTCTTTTGTAATAAGAATCAATCGATTAATGCAGCAATTACACAAAATAGTTGAATGTGCAGTTTGGAGGCAGTATATTAGCTTGTTTTTAAAGTAGTTAGAAGTCTTGTTCGCTGAAAGATCAGGTAATACCAAATTTTTTAATTTGTTGATTTTGTTTTATTAATAAAATTTGTCATTACCAAAACAAAATCGTCATAATAGGCAGGGGAAATACACAAGAAGAAAACGTCAAGAACATAATGAAGTGCAAACACCAGCTCTAGAAAGAGACGAAGAGAGTAACGATACAAACAATGCGGCTCAGAACATATATACTCTTTGGCTAAGAGTTGGAAAGTATAGCAGAAATGGATAATGTTTGAGGAAAGTGAAAGTATCAGAAATATCACAGATAGAGGGGATGACAACAGCTGCATTTTTCGTTCTATTATGTGAATATGTCTTTTCTCGGAAAGAAAAAACGCATGCAATAGCACACTGCTGCCCGTAGGAGACGGGAATCTCGTGCACCCTGACCTTGCGTTCCCTTCAAAGAGCAAATGTTTTTAAAGGTGTTGGGAAAATCAGGTCAACTTTGTCGTAGGAAAAGCGTGGAGATCCTTGCATTTTACTATGCGAATACTAAAAAAGAGTACTGCGAAAGCGAGAGAATTAGCTTACATATCTCTAGTTCGCCCATTAAAGGAATACGGGACGGTTTGTTGGGACCCTTATAGAATCTCACAAAAGGAATACTTAAATAGAGTACAGCGAAGAGCATGTAAACTTATTTTCCAAAGCAATAGGAATAAAGAGTGGGAGTCGCTAGGAAGAAAGTAGAGTGGAAGTCACTAGAAATCAGGAGGGTTAAGGCAAGACTCTGTGCTTTGTACAAAGCGTATGTCGGTTATCCAGCTTGGAAAGATATCTACATCCGGCTCAGTAAACCCACGTATTTTAGTAGAGGGGATCACAAAAACAAAATTCAATTCAGGCCACAGAGTACAGATGTTGGAAAATTTTCCTTTACAAATAGAACTATAACGGACTGGAATAAGTTGCCTGTGACAGCCTTGGAACCCTTTCCTCAAGGTGTTCAAAGATTTAAAACTAAATTAACTAATGATATTTGTAAATTTTATTAGTTAGTAAGTTAGGTTTATTAGAATGGTTATATTATTATTATTATTATTATTATTGTTATTATTATTAATTATTGTTACCATTATTAGTATTGTGATAATTATTAGATGCATTGGTTTATAGTATTTGTATTGAAGTGTGGTGACGCGTTATGAAGTGTAGTGCAATATAGAAGTAGAAAGAGAAGTGAAGTGAAGTGGAGTGCAGTGTATTAAAAGTCGTATATGTTATTATAAATTATCTGCACAGAACCATCATAAAAGTAGAATTAATGCGATTATTGTTATTAATGCATTTATTGTTAACGTTGTTATCTTATTACTATTATTATTATTATTGTTATTGTATTTAAATAATTTTAAGTTACATTGTATTTTTTTCATCATTATAATATGTAAATTTTAATGTTCCGCGCCACCAGGTTACATAAACCTACTTGCGGAAATAATAAATATCTATCTATATCTAGATCAAATAGTGTGCTCCCTTCAAAACAATTACCGTCCATTTCTAGCCTTCGTTAAACCTCCCTGTAAAAGTAAAATGTTGTTCTCTCCTTACTTGACTTCTTAACATTTTCCTTCTTATAATGCTTTTCTCGCCTTGATTGTTTCATCGCCTGATTGTGAGGGTTGGCAGTACAAATTCCAAGGACGTCGTCACGTGCATACGACAAGGAGGAACGGGGTGGACAGTGTTCACGCATGCAATTTTATGCCGAAAAGAAGTATCGTGTGGTCGCAGCTTAAGAGAACTATGTTAGTGAGGGTGTATTGTCGGGGAAGAGGGTGGCAGTGTATTGGTTGGCGCAACGGCGGCGATGCGGCGACAGATTTGCCTGATGTTCGCGGGGAAGGGGTGGACTAGAGACGTGTGGGATGAAGAGGACGGTCGGATACTGGCAGCTGCGAAGTCGGAGAGGGCGCGGGCGGCGCGGGCGGGCGGGGGCGGCGGGGGCGGCGGGGGCGGCGGGGGGCGGCGGGGGCGGCAGTGGGGGCAGCGGCGGGGGCGGACGACGGGGGCGGGGGTGGTGAGGGCGGGGGCGGCGTGGCAGGCCCTTAAAGCAAATTGCATGCTGCAGCAGCAGCAGCCGGGGAAGCAAGTGGTCGTGGAATTATTGAGGAGTGCCTCATCCGTCTGCCGAGCGCTGAATCCCTTCCCGCCCTCTCGTCTGCTCTCACCACGCGCCCGATCGAGTCATTGTTGAGTCTAAGCCCCTCGGCCCTGTCCGGCGGCCCACTCGCTGTGGTGATGGCCAATCACAACCTCGCGTTGCGGACAGACAATGCCCAGACATCTGCACGCTTATCCTGTTTCAGAGAACTTCGGTCAACAATATGCAATCAGCACGTTTGTAGGGAGACCTCTGCTCAAATTATGTGGACAGTATCAGCGCGTTATAGAAGAAAAGATTCTTAATCATGCTAATAAAAATTAACAAATTCTAGATTTTTATTTCTTTCTTTTATTTTTGAATCCCGAGTTGATTTGTTTCAGTACACATGTCAAATTAGAATGCTAATTGTAATGGTAGTCCTTAATCAATGAAAGTAAAAGACAAATCTAATCTCTATCAAATATGTGAAATGAAAGCAAAATATATAATCATGTTTTATTTTTCTCAAAGTTTCGTATTACTAGATCGAGACTGCCAATAGGACATGTTGCATATATCTTCTAAGTTCAAATCTCACATTAGTAAATTTATCAAATAAATTCAAAGAGCCAAATGAGAAAAAAATTCATAAAAGCCGATGCCGTTTAATAAATATAGCCAATAAATAAAAGCCATTCATCTGAAACAAAACATAAAGAGCCACAACATCATTATGAAATATGTTAACACATCAAGGGGCAAGCAAGAACATGTTTGTTCAAAAATTACAATAAGAAATTGCGATGTCAAGAATCAGTAGATCCTAAAGTTGGCTCTCAGAGATTCAATACAATAAGCAAGACTGATTGTTTAAGTATAGGGTGGCCATATTTGGAACTGGTCTGAGGCACTGTGACGCATAGAAATCATCAACCATACTCTGGACAGGAATATTAGCAAGACTGGTACTCAACTATAATTCGTTTCTTGGTTATAAGATGTTCTGTAGGAAAAGTTTAATTCCCTGCAAAACATGTAAGATTGAAATGCGAGCTTATTTAATCTTAGTACATTATTATGTAAAACTGCGTGTGCGGTCGCTACGGGATATACTAAATTCGAGTGAGACAAAAAATGTCAGCTCCAAATGTTTGAGGATTGACTGATCAGTAATTCCAAAGGGGTCAAGTGCTAATATACTTAGTCCCATAAGTGTAGTACATTTTTTCCTCGAGAGGTAGCGGTGATCTTCCCCCCTGTATGGCGAGATCCGAAACCGACCTACCGTCGGCTAGCGGGGATTTCCCCAACCAGATATCTCCCACCAGCGTGACACCGCACCCCCCGGGACAAGCTCTAAGCTCCCATCTGATCTCCCAGCATGTGTGGTAGTGTAGTCCATGTAACTGCATAAGTAAAGGGTGAGAATAGGACAAGGAAGAGGAAGGGAAGATCGCGGGCGCTACACGGTCCGTTCGTTAAGACCCCGTATGGTGCGATGCCCCGCTCATGATAGATACCTGGTTGGGAAAAAGCGAAAGCTGACGGGTAGGACAGTATGCCGGAACTCGCCATCCGGCAGAGATCACTGCCACCTCCAAAGAAGAAACAGTCACTACACTTAAGGTACTAACGACTTTAGCAGTTGACGCTCCCGGAATGGCACCGCCAAATGTGTGCGGAGATCGGATTAAAAGCGAGCCGCGGTTTCGGAGGATTGGTTGATTGATTGTTCGTGATTCCGGGCGCGTCAACTACAGAGGTCATTAGTCTCGTAAGTGTAGAGCGTGCTTTTTCTTGGAGGTGGCGGATCTTTTCCCCGTTGAATGGCGAGATTCGGCGCCGGACGTATCAACAACTAGTGGGGTTTTCCCCTCAACTAGGTATCTCCCACCAGCGGGGTACCGCCCCAGCCGGGAGAAGCTCTAAGCTCCCGACCGGTCTCCCGGTATTTGTTGTAGTGTAGCGCATGTTAATATAAGTGTGTGTGTAAGGGGTGAGGGTAGGACAATAAAGAGAAAGGAAAGATAGCGCTCGGTCCGTGGCCCTTTTGTTAGGGTACTTCTCCGGCATTGGGAGAAACCATGGAAAACTACTGATGAGATCAGCCGTCCGCTAGAATTCTCTTCCAGACAGCGACTGAACTCGAGGTAGCGTCGAAAATCCTGCCTAGGAGCTCCCGGTCTGCCGTGCCATCAGTTGATGTACTGAGCCATCTCTGCCGGTGGTTCGCGTAGAAGCGACAGGATATTCGTGGGCATGGCGTGGCGTGGGGGATGGGGCGCGGTGAGAGCTCGCACGCGGCCGCAATTGCGGTGCCGTAACAGGCCCCTCGCCGCCCATTGGCACACGCGCCGCCACCGCTGCACCATCCCCTCCCCTCACACACCACCCGCAAAACGCCTCCTGCAGCCCCCGCTCACGCGCTTACACCAAGCTCTTGGACGACTCTCATTCAAGTGGCGTGCAAAGCTACAAGGCCCAAATTTGTTTCTTTAATTTTCAATAAAGGACGCAAATTCAATAGTAAACTATTACAATGTATTCATTTTCTCTTTTGTATATTTAGCTGTTAAAACGATGTTGAACATGACTCTTTATATACTTCTCTCATTTTATCTGGAACCGCTGAGAACAGTGTTAAATATCAACAATGTTCTTTGAATACTTCTCTAGAAGACAATTTCTACATGCTATTTCATTTAAGCACTGTTGTGCTTTATGCAAACAATTTTTTACAACGCTTAAATGTAATTTTATTTCGTTTGCTTGCAAGTTGGTGTCTTTCTAGGGTGTTTTTCTCTAAGAAACGCGACAAATTTGTATATCATCTCAAAAAAAAACAACAGATTATTCACGATTGACTGGATGTAATCAAGTCCAAAGTTTTTGATGTCCCCCGCCCGCCAAATGCCTGTGCAGCTCCCGCTCATTCAAGTGAAACGTTTTTCAAAAAACAACGATGATAACCAAAACAAGGCCCAAATTGTTTCTTTAATTTCCAATAAATAAATAAAAACTCAGCATTAAGAATAGAAAAAGGAGTAATAATTTATAAATCTATAATTCGCCCATCATTCACCTATGCGTGCTCAGTATGGGCAGGAGCTGCAAAAATGCATATTAATAAATTAGAAATAATCCAAAACAAATTCCTAAGACTGGTTATTAAAGTTCCGTGGTTTATCCCTAATGCGCAAATCCATAGGGAAATGATTATTAGTTGAATTAAAGCGCACACAAATATACTATCCAAACATTTTTATTTAAGGCTTGAAGATTGTCCTAGCAAAAGAACCTTCAACCTTGGCCGTACATCAAAGCAAACCACCCGAAAGATCGTTTAAAGGCGCCCTGAATTGCTGGTGATAAGGTTGTAAATATTTCATGTCATTATAATAACTGTGTGCATGTATGTATGTATGTATGTATTATCCACAAACGTGGTATTTTGATCAATGTTAGAATTTTGAATTAAATACAAATAGGAAAGATAGTGTATATGTATGTAAAACATGAGCTCAAGTAAGTATACTTGTGCCCTGATGTAAACGAAGGAGACTGTTACGTACTTCGTGGAATGTATATTTTTGTAAATAATAACCCCCGAAAGTCCGGATGGGTCGAACGGGCAGGAAATTTAAATAAGTCCAATAAGGGACGCAAATTCAATAACGACCTATTAAAATTTATTCGTTTTTTCTCTTTTGCTTATATATCTGTTAAACGTATTTTGAACTTGACTCTTTATGTACTTCTCTCATCTGGAAAAGTTGAGAACAGTGTCAAACGTCTAAAGTTCTTTGAATACTTCTCAAGAAGACAATTTCTACATGCTACTTCATTTAAGCACTGTTGTGATTTATGCGAACAATTTTTTGTTGCAACGATTAAATGTAATTTTATTTCGTTTGGTTTCAAGTAGGCGCAAAATTTGAATTTCATCTAAAAAAAAAAGACATTATTCACGATTGACTGGATGTAATTAAGAGAAATCAAGTCCAAACTTTGATTAATTGTATTTTAATCTGGATAAAGTATATCCACAGTAATTATCACAACCGAAGGATAATGTGTCATTTCTTGTCCAAATTCATCGGAGATTTTTAAATTTTAAAACTTATTTCTTGATTGTAAGCATTTTTAAATTGAATGTAGGTCAACAAATGCTGATTTCTATTTTTTACAATTCTTTAATTAGCTTAACCAAACTTGACTTTTGATAGATAAATTATTAAATTATTTTAATTTATTTGAATGATAATTAAAATTTTAATTTCAATGATAATGATAATTTCCACGCACAGTGTTCGAACACGAGTGGGAAAATAAAATGTATTAATAATGGTTGCAAAATATTCATGGCGTAATCACATTATTTGCAAAAACGGTGTTGTTTTAAAAACGAGATAAATTATGTTTTAATTTATTTTTTAATACCTACAGGTTGTGAGGGTCTTTAATATTGAGAAGATTTTGTGTAATAGTTTTATCGAATACCCGTCTGATTGTTCTTGTTCATTAATGTCCTGGTAATGCCATGCTAAGATTTAACTAATGCTAATTATTCTTTGTTAATTTACGCAGCAAGGAAATAGAATATACTGAGTTTTAATTGGGTGTTTTAATACTCAATAGAATGGTTTAAATATTGCTCTATGACAAGACTGAAGCTCTAGTTTAACAATTTTCAGTACCTTATTATTTAAACGTAATATTACATATTTACATGTTGATAACATTACAAATTTGTGTAATATTTTTGCATCAAAGTAAATGAAAAAGTTTTAAAACGAATAAACATGATCATTCAAGCAAATTAGGTTCTGTGAAATTGAATGTAACTTAATTTGAATCTTCAAAACTATCACTCGTCTACTTCGTATCACATGCCACTTTCATCTTCAGTTACTGTAACCATCACACTCACTCGGAAGAAGATCAATGCACAGTTTTAAACATTTCCTTTGTATCCCTTCCTCTAATCCGCGCAATATCAAGCAGAGGAGGCGCAAATCGGAGGGCAATCTTGGCACGCCATCAGACATTTATTAGCGGAGTGGCCGTCGCCGGCGCCTAATGTCAACAGGGCCCGCGCCGCATCTGAATGGCGCTGCGAGCTGTGCTCGCGCGGTTGCTTTCAGCGCGCGCGTTATTTGCCGCGAATCGCGAGGCGCGACCGAAAGACAAACGAGGGAATCCGAACGAAAGAGAGCCATTACTTGGGAATTACGCGCGCGAACGCAGCGACTCTATGAAGTGGACGTCGGATTATGCAGATCCCGGGGAATACGGACGAAGCTTCTCGCCCCGCCACGGGGGGAGGGGAAGTGGCGGCGGCGGGAGAGGAAGTGGCGACGGCGGGAGGGGAAGTGGCGGCGGCGAGAGGGGAATACCTCGCGGGGGATGCTCACAGGGCGCTGAGGAGGAGAAGAGGAGATCGCGGGTGGAGTGGGTGTTTGGAAGTAGGAACCGCAAGAGATGCCTCAGTGCAGCAACTGATGCCACTGCAGTCCCTCTGACCGGGAGGTCCTAGGACTCGTGGAAGGATTTTCCACACTAGCTTCTCAGCTAGGTCGAATTCAGTCGCTGTCTGGAGGAGAATTCTAGCGGCCGGCTGCTCTAATCGGTCGTTTTCCGTGGTTTCTTCGATCAACACTAGGCGAATACCGAAGCAGTACCCTAACAAACGGGCCACGGATCGCACGCGATCTTTTCTTCCTCTTCCTTGTACTATCTTCAACCCTTACACACATTGACATTTACATGCACTACACTACCACATATGTCGGGAGACCGGTCGGAAGCTTACAGCTTGTCCCGGCTGGGACAGTGCCCCACTGGTGGGAGATACCCAGTTGGGGGAAAGCCCGGTACGCCGACCTGCCGTCCCCGGAACCCCGACTGTAGGTCGGTGCCAGATCTCGCCTTCCATTGGGGAAAGATGACCATACCCTTCCGAGGATAAACACACACAACACTTACGGCACTTATACCCTCAGCAGTTGACTTGCCCAGAATCACGAACAATCAATCAATGGAAGAAGGAAGATGTTGACAGAACATGCTTGTAGCTGCGTGGCAACACTTGGCTCTGCAGTGTTGCTGTCCTGGAAGACCTAGGGTTCACGTCTAGTTGGTAGCATATTTTTGACACTAGCTCTATACCTTCCTCGAATTCAGCCACTGTCTGAGGGACAATTCTAGAGGTCAGCCGCTCGGATCGATATTTTTACGAGGCGAATACCAGAGAACTTCTCCAAAAAACGGTCCATGCACCGTGCACAATCTTTCTTTCCTCATCTTTGTTCATTCCGCTTCTTAAGAGAATCTAAGGATACTCACACGCACATATACACTCTTGCGTATGCTCCTTTACCAACAACGTCCGGATATTCTTATGGTATAGTTGATCAAACATTTTTTAGCAGCCAATCTCAAAAAGTTTATAAAAGCTGTATATTGGAATGTCCTGTAAGATAACGGGAAAAAGGTAGAACGGACATATATCTGTAGAAAAAGAAGAAATATTTTGGCAAGTTCAAGCAAGATTTAACGAGAACTGACAGTTGGTGGAGGGTAGATGGAAGGGTTCGAGAGATGTGAGCGTCGATTAGTCTCTCCTGTAGGCGGTCAGAAAAACGCTGTTTGAATAATGCATTGGGAGGTAGAAGTATTTTATAACCATGCACCGTAAAATCTGGGAAAGTTAAAAATTAATTGCTGGATATAATAAAGCTTAACTTTCACAAGAAGATCTAGTATGTAATCTCGCATTCTGCTTTAGCTTAAAATGCCTGCGTGTCAAATATTTAATTTTATTGGAACCCTGAAAAACAGGCTTAATATTTGTTTGAAAGGGTTATGGGAAATGGAATTTAATGAAGATCATCATAACACCTGATGCTTTGTAATTCTATATTATTTAGATCTTTCAAGTTAACCAACCCCGACTTTTCTTTGTCACTATTGTTGACGTTATGTATAAAAGAATGTAATATGCACGAGATCACATTTACGGAGATGCAATTTATGAGAACAATTTATAACTTATAATTAAAATAACGTCAAAATTTGCAGCCTGTGCTTAATTGGCAATAAATATTACATGTTCTTTACTGTCTTAATTAATTTTAAATGTCTATGTTACATTAAAAGTTATTCGCTCATACAATCAATATTACCTTCGCTCTTAACTTAATCTTTTGAACTTCAAAATGAGACCAAACAATTTCAGGCAACTAACACACCCAAAATGAGAATAAACACGAGCAGATTGGGAATAAACACAAGCAATTTGAGACGTAACAATTTCAAATCGAGAAAAAAGAAAGTTCAATTGGCTAGACTTTCATTTGTTGTTAACAAAACTAACTTATATTTCTTGTGTTTGGGTAAGGAAATTGCGTTATAATTATTTACGTAAAGAAAAAGGAAGTTGAAAAGAATTAAATAGAAATTTGTGCAGTATATAATAATAATAGTTATTATTATTATTATTATTATTATTATTATTATTGTTATTGTTATTGTTATTATTGTAGAGACTGCCGAGAGCTCGCTAATTCAGTTGGAGTGAAGAAACCGACTACATATCGGTGGGTAAAAAGTCAAGACGAAATACCAAGACAAGGCGGTGAACAAAGACGAGTGAACACAGAGATTTGATGGTACAGTACATAGAGAAAAATCCCAGAATTACTTTAAAAGAACTGCATCGTAAATTTGAAGATCAGCATCAAGCTATTGTTTCATACGAATATTTGCGTCAGCATTCAGATCGCGTAATGCTTTCGATAAAATACTTTCGTAAAGAGCCCGAAAAATGAACAGCGATGTAAATAAAAGAAAACGATACAAATATGTGCCACGGCTCTTAAATTATCAGGCAGATAATATCCCTGAATGGTTGTAACCTGATATTTTTTACATTCCTGTTTCAACCTGTTAAGTCTCAATTTGGAAGTGATTGGTCTCAATTTGAATGCGTTTATTCCCAATTTGAAATCATTTGGTCTCAAGGTCTCAGGAAATCATCTGCTCTCTTGAAGTTGAAAAGGTATAGAAATACCTTACATTAAAATTAACAGATTCCTTGTCATTACTAATAAAATTCTACAAAATCGAATACACCAATGATTTTTTCTCATGTTCCGAAGTTAAAATCCTAACGCAACCCAACCCCCCTCCGCCAGTTAAAGAAACAGAGTTGTTCGGGGCGGCGCGCCCGCTCGCATTCCTCCTCGGGGGAGAAATATTTACAAAACAGCCCGACACATCGAGCGCTCCTTCGAATTCCAATAAAATCACATCGCCGCCTGGGACACCAATAAAATGTCGAAATTCCGAAATTTTTCGAACAAAACCGCTGCCGCCGCCGCCGCACTCCACCGCGCGCGGCGCTTCATAACTTCCCAGGAGGCGCACGCGAGGGGAGGGGAGGAGAGGCAGGTGGGAGGGGAGTGAAGGGGTGGGGAGTGAGGGGAGGTGTGGGGTGGGAGTGGCGGGTAGGGTGAGGAGGGAGGGTGGAGCGGGGAGGGCGGGGAGGGCAGGGAGGGCCGGGGGTGGGAAGAAGAGGGTAGGAGAAGGGAGGGGTGGGAATGGGATGGAAGAAGACGAGAGGAGGATGAGGGGGACTCAGGAATGGAAGGAGAAGAGGAGCCTGAGAGACGAGGGGTAGGTGAGGCGGGATGGGACGGTGACGGGAGGGTGGGAGTGAGGTGAGACGAGGTGTTGGGTTGAGGTAAAAAGAGGCGACTTGGAGCAGGACGGATGAGGCGGAGCGAAGTATGGAGAGGCGAAGGAAGGTGAGGAGAGCAAGATGAGGCGAAGAAAGTGGGACAAGATGAGTGCGGTATGTCAGGCGGTATGAGGTGTAATGAGTCAAGCCGAATGGTGGAGATGTGGGGAGAAATGAGAAAGCGGGGAGGGTGAGGCGAGGGAAGGCGGAGCAAGGCGGGTGAGATGTGTCCGGAGGTGCGAGGAAGGATGAGACGGGGTGAGGCGGGATAAGGCGGGGTGGGGCTGGATGAGGCGGGGAAAAGGAGAGATGCTCGGGGCGAGGTGGGGATAGGCGTGACGAGGAGAGTCGCGGTGCAGCGAGGCGAGGTGGGGGAGGCGACGCAAGGCAGATGAGGTAAGGCCGGGAGAGGCAGGACAGAACGGGGTATGGCAGGGAAAGACCGGCTGAATGGGGGCGGGGCAACCAGGTGCGAAACGAGGCGAGGCATGGCGCGGCGGGGAAAGACCAGCTGAATGAGAGCAAGGCAACCAGGTGCGAAACGGGGCGAGGCGTGGCGGGGCAAGTAGGACCGGGTGTGACAGAGCAAAGAGGTGTAGGGCGTGGCGTGGCGAGGCGGGGCGGAACGTGGCAGGGGGAGGCGGGCGAGGGAGGCAGGGGGAGGGGTGCCTTCTGCGGCTTCTGCGCCCATAAACGCTTTCGCGTGTCCCTGGCTGTTATACTGCTAACGGCCGCCGGCTACAAGGGAAACCGATTACACAAGTTCGGCCGGCGGCGGCGGCCGCGGCGCCGCTCCGCTCCGCCCCGCCCCGCCCCGTCCCGCTCCGCCGCGCCCGGGAACTATGTGCGCGCCGCGGATTCGCCGCACACTTTTACGACGCGCCGCGGCGGCGCGCGCGGCGCGGCCCGCTGCGCGTTTATTTATCGCCGATCGAGGCCGCCTCGGGGAATCCCGGGCGACGGCGGCGCGCCCCGCGTCGGCCCCGCGAACTTCCGCCGCGCGTACAAAGACATCGGCGCGTCGGGGCGGGGTAACAAGTTATAATGGCGCACGGAGACCGGAACTTCCCATAGGAAGGCGCACAAATCTTTATCGGATATCTTCGCCCGGTGGAACGGGAGCGGGGTGTGGGAGGGAAAGGGTTGAATTACGGCCGTTGGGTGGGAGGAGGGGGAATTCGGAAAGAAGAGGCCTCGACATTCATTGCGACGCTCAATGTGACCAAGTTTCGGGAAGGGGCACAAAAGGAAATAATGGCGTTTCATTTGTCGAAGAGTAAACTACACAATGTGAGCACTGCTTGTGTATTCAAGAGAGGAGCAAGCGAGCGCGCGAGATGGGGTCAGGGGGTGGAGGTTGCTCCTTGGGGGAGGGTGATCAAAAGGGAGAGGGGGAGCAGATGGCGAAATGTGGGAACGGAAGGACGCAGCGACAGCGGGCCCAGTTATTTCATTAGCACACCCGCGCCTTCTGCGCTAACCCAATGCTCCTTCTTCAGGATTTCAACCTGTTAGCCTTTTATTACAAAAGTAAAATATCTGTAAACAATGCAAGAGCCCTGTACAAACATTATCCGACGTATTATGACTTATGCGTGTCCAATCTGGATAAATGACTCAAGAACCAATTTAAACAAAATCCAAATCGTTCAAAACAAATACCTCAGAACAATAACGCAAGCCCTATGGTTTGTTTCAAATCTACAGTCGTACGAAGAATTAAATATTCTATACATGATCACATTCATTACCAAGATCTCCAGCAAATTTTATTCTTACAACAAACAAAACGACCACCTATCCCGTTTCAACCTCGTCCAAATCCCAGATTACCGTACAAGAATTAAAAACAGATTCCCAATTCAAGCTTTTTAAATATGCATTCAGAGTTGGAAAATAAGTAAGGCGATTCATAAGCTCCCTTGCCATGAGTAGTTATTTTTAGAATTAATATTTTTACGCTAATTTAAGTCGCCAAGTCTACATATGTAAAAGTACTATAGTACTGACCTATGTAACTTAAAATGCCAATAAAAAGAAAATGAAAAACCATCTTTTGCTCCACATTGTCCGCTCCACATCACTTATTTTATTAAACTACTTCCTCGTACATTCTGTCGAGAATAACAATATGTTTCTTCTTTATTCCGAAACAGCATCCACAGCTCCGTGAGAATCTATGCTGTCAGACGTTTGTGTCCACTTCTGTTCCAAGACCATATTTTTTTCGTCATCCTTGCATATTCGATTCTCCATCGTATCCATATACTCGATTATTACTTTCTCGCTAGGGAGTAGATAGAAAATTACGTCATGCTCTGCCAAAAAACGGCGAATTTGCAGCAGTAAAACTCTTATTACAAAGTCCTGGTAACGAAAAAATTGATAAATCTAGTAGTAGGAAATGGTGTGGCATTTACGATGCTATCATCGAAATCAATATTTGATGTAGGCTCCTCATCGTAACTGTTTATTTTGGCATAAAGATTTTTCGGCCGCATTGCGGCCATCTTCAGTGCTCTTAGAGGCGGCTGTGGGCCTCAGTCCAGACAAGACAGCCTATTGCCTGGGCTGTCTTGTCTGGACTGAGGCCCACAGCCGCCTCTAAGAGCACTGAAGATGGCCGCAATGCGGCCGAAAAAGCTTTATGCCCAAATAAACAGTTACGATGAGGAGCCTACATCAAATATTGATTTCGTTGATAAATCTAGTTGAGAATTTTTTTTAAAAACTCCTCTACCACGAGATATAGACAGAATACATATTATGTGGGTCCTTGATCCCGAAAAATCGAATGACAGCAAAACGTCCGTCCGTCGGCGAACAACGCTAGCGGCTAAACCAGTCAGCCGATTTTCTCGAAAATTGATATTGCCCTATCAATATGACTGACGTCGCAACTCCTTAAATTTTGTGGAGTTCTTTACATGAAGTCACTGAGACATTTCCCAAATTTTCAAAAAAGTGTCTTCTTCGATGTTGATTACATTTGTTATTGGATAGTGTGAAGAACGTAAGAGAATGGTGCAGGTCTCATGTTCGTTAAAAACCCAGATTTTTCGAAAATTGCTTCAGTTCCAAATTGTTTTCGTAGTTTTCCTATAGCAAATATATTAAAGATACACATGTTTACCTTCGTGAAACCTGCTTATTAAAGATCAATTTTGCGTTAGGTTGCGTACAATTTTTCGAAAATTTGAGTACTTGTCGCACGTGAAAGAACGGGCGAGAAAGAAAATATTGTTTTAGAACCACTACTTGTTCTCTTTTGTATTATTTTATTTTTGTGTATTCATTATGACTATTTTCGATTAAATATCACTTGCATATATTTACTAGTCTCATTAGTCTTCAACTTTCAGTTGTTTTACGTATTGTGTTACTTCTTTGAACTGCCAACTGATATCTTTATACAATCAAATGACTATTTCCATACCTTGTCACCACTATGGGCAAACTATCGCCTTTACCAACTCTGCAAGCTTGTTGCTCCAGACCCTACTGCTTTTATTCTCAAAGAGTCTCAATAAGGTCCTTTTATAGTTATTATTTACATTTACTTGACTAATTCCCTCTCTTGGAACTTCTCATTCCTTCCAGCAAACGGCCTGGTCCAAGAGGCCCGATGCGGACCCAGAAACGCTGCACTGACCTCGTTTGTTCCTGCTCCAACTCGCACATTACACGTAATTTCTCACTCTAAGCTTACTGGCAAAAAGTGGTCTCTTTCATCATGACCTAGAAGTTTGTAAAATTCATTTTCAGACACCCTGTACTTATTGTTTCCAATGCTGGGTTCTGGAATATTGCATCTTTCCCACTAATCCCCACCACCGACAAGGGCAGTTTCGATTGACATTTACTGACTTGTCCCCACATGGGCGCCCAACGCTAAAATCCGTTTCTTTTTACTTCAATATTCGCTGTCAGCAACCGACACATTTACGGCCTTATTTATAAATGTCCGATACGTTTGCAATTCTCTGAGATATGAGGAGATCTAGGACGAAATTGACGACGAATTTGACCGGAGTTATTTTGGATGTCACAAGTAACACACTGATAGTTTTCTGCATTTAAAAAATCCACCACACCCAGATATTTTTATACCTACACCTACCATTGGTGTAGAAGGCCTGTGTTGAAATTATATTACGAATCATGTGATGCCAAAGATACATTGTTTCACCAATATCCTACTATTTCTATATTTCTACATCATGCCAATATCTAAATATAAAAAAGAATTATGTAATTTAAAATGTCAATATTGTATTTATTTATTACTGTTATTTGTTTATTTTATTCTTAAATTCTTTTGTGTCATAAATACGAAACAATAGGCGTTTCTTGCAGATCTACCAGTCTTGGAGTAAACTTCATCTTCTGAATTAGCTCATTCACCCGAGTTCCGAAATGTAAGAATACGTCTCATTCCCCACTCCGCGTTGTGACGTGCCTCACTCGTAATTCAGCCACTGCTTCAGTTCTCAATAAAGACACATAACCATTTCTCCAGACTAATCCACATCTCCCAATGCATTCACTGTAATCCGTTTTCAGTTGCCCTTCTCCCAAAATTTTACATTCACTTTAAAAATGTATTCTGCATATGAAAATCTCCCTTCTACCCAACTCCATTCCTTCATTCTTCTCTTACTTCAACGTCTTCAGTCTTCTTCATCTTCAACAATGTTCAGCCTACATCATCAACCAGATTTTACTTGGGTTGAAGTCATGTGTCAGCAACAATTTTAGTTTCTGCTTTAACCACAGGTTGAACTGCGTTAACTGGTCCCACTTGCATAGATGGCTTGCCATCTCAATCGATTTTTTCGCCGCTTTTTTGACTCTTAGGGTAAATGTTGAAATTTTTCCTTCTGTACAGTAAATTTGTATTTCCTATGCGTACGTTTTGTTGAACTCTTTAGCTACTAGTTGCCAGAGAGGATGGACAAAAGGAGAGTTGTTATTGTTAGCAATACAATGGAACCGTAGTTTGTTTGAAGATGCAAATAGTTGTCTATTACCATGAAATATGTTGCCGATCAGGCTTGTCCGCACCTAACAAATAATTGAACTAAGTATCAGGAGCGATGTAAGAATTCTCAAGAAAACGTACCACATTATACTTCTCACCGATACGTCACAGACAGATTTTAATACTTTTGGATAATAAATTACCAGTGAAATCCAATCATGTACGGTTGCAAAAGTAAGGAACGCGTTAATTTCATTTTAATATCAGTAAAAGTCAAATAATTATCAACTAAAACTCAAACTATTATCAAGTAAAAACCAAACTATTTTTCCAAGTAAACATCCCGAATGTCATTCATTTAATAATTACCAATATATTTCTCCCAAAATACTCGTTCGTATGCAGGTTTTCATTGGATGGGAAGACGAATAAAGAAGAAGAAAGATGAATAAAAAAGAGCTAGAGCACAACCTACTATCTCTCACTCAGCCTATAACAAATGAAACGGGATGTTTGGGGGTAGAATCGATCATTGGACGCTCAAGGATTTTGGGGCCAGTAGAAGAATTTCCACGTAGCCTCCGGCCCTTCTCGCTTTTCGTCGCTGAGCGAAGTGAACAGTGCATCGCCCTGCCCGTCGCCCGAGCCCGCCCATCCCCAACCACCCACCTCCCCCCCCCGCCAACCCGCAACACCCGCCCATGTCGCTCTCCTCGCTCGCCTCTCTCGTCTTTCCCGCCTCACACATCCCTCTCACCTCCCCCGCCCCGCACTGCCCTTCTCATCCCTCCCCGCCCATCTCCGGCCATCCTGCCCGCCCCGCCCCAATTCTTTCCAGGGGCTGTATAATGTATGAGCACGGCTTCCCAGCCACCCGCCCCGCCCACCCACTAGCCCGCCCGCACGCCTCGTCGCTCACGTCGACGCCCCTTCGCCTTGCGCTCTTCTCCGCTTTCCTCAACCCTCCGCTCACTCTCGGAGACGCCGAAACGCATTTGTCCCCGCGAAGCGACGTCACCTTCACTGCTGTTCCTAGTCCGGCCGACATTCACCGCGGTCACCGCTTTCAACTAGGGCCTTCACGCCCTGTCGCGCCAACGACGTCTAACGTCTCTCAGGACATAGGGCAGGACTCCAGCAACATTAAAACGATATCATCATATTCTCATTGCTCCACACACACTCTCGTATGGAAATTCTCGCATATTCCATATTTCTCGTTCCATCTTTCTCATTCCTCTACCCTATTTAATTTTTCTTAGGCACTGACGCCACTTGTCCTTACGGGTCGTCCATAAATTACGTAACGCACATTTTGAGTATTTTCAATATCCCCTCCCCCTTGCAACGAACTTCCCTATCTCCATGTAATGCAGCTAACGTTGCCTCAGACCCCCTCCCCCTTTAGCGTTACGTAATTTATGGATGACCCCTTATCCGTTATCATTTTACCACCACTTATCCACCATTTCTCATCTACGACGTACATTCATCTCTTTTCATTATGCCTAATGCACTCCCGACTCCTGCCATTCTCATTCTGAAACACGATTTATTTCCTACATTTTAAAAATATTTTTCATTACCAACAGAAACAATTTAAGACAGACTCACAATTTCACACTCAGACAAGACTCACAATTTAAGAAGTCCGTCTTCCCCTATAAACTATCAATTTTGACTCTCTATTCAAATTCTTCCCTCAGTCTTCAATTCTTCACAATTCACTCAAAATTCTTCCTCCCGTCTATCCGTGTTTTACCGCATTCTCCACCGTCAGTTTCACTTTCTCCCACCCATTCAACATTTCCACAAATCGGAGCACTCACCACCCCCTGATCTCTGTCCCTTCGCCTCCATCGCCCCGTCCCAGCCTCCCGCACTCCCCTCCCCCTCCCGCCTCGTCCCCGCCTCGCGGTCCGCCAACGTTTGCCTATAAAGACAATTCCAACGAGATTACTCCGAGTGGAACGTATAGGCCGCGCGTCCCGCAATCCAATCACAGAGCTCCAACATCGAAACGCGATTTCACCCGTCCGTCCCCTCCCCTCCCCTCCCCAGGGCCACCCCTTCCCCTCCTCCTCCTCCTCCGTTCGGTCGCACCGACGCCAGAGGGCGTCCTTCGAGACGACCGCGCAGCGAATCAATAAGAAATAAAAAAAATACTTTGGGGCGGAAGCAGGTGGGAATTGGCGTCCGCTCCCCCCGCCCCGCGCGCCCGCGCTCCGCGCCACGCGCGCCCGCCCGCCCGCGCTCCCAGAGGTGATCACAAGTTAAGAAACTAGTTTTTTACGGTTTGGCGATAACCGACGTGCGGCGCGTCGGCCCACGCAGCCGAGGCAGGTGCGCGGCGCGGAGCGGGAAGTGGGACGGGGAGGGGAGAGGCAGGAAGGAAAGAGGCGAGCGGCGCTGGCCAGGTTTAATACAGATTGAAACTTCTTGGCGCTTTTCCCTTGTACCATACCTGCGATTTACAATCAAGTACTACACCAGGGGCCTTTTTGGACCCCAAGCTTTACTGACAATTGCAAGTGGTAAACACGGATGTGTACGGCAATAAACCGAGTGTAAATGATTGTTTTTATATAAGTATACATTTTATAAGTTATATTCAATGACATAATAAATATAATATTCTTAGATTAAATTCTTCATATAAAGAAAGAATAGCCTCTACCGTACTCAACCTCCATTGTTAACACATAACGATTCAGAAATATTTATAATAGTGTACCAAAGTTATTTCGAGATATATCAAATATTGGCTGTTAAAGGCACATTATTTTAAGTTCATGGCAAGATATATCAAATGAGAAAAGGAAAAGAACATGCCATACCTTAGGTCATACCAGTCTCATGTAATGAAAAAAAAACTCTCTAATAAAATTTGGAAAATACGTGAAAATGGTTTGGTACCTGCTTAATAAGTGCACGAAAAGATATCTGAAAGACTGAAATTATCTTGTGAATATTCAGGAAAATATTAAAAAATTAGTGATGATGGGGTCCAAACAGACCGCAGATATGGTACGAGGAATGAAATGTCTGTCTAGGCTTTGATCTATTTGGTTGATGACAACTTTTCAGCTCATCCGGTTGGTGTTAAGAGCGGTAATCACATTTTGCTGTATCTTTTCTCCTAAGATAAGTTAATTGGTTGATTAGTTATTCCGGGTGCGTGAACTGCTGTTGTCCCGTAAGTGTAATACATGATTTTATCGCAGGGAGTGGCTGTCATCGTCTCTTGTGGGATGGCGAGATCCGGTGATTACCAACATATCGGGTTGCAAGATTATTTTTTCTTTACAAGCTCTCAGCTCCCGACTTATCTCCCGACCTTTGTGGTAGTATGGTGCATGTAAAGTGTGTGTAAGATAGGGATGAGGATAGGACAAGAAAGAGGAAAGATACATGGCAAGAGGTCCATAGCCCGTTTGCTATGGTACTGCTTCGGAATTCGCCTGATGTTGATCGGAGAAAACACCGAAAACTACCGATCAGAACAGACGACTACTACAATTCTCCTCCAGTCGTACGATACAGGAAGTAATTTTCAAGTGGTATTCGTAATGTATTACAATGAAAGTCTATTTCTTAAATCTAGACATCTTTTTAATCGCTCGGCTTCATGCCTCTGAAAAAGTTTTGATTTCTCGCAGCTTTAAAACTTCCCAAAATTTTACGTAAAATGAGGTAAAATATCATTCCATCGCTGGTGTTTATTTCATTGATTTGATATAGTCAATTGTACTCTTTTGCTACAGTAAAACGATCCAACGTGCATGAATGTATTTTTACATGTCAGTTACATATATTTTCTTTTCAGGATCGCAAACCAATTTTCAGTACGCTATTCACTTCAAAATCTGTGTCAAAGGCAGTCATGAAATTAGTACGAGTTCAATCTCACAAAAGATATACAAATATCCCGAAGGTGGAGCTTCTTCAATAGCTAATAAAAAAATCCTAGGATTATAGATTGTACATTTGTTAGAGGGAAAAACTGTGAGTCATGTATAAATTATACGTATTGTAATGACAAAATGTTTCTTAAATATTTCTGGATGTTGCTTTTCAGAGATAAATGTTTTACATTAGATTTTAACAGACCAAGTCGTAGATAAGCAGGAGTATGTCAACGGCTATAGTAATTAGTCCCATAAGTGCAGTACTTGTTAAGTATAGGAAGGTGGCGATGTTCCCATCCCCTGAGAACGTGATTTCCTTTACGAGAACGATCGTGCGTTTTCCGCGGCACGTTTGTCAGGGTACTCTCCGGCATTCGCTTAGTATTGAAAATAGAAACCAAGGAAAACTTCCAAATACAGCACCCGGCCGCTAGAATTATTGTCGAGCCAGTGGTTGTATTCGAATGTTATTGCCATCTTTAGAAGTAACGTCACAAATCAGCCATAGTCGAGACTCGAATCCTATTTCCTCCCGGTCAGAGCCAGCGCAGTGACAACCGTTGTTGTCCTGAGCCATCTCAGCCCGTACTCCTACTATCGTCGGAAGCCAGTACTCCATCGTCGGAAGCCCGTACTCCTACTATCGTCGGAAGCCCGTACTCCTACTATCGTCGGAAGCCCGAACTCCTACTATCGTCGGAAGCCCGTACTCCTACTATCGTCGGAAGCTCGTACTCCTACTATCATCGGAAGCCCGTACTCCTACTATCGTCGGAAGCCCGTACTCCTACTATCGTCGGAAGCCAGTACTCCATCGTCGGAAGCCCGTACTCCTACTATCGTCGAAAGCCAGTACTCCTACTATCGTCGGAAGCCCGTACTCCTACTATCGTCGGAAGCCCGTACTCCTACTATCGTCGGGAAGCCCGTACTCCTACTATCGTCGGAAGCTCGTACTCCTACTATCATCGGAAGCCCGTACTCCTATTATCGTCGGAAGCCCGTACTCCTATTATCGTCGGAAGCCCGTACTCCTACTATCGTCGGGAGCCCGTACTCCTACTATCGCCGGGAGCCCGTACTCCTACTATCGTCGGGAGCCCGTACTCCTACCATCGTCAGGTGTTTGTGTCCATTCGGACTTCGGCGGCGCTTCCCCAGGTGGCCGAGCGAATGGCCCAACTTCCCGCGCAGGGCGGGCGGCGCTTAATCGGGCGACGCGCTATTAAATTTAACAAGTCGGCGGCCGCAGTCAACCATACGGCAAGAGACCGCTGCTCCGTGACACGGCGGAGCCTCCGACGCCGCGAGACGTCAGCGACAAAAACGGCTCCTTACACTTTTTCGACTCCTGTCGTTCTTGGTTGTCGGATACGACGCGGATACGACACAATAAGAAAAGGGCTGGGAAGAAAATGGATTGGAAGAAACTGAAGAAGGAAAAGGAGATGTGAAAAAGAATAAGTTAAAAAAAGTATATGGAAAGAAAGTATGAATGAATTCCGTTTTGAAAGTCTTAATGCCTTGTGGTGCCTTATTATTTATTTATTTTATAGGTAATTATTCCATATATAAATTACATAACGTGATAAAATGTGGTTAGGACGCAGGCCTTTAAGCCATTACAATAGCCCTACATCCTATCTCGATCTAACCTTTCGAATTCTGGCATGCACCCCAAATTGTCGGTCCATTCGCAACAAGGCCTCGTAAAATAGACCATAAGGTACGGCTAAGGAAAATACCCCTGAAGGGAAAAAAATACTACTTCGGCAGTACATATACTTGTGGTACCTATAAACAACCCCTTTCACTTGTTACTCCACGTGCAGCCCCAATGGTTCTTTTCGATTTCCACATTCATCGTCCCGATGTGGTGCGTGAGCCACTAACCACAATGAGATTGGGAAATTGGGAAACGTAAACGATCACGGGTATTAGTGGGAGTCAAAATGCAGCGGTCTGTAGACCCGTACGCCGTGCACTTGGGCTTATCCCTAACCTCACAGATTTTACCTGGAAATGGGAAGGAGATAATAGAATTTTAGCTTGGAGAATGAACACACGATGTGGTACGAATGCACAACCTGACGCAGGTCATGACATCTACGCCTGCGTGCGATTCGAGCCTACTTCTCGATTATAATATGTCCTTGGGCGTGAATGCTCCAACCTCTGCACCCTAAAGTGACCAGCAATGAAAGTGAGTTTAAAAGCGATGTGTGATAGTTCAAGAGCTCCATGAATAAGAAAACATTCAACTCCGAAATGAGAATGGAACCCGCGCCCCTTCAAATCGAGATTGCTAAGACGCGAACATCTTAGTCATCTCGGATTTCAAGGTAGAAGAAAAGAAGAAGAAATGTTGCCATTGTCGGCATCAAAGTCGTTATCTTTCACCAGATCAGAGTCTTCAATCAATAATGTAATATTTTACCCTTAGTTTTTCATTACTTCTCAATATTGTTTCAGCGCCTATTCTCAGGGCCAGGCCAACCGTGATCTTTGAAAGTCTGTATAACCAATCCGGCGATCTTTATGTAGGTCTTCTACTTTTTCACTGTTTCGTTTGGAATAATTCGTGTGGAATAAAAATTATTCCAAAGCGTATTCGAAAAAATTATTAAAAAGAACTTTCTCCATTCTTTTATTCTAGAAAGGTATATAAGTGACCGGAAGAAAAACAGTATCCACAATACCGCAATATTAAAATCACAAGAGATGGATTAAAATGGGCAGAAGATTGTTCCTAGTGGAAAATTGGGGATTGTTCCCTACGTGATTGTCAATTTTGCAGGGTAGATGGAGTAACATAGATTTTCCAGAAATGTGCTTGATAGTGCATAATAGGAATGTGCTTCTAACTGATCCCTTTCCAAAAGGTAACTTCATGAGATATGTACTTAAACTTTAAAACTTTTTTGAAAATACAGTCGTAAATGGCTTTTGGGAAACTAAAAGCAATCAATATTACACTTTCGCTACATTATTTCCCATTAATGGCGTATTGTCCTTCTTTTACCATATGTAGAATATGTTTTTTTTCACGTTTCGATATTAACCTAGCAAAGAACTTATTTCAGAAAAGCGTTTCCTTTTTAGACATAGAATAAGCGTTGATGAGAAAAGCTTTTTCTGAGTGGAAAATGAGAAACCATTGTTGTATATAACATACCTTCATCAAAATTAACTGAAAATGCGGATAATATTATATAGCGTGTCTAACAAGGGGAAAATGTAGAGAGGTATTGCAATTGTCAAGGCTAAAGTTTTAGAAGAAACTAGGAAAGCCCGGCAGACGTTTTTCTGCCCTCCATATCTCTCTCTCCCCTCCTATCACCATTTCTCACCGTCTCGCCGTACCAGCAAACATGTAATAAAATGTTCAGGAAGAGTTCATTCTGTAGATTACGGTGTGAAAAACGTTTCTCAAAATTTTAGTTTTTAAAGCTATAGAACGCCTCGTTTAGGAGTTATTTAACGACGTAGATCCAAAATGCTGCCGACTGTGTTGCAGGTTGCATTTGTAGTGAAGTAGCGCCATGTAGTGGAGTTACAACAGAATTAACAACACACAAACCTTCTCGGTGAAAAAAAAAAAAACACGTAGAAATGCCAACTTTCATGTAGATCGATCCAACGGTGTTGGAGTTTACAATATAATAGCAAAATTCATGGAGCGTGTAAGCAGTTGTCCCAAGCGGGGACGACCTGCGTAAGGGAACCATCACGCACCCACGTGGCTGTGGGTTGTCGCGGGACGAGCCTCTCGCCCCGACAGCTGAAGCACGCACTTGGCACGTGCGTGGGCGTGCCATTGGGTGAAAATGCGCACGCACGTGCGTGAGCACACGTGATTCAGCATATGGAGCACGGCAAACAATGAATTTTCCTCTCAAGAGCGGTCTCTGTCATACATACGCACACACACCACACACATACACGAGTATACGTGGTCACGATTCTCCGCTAACGCCAGCACGCATTCGCAAACGCAATTCTCTGTAGGGCAAGGTCAGAAAGATCTCCAGTGTATGGTTTTTAATGTTTGTGATCACTTCAGTAATAATTTTCTTGTACACCAGCATTATAAACAACCCTTTTCGATTAACAAATTACTTCATAATATGGCATTTTATGGCACGAATCATTACGTCATTGCTATTTCTGCATGAAATATGAGCCATCATTGACATAATAGTCTCACCCTCCTTTTATGACCAAGCTTTTGTGAAAAGAAGGGAGTGGCAGTTGATCGGATGAGGCTAATTGCGAGTGATGGACGCAGGTTACATACTCCCTACATAAACAGTAAATATGACTAAGATATTTAGCACTTATTACTCAATTTGTTTCGACATAAGAGCATAAACAGTCGACGATCATAAAAAGAGGAAAACAAGCCAATAGCGAAATGTTTTTTATTCGACAAAACAAAGAGGCCCTTAAAATTTCGTTAAATGTTGAAATTTGTGTATCATACACAAGGTGGTAAATTTGTAACACCTGTTAAACAAGAATTTTAAACAGTTTTTGAACATTTTAAAGAGAATCAGTTCAAAAAATGAGTGAAAACTGATCTACCAATTCAGAAAGATTGTGAAGATAAGATAAATTCCTTCTTCTTTCCAAGAAAAACTCGGTAATTTTCAAAAATTACATTAATAAAATTGAATAATCTCTCTAAGATTTATAAATGTTTATCTTCTTTAGTTCGTGATACACGGTAAAAATACTCTTGAATTGTTCTTACACTTATTTCTCTGTCGGTTCGCTTCGAGTAATTTCCGAAAGGACTTCTATTTCTATAACTTTTACTCAAAGGAATAGTGTTTTCTCAGTCATAATTTAAGCTCATTTTTAATCTTCCTATCTTCTTAATAAATAAAATGAAAGTAACATTTTTAAATGGACATATGAAACAGTATGTATAAAGTGGTGCGATAATAAAATCAAAGTGTAAGTAACAGTAAAACTCCTCCTAGATTGCTAAACTCGACCGACATTTATGATTTTTTAGAAGATCATAATGCGACTGAAGCTTTCATAGTTATCTCTTCCACGGTTGTTTATAGATGACAGTGACAATCCAAGTTAATTTTCATTTATATTGGCCAGGAGTATCAAACTCTTATGTGTATAAGGGACGATTTTGGACCAAACTGCCCTAGAGGGTCCGCTACAGTGGCCTGAAAATGCCTCTCCTTTTCAATGGACCAGACTCTTTTACCCCTCCTTTGCCCTTACCAGCAATGTCAGCAGCGCCTTGCGTTTCCTTCCGTGCTGTCGGTGAGGGAACAAGCTTCCTTCGAACATAATTTTAAGCTCTGTGCATAGTTTACAAGCACACCTTGGCATAAAGATAGCGACGAGCCTCGTACAACTATTTGCAGTTTAAATAAATCTATCTACCTAGTTCAATTATATTTTCAATGTAATGAGTTGGGGCCATCTTAGGGTATCCACCTTGAATCAGTCCACTCTCAACTTCGCCAACTCTATCAGCCAGGTTAACTCGACAAGCAGTCGGCCACACCGGGTGCTCGCAGGTAAGCGCTGAACCGGTGCACGCCAAGTGGGCCGCCCACTTGAGCAACTCTTATGTATTCGTATGTAATGGTTACAGCTGTGACAAACATTTATAATGACGATTGTATTGACAATGGTGACCCGGTACAACCCGGACTATGGCACTTCAGCTACTTGTCAATAAACGTGTAATTGTTTATAATTAATTGAAAATAATGTAACAAACAAATTTATTACATGGGGTATGAGTGAATCTCATATTTCCAATAAATTTGTTAGTCGCTAGCTACGAGAAAATTATTCTGAAACTTTCTAAAGCATGAATGGTATTTAATAATGATATTCCACAAATGAAAATTAATCCATAAGAGTTTCACACAAAACTTTAAATTTATTAACTGAACTTTTGATTTCACTACAGACACTTTTCTATGATTAAAATATTAGAGGTTATGATTGACCAAATGCAAGACAGTAAAAAACATTGATATTCCTTTTGATACGCCGATTTGATAGGAATAAAACAGTTACAATGTTAAAAGCTATTGGTGTCAATTTCAAGAGTGAAATAGTTTTCACAACATTATGAATTATAACAGTGTTGGGCGTTTGAAATTGGTGCGCGTGTGGCAGGACAGCGCGCTCCTTCAGGACACGCAGCAAGGACCTCAAGTTCAACTTGATCCTGGTTTTAAAAATATTTTTAATTTTCAGGCAGGCTGTTTGGTTTTCAATAATATGTATAACAGATTGCATTGATTACATTATGTTTATTGATCGTTTCTTGAGCAATAGATTATTTTAGATTATAACAGCGGGTTGAAATTGTTAGTATTCATTGTCGCAAAACACAAAAACGTTTTGAGGAGTTAGGTTGAATGTTTGCAATGTAGCATTGTTCTGATAAAGAATTCAGCGATGAACCACTCAATTTCGCCTTTGAAGAGGCTGGGCTTCTTAAAGAATGAAGCACTTGACTTAAGCATTTGATGTCTGCAAAGGGGAGCGGCGGTGAGCTTCGAGGGCATGAGCGCGTGACGTCACCTCGACTACACACAGAGCTGCGAGCGCCAGAGATGGTAGCTGATAGCTCAGTTCAGAGAGTTCAGCTGAGAAAGTGAGAGCTGCCACTTGACTGAGAAAGCGAGAGCCCATATGAACAGCGCCGATGCTAGGGAGACTAATGTGCTTCTGGGAAGATGTTCTGCGATTACGGCTATTATTAGATGCAACAGCTGTATTTTGTACTTGGTAAGGTGTATTTGTATATGATGTACCAATTACTTACTAAAGTTACTTTTACTTAAATACAATTCTACCCTATACTTGTAAAAAGTGTACCAACTGTGTATTGTTGAAACAATAAACTGTTGTTTATACTCGTTCGTGCATCTTTTTCTGAATAGTTCAATACGTTCAGCGGTGTCAAATGTGTCAGATTTTTGAAACTAGTTATACAGCTAGGACCAATGTAGTTGTTGTCCATTAGAATCCCAGTGGACGGCTGCTCTAGTCTTTCCGTGTTGTTTCGTATCATTTACATGTGAATATCGAAGCAGTATCCAAACAAACGCATCGCAGAACGGAAAATATTTTCCTGCTCTTCTTTGTCCCCTATTCCCCCTTACACACACACACACACACACACACGCACACACATTCACCTACACTTTCATGCTTATCGAGTGGCCAGTCGGAGCTTGGAATTTTACCGTTAACTGGTGACGTGCCTTCAAACTTCTTATCGGTGACGTGCGGTCTGTGAGACCCCAAATGTTTTAGACAGATTATTTTCGGTGTTCCATTTCATGTAGACTTGACAATATTTTTCACGTTAACAATGCTATAATAAACAATTTAATAAAAGGATTTGTTGTTAATATGTAAAATGAAAATAATACAATTATTTATTACTCGCCCAGTAAAGGGTCCCCCCGGATAAGATGGTAAAAAGTTCCCCTCAACCAAATTACATATGAGTAGTTACAATATAATTCTAACATAAAAATAATATTTTTGAAAGGTTTCTTAGCCCCCGTCCCACCACCCACACCCCTTGTTCAATCTCGCGAACAATCACAAGGAAACTCGCCAGCAGGGAACAGACTCAAATTGTCTTTCCCCCGCGCAGCCAACATTCTTCGGCTGCCCCACCTTCAAAGTTTCTCACGGCACTAGCACGTGTATACAAACATATAAGAAATGAAACACAGATGTTCAGGCAACAAAACAATTCTCGTTGAGCCCTCTGGCCGCGAGCGCCGAAGCGCCGAGTACCTACTCTAAGCCGGGCAAAGGGCGGCAGCTCATTACTTTGGGCGCGGCCTCCCCCGGCGGGCGAGCTGTTTCCTCGAACCATTAGCCACTACCTGCCTTCTGCGACTCAGCCTTCTGCGACCAGACGGTGTTTACAAACATTCATAAATATCGCTACGTGCCTCCCGTCCCAATACTGGCGTTAGTATTTGCCGCCCACGAACGCATCTGCTTGGCATCCGCGCCTGCGCCCGCCTTACCGCCCTTTTCTTTCAACCAGCTCCGCGGTTCCCGTGAGAAAATACCAAACCTTGCTAATGAGATGCAGCCATCGCGGGCACAGCCAGTGCCGCCCATAAGTCACGTGACACACTTCAGAACATAACAACAAATAGCGAGCATCTCTCGTGGCACACTGCGTCTCACTGCGTGTCATAGGCTAGCTGCAAATGTCACGCGACTCTTCCCCTTCTGCTTTCGGAAACATACGTTTCAATAAATACGGCTACTTCGCTCCCACGCGCCACTATTATGTCAAACTCTCTCAGTCAAACTTCTATGTCATTTCTACTGCTGCTACTACGCAGTCACTTCTATGTCATTTCTACTATGTGAAACTATTATGTCAAACTCTACGTCAAACCACTACTAAGTCATTTCTACTCTGCTGCTACTATGCAGTCACTTCTATGTCATTTCTGCTGCTACTACGCAGTCACTCTTCAGTCACGACTTCTATGTCATTTCTACTATGTAAAACTACGCAGTCACTCTTCAGTCAAACTAATATTACTACTCTACGTCAAACTACTACTACGCTGTCACTCTTCAGTCAAACTACTATTACTGCTCTGTCAAACTACTCACTATTCAGTCATCTCTTCAGTCGACTTCTAACAGTCATTACTACTCAGTCTCTTCAGTCAACTACTACGAGACAAACGACTACCATTGACACAGTTGTCAATACAACGCACGAGTGTCAATGCTTGCTCTACTAGTCAGGCAGCCTGCGAACGAGTCAGCTGTCCTTGCTCTGCCTATCAAGGCTCCGGCAATCAGTCAGCGCGGCCAGCAGGCCGCGGTCTACATTCGGGCCACCCGTGAATCAGCCTTCACCTGGCCAAATCAACAGTACGGGCCGCTCCAGCAGGCGAGTACGCGCCCATGGCAAGTACGCGCCCATACATTCAGCCTACCAGCCGTAACATCCGCAGCCCATTTCAACCGACGGCACACACACACTCAGCCATCTGACCTGGGTTGGTGTTTGCTGTACTCTCATCAATCTGCAAGTGTAAACTTCAAGAACGAAGAAACTTAAATCACAAACATTCATTGGTCCTCCGGCTTACTGCCTAACTACTTACTTGTAAAACTAAACAATATTTCAAGAATTAAATTAAATTCATTCACAAGTGCATTGCCTTTCATTTGCCCCTAAGAAACAACCCCCTGAAATCAGTCTGAACCTGTGTGTAGTTGCATTCGCAGCACGGACCTCATACAGCGCTGCATCCACTACACCCCTATACAGCCAAAAACGCGTTTAATTTTAATTTTTTTCGACAACTTAACACTATTTTATCAGACTGAAAAATATTATAAATAAGAACATAATTCGAACTATCAGAAAAACATTTTTCAATATTTTCTCAGCCCCAAATTCAAACCCAAAAAAATATTTTTAAAAAATATCAAGAAATATTTTTAAACTTATTGCGACGTACCAGAAAGAAGGGCTATTTTTCTTCGGCGGTTTCAGAGACCGCACGTTACCAATTAAGGATTAACCCGTGTTGTTGGATGGGGAAAAATCCCTAAGTCGGCGCATTCCATCGCAGGACCACAACATAACACTACCACATTCCATTGCAGGAGAAACATGCACTACACACACAGGACTCATGATCAAATCAGTTGTCCCGCCAGCCAACACGAACCACTCACTCACGCGAACAGAACACGAGATCTCGTCACGCGCCCCGACAACCAGAAGCAGCCTCCGGCGGCGCGGACGCAGGCAGGCGCTTGGAGGTCGCTTGATGGCAATTCGCTCGGCAGCAGCCAGCTCACAAAGACAGCCACGGCGCCGCGGAGGCGGCGACGGTGGCGGCGGCGGGGGCGAGGGCAGTGGAGGGGAAGGCGGCGGCGGCGGCGGCAAAGAAGGTGCGGCGTAATGGAGGCGGAGGTGAAGGCGGCGGAAGGCGGCGCTGGCAAATGAGGTGGTGAGAGCGATGGTGCCGGCGGTGGCGGCGGAGGCAGGGGCGGAGGCGGCGGCGGCGGCGAGGGCGGCTGCGGAGGTGGCGACGGTGGAGGAGGGGAAGACAGAGACGGCGGCAGCGATGGCAGAGGTGGCGGTGAGGGCGGCTGCGGAGGCGGAGGCGGCGGCGGCGATGGAAGAGGTGGAGGTGAGGGCGAAGGCGGAGGCGGCGGCGGTGGCAGGGGCGGTGGTGTAGGTGAAGGCGGCGGCAACAGCGACAGCGACAGCGATGGAGGTGAGTGCGTAGGCTGAGACGAAGGTAACGGAGAGGGCGACTGCGGAGGCGGCGTCGGCGGCGACGGAGGCGAGGACTTGGGCAGAGACGAAGGCGACGGCGGCGACGGCGACTGCGGAGGCGGCGGTGGTGGTGATAGCGGAGGCCGTGGCTGTGGCTGCGGCGGAGGTGGAGGCGGAGGCAGCGTCGACGGAGACGATGGCGGAGGCGGAGGTGGGGGCGGTGGAGGCGATAGCGGAGGCGGTGGCTGTGGCTGTGGCCGGCGAGGTCGGAGGCGGCGGCGGCGACAGAAACAAGGGCGTAGGTGGAAGTGGGGGCGGTGGAAGTGGCGGCGGCGAGGGCAGAGGCAGCGGCGGGGGAGGCGGTGGCTGTAGCTGAGGCGGCGGCGGCGGCTGCGTCGCCAGCGCAGCCAAGCGGCGCCCGAGCTCTGCGACGCGAGAGGCAAGGAGGCCCACCTCAGCGGGGCTTTTGCTCCGCTGGCTGCCAGTCGCGCCACTGCCGAATGCAAAGCCAAACGCTCTCAGAAGGCGCAGATCGCTTCCTCAAGCTCATTAACGCGTTCGGGAATTCAAACGATACCGCGTGTTCAAAAGGAAGGCATCAGGCATTATTAGTCCAAATGGCACTGTTGCAAATGAAAATGAAGCAGCTGAAATTGAATGTTGAAACTGATAGAATTTAAAACTAATGTTGGGGCTACATTGTAGAAATGATCTGAATGAAATATGACATCAATCGTTTTAATAATCACCATATTTGTAAATCTCCATTACTACTTTACTTTAATATCTTGTCTAGGAATCCTTCACAAGAGTTTGTGTGTGCTCGCCAGTTTTGCCCCTTAAAATGTACGATTGTAGGAGGAATAATTGTAATCGGTTTAACTGGTTCGTTAATGCACTCTCTCTCCTCTGAGACCCGCATCTACTGCAGGTTCTCCCATTCCCTTATCTAATAGTGGCGGACAGGCTCTTCGACATAGTGTGTTCTTGGTATAGCATAATTTTTTTTTACTTTTTTATACAATATAGACTTACGACAATCAACGTTACATTTGCAGTCGGTTTAATTGGACAATTCAACAGTACATTTATCGCTTATTTGAACTAGTACATGTTACATAAACCATCTTCATTCGACATCCAAACAGAAGAGATGGGATGGGGTTGGAAATATTCTGCGCGGTGCAAAGCTGTGGCTCACCGTTTCGCAACACAAGTAGTACTGTGCAATTAGACCAAAACCTTATCATTCAAATTAAAAGTTTCCCTTCAACTCCAAAATGTTCAATACAGTCCGTATATTGATAGAAAGTTACACCATTCTCAGCGTCGGGTTTGAGGGGAAGGGGGGAGGAAATTGATAAATTAGCAGTTTTTATTAGCTTTTCTTAAATATTTCGAAATCTATGCGATTTAGTTCAAAAAGTGCCTTATACAAAACTAACGTGGCATTCAATTGCAAACAAAAATGGCTCAGAGCATAATCTCGCTAAAGTGAACGGTTCCAGAGTTACCGAGGGTGTAATAGTAGACATTTTTCGTATTTTCTAAATTTTTAGTACTAATTGGACTGTGTTATTCATCAACCGACCATGCGACATCATTCAAATTTTGAGATTATCGCGTTCGAAGGTTTTACTACATTTCAGCTCTAAAAACTGTAATTTAATTATTTTATTCATTGAAGCGCCAAATTCCACAAACATGAGTGGAATATCTGGCGCTTATCTGCATAATGTGAAATTAAGAACAGCAGATTTGGAGATCTAGGTTTATAACCGGTTGTTGCGAAACAAAATCTCTGATGTGGCTGATGGCGTTTACATTTTTTCATTAAATATAAGGCTATTTTTACAGGTTTGGCGCCAAATTTTGCGTACACTTAGAACGTGGTCCAATGCAATTTGATAGCGTCCATATCTTATTATTTTCAAAAATGGCGCTTAGCCGTTGATGCATAACACCGGCCAAGTGCACCGTACTAAAGGGTTAACTTCCAAGTCGAAGCGAGATTCGGACCCGCAGTCACTCTGCTCAAGATCGCCTCCTCCCTGCCGACGAAGCGAACTCGGCCCTTCAGAGCCGTCCGGCAGACTGCGCTAATCTCTTACTTGCAGAGGCCACTAGCATCTATAGATCTGTGGCAACTCCAGAGAGTTTCTGCACGGCCTAGCGCACAGCAATCGACTGCAACTCGATCTTCGGCGCATGCGCAAAATGTACAAAACGATGCGAAGCTTGAACTGCGCATGTCTAGAAGATCGATAGTGCTGTCAACTGCAGTAAAGCTTCATTGTACAAAAGCTCCTTTCTGTAATAGAAAATATGTCGATTATTTTACTTTCCCGTATACGTACGTATACACGTAGTGATATACGTAGTATAGGGAAAGTTATGTAATGCTGCGCGAAAAAATGGCCAAGTTTCGGCGGAAAAAAATTAATTGCCGAGCCGTGAAAACGAATAAGTGGATAAAACCAGTTGCTAAATTAAGAAAAAAAATCCTCTATCTCGTGGTGTGGTCAAAATCCATGATTTGTTGCTTCTTTATACTTAAAAATCGATTGACGGCATTCCGTCCGTCTGTCCGTCTGTCTGTCTGTGGTCAACGCTAGCGCCTAAACCGTTCGGTCGATTTTCTTCAAAAATGATATTCCCCAGTCGATCTGATTCTAGTCGAAGCTTTGTGATTTTGAAAAAGATTATTTAAAATTTGGGGGTACTTTATATGAAGCCCCCCGGGGATTTTCAACATTTTCTCAAAAACGGCTCCAAATTTTTTCTTTAAATTTCTTTTATGAATAGAGGAAAATACACTTTTTAACATGGCATAGGTCCGATTTTCACGTACAGCTCTGAATTTTCGAAAATTGTGAAAGTTTGAATTTTTTTCGGCGTCTTTCTCCAACTACAAAATTGAAGATAGAGAATTTTTCTTCAAATAAAATTTGTTCTGCTTATTGAGTTCTTTAATAAAGGTCATGTAAATGTTTTTTCAAAATTTTGGTAGTTTTCGTGCAATATTGCGTGCAATATGTGCAATTTTAAAAAATTACAAAAACAAGATTTTCTCAAAAACGGCTCCAAATTTTTTCTTTAAACTTTTGGCAGGGATAGTGGTAAATGTACTCTATCAATGACATAAAAGCCATTTTGGTCTATCGGTTGGTGTTTTCAAAAATTACCAAAATGTAAATTTTTTTACTTGTTTCTCACGTCGTTAATATTTACATTATCGGCGATTTTTTAAAATTATTATATTCACGAGTATATATGCTTTAAATAATGTCAAGTATAGTTTCTCGAAAACACTACCGATTTCTGTGAAAAGTAGCTCAAATTTCGGCATTTTCAGAAATGCTCAAACGTCATTTTCTCGTATATGGCTGCAATTTTTTTTCTTGAAACTTTTGTAACGGATAGTGCTAATTACACTCATTAGTATGGGGTGAAGTTTATTTTGAGTTTTTTTTGTTTTTTTCAAAAATTATATAAATGTAAAATTTTTGAAAGATCTCTCATATCTTTAATATGCACATTATACGCAATTTGTAAGGTAATGATTATATTTGTGAGTGTAAGTGCTTCAAATAACTTCAAATAAAGTATTTGAAAACTCAAAAATTTTCTGTGAAAATGAGCTTCATATTTCGCATTTTTAGTAGTGCTAAAACGCCATTTTCTCTTAAACGGCACATAATTTTGAAAAGAAAATTGCCATTTACGGCTAGGTTTTTATTTTCTTTAATATTCTAATATTAATGTTTCTGTTCTACCAATAGGAAACCGAAAAATTAAGAAAATGACCAAAAAAAATGTACTTTTGGCGATGATAGATGGTAGCTGGCAAGAAAGAGTATGTGGCAATTCCGAATAGCTAGCGAAGACCCAGGAAAATAGAAAACTAATACGGGAAAGTCTGTGCCATTCTGTAGCACCACTAGTTTAATAACTTACTCGAGAGTTTTTATTATTGATACAAAGTTAAAACGTGTTTATATTGAAGTACTCAGAATATTTTCAAGAATTACAAAATCCGCATAGAAAATGAATCTACATTCAGAATATAAAGGCGTCTCAGATAAATGATACTAACTTCTATAATTCGTAGGGATTGTAGAAGATGATCACTTTTGCCAATGAAAAACGAAGTTACGCATAAAACATCTGCCCCTTAGTGGAAGGCAACATAGCTAGCGAAAGTGCTTCGCAGGTACGTGTTGATGCCCTCAAAGAGATTTTATGTACTAGCCAAATACCATTGTAGGATAAAATATCTACCAAATAGGGTAAAATTTCACTTTTAATATGACCTTTTTACCAAACATTTATGGAGAAAAAGTGATCTTCCATCCCACTACACGCCCTAAAATTTATTACAACTGAATACGCAGAAATACATGAGGTATCTACGAAAGGTACATTCGTATTAAAATATCTCAATTTCTGAACTTCATTTTCTCATATGTTTACATTTTATGAACTTTCAAATGTCAAATACATACCGGCAATGATTGCGTATGATTATTGCAAATTCCCAATTGAAACTTCGTTGAATGTCAGCTTCTGAATTCAATAAAATGAACGTCAATTTGCCATGATTTGTTAATTACTCCATATTGTTGTGCAAGCTACAATCAATCTATCGAAAGCAACCGTCGTTTCGTCGCCTAACGCATGCAAGTGTGTGTGAATGTGAGCTTTTAGTAGCGAAGAAGATAGCCAGATTTTATAAGTTTGGGTAATTCTGTGTTTTTGAAGGAGATCAGTAAAAGTATGTACACCATCAAATTTTCACTGGTTCCCACAACAGTTTTCGAAATTCCCCAACACTTCCTTATTTGCAGCTCCGCCTAACGACGGGCGCAAGTGCCGGAGTCGCCCCGCATTGTGCAAGCTGGAATCTAGAGGCAGTCGCCGTTTCATCATCAGACTTGCGCAAGTGTTTGCAAGTGTGAAGTTATCGTTAGCGAAGCAAAGATAGCCAGATTTTCTGTTTTATAAGATTTTGGAGCTTCATTAAGTTTTTAAATGAGAAGATCAGGTAATATACGCAAAAGCGTAAAATTTTGACAGGTTTTCACAACTGTTTTTGAATCCATGTGTACAGTACTTCCTTGTGGTCAGATCCGCCAAATGACGTGCGTAAGCGTCAGGCGTGCAAGCTGCAATCAATCTATTGGAAGCAGTCATCGCTTCGTCTAACGCTTCGTCTGAAGGTGCGGGTGTTTTGGCGAGTGTGAGGTTACAGTTATCAAAGAGAAGGCAGCAAAATTTTTAAAGTGTAATTCAGTTTTTACTTTCCCGCATATGTACGTATATACGGAGTAATATACGAGTAGTATAGGGAAAGTTATGTAATGCTGCGCGAAAAAGCAGCGAATTTTCGACAGAAAATTAATTGCCGGGCCCTGATAACGAAAAAGTGGATAAATCCAGTTGCTAAATTAAGAAACCAAATCCCCTAACACATGGTGTAGCCAGAATCCCTGATTTGTGCGTTCTTGATACCCATAAAACAATTGAAAACAAGACGTCCGTCCGTCCGTCCCTCCGTCTGTCTGTGAACACCACTAGCACCTAAACCATGCGTAAGATTTTTCCCAAATTGATGAAACCCCTCTTCATTTGGCTCTAGTCGAAGCTTTGAGATTGTGAAAAACTTCTTCAAAATTTGAGGGTACTTTACATTAAACCCCCTGGACATTTTCAAAATTTTCTGAAAAACGGCTCCGAATTTTTTCTTTAAATTTCTTGTTTTAAAACGAGAAGGTCAGTGAATATATGCAAAGGCGAAAAATGTTTGCACGAGTGTTTCTGAATATCCCCAGCACCGGAGCGCCGCCTGGCAGAGTCTGGCAGTCTGCGCTCGCGGGGGGGGGGGCGCGGGTCGGCGGCCATTACGGCGTCGCAAGATGTCACGTGGGCCCTCGGAGCCAACGCCGAGTTTTAGTAGAGAAGCAAAGATAGCCAAATTTTCTACAGTTTGTTCTGCGTTATTGAAGGAGATCAGTGAAGTAAGATACAAAACCATTTTCGAATATCTCCAGCACTTCGATATATGCAGCTCCGCCTAACGACATGCACAAGCGCCAGGGCTACCACGAGGTGTGCAAGCTGCAATCATCTATCGGAAACTGTCGTCCTTTTGTCAGTTAAATTGTTTGTAAGAGTGGTGTTATAGTTAGTTGTTGCGGTTGTAAACACCTCCTTCAAAAGCGCGCCAAACAGGCAGCTCTCGGCAGCGGGCAAGACGGCTAGTGAGGGCAACAGACCAGGGAGGACGCTGGCGAATAGGCAGCCAGCAGACGTTCAGCGAGCCTTCACCCCAGGAGCGAGTCTGCGGCGCCGGGGGCTTTATAAGCCGGCACCGCCACCGCCGGGGCAGTTCAAGAGATCGTGGAAGTGCCTGTGCTAAGACTGTGCTATTGTAATTGTGTATACGACCCGGCGAGTAATTTGTTATTCTGTGTACGGTATCTTTGTCGACTGGGCTATTATTAGGGACATCTCGTGGATTAATTGATATCTTGGCTTGTGCAACGGTACTTTCTTTTGGATTACTGGCTAGACCCACTTGTTGTATAAAAAGCTGTGACTGCAATAAAAACTTGTTTAACGAAGTCGGCCTGTTTTTCTGAACATGACATTAGTGAAGGGAAGACAGAAAGTTTTTGTAGTGTAATTCAGTGTTTTAAAACGAAAAGATCAGTGAATGTACGCAAAAGCGCAAAATGTTTGCACGAGTGTTTCTGAGTATCCCCAGCACCACGGATCTGCCGGCCGGCGCGCGCAAGCGCTCTGCGCACGCGGGGGGGGGGGAGGACGGGGGTCGGCGGCCATTAGGGCGTCGCAAGATGTCACGTGGGCCGCCGGCGCCAACGCGCAGTTGGCGCGTCGCAATTAGTGCGCGGGATGGAGGTCCGAAACCGAATTAGAGGCCCCGCCCGTGTGCGAACCCGAGAAACTGCGCTGTGTACCCAAACTCAATTTCGGCGCAGAGTGGCGCAACCTTACCCCACAGTCATGAACTACACCCAGCCCCGCACCGGACGCACAGACGTGACGTCAATGTTGAAACAAGATGGGCACAAAGTGCTCCGCAGGCGGTCGTTCTGTTGATACTACACGGCGCCTCAGATTTTTGAAACACAACGTTGAAATTGTTGTTGTTTCTTCCTGTTGATCCTGGTATTATGTACGTAGATGGTACGATTAAATATGTATAGACCATTTAGGATCAATTTAGGTTCATTCCAGAAATTAAAAATTTTGTATTTTATACATTTATTGTGAGGTCGACGTTTCGCACATTCAGCATGTGCCTTGTCAAGAGCAATACAGGTATAGAAATGGTTGACAGTGGCATAGACAACACAAATTCACATGAAAACAAAGGAATACAAAAATTTTCAAATCACCATTAGCAATTTGATGTTTGCAATGTTATACTTCGGTTTTTCTTTTTTGGCGCACGGGAGTGTGTCATCAAAATGGAATATCTCCCTGTATTTCGCGTCGTTCTCCGTTGTGCCGCCAGGCGTCGCATGATCGTCAGCACTTCTCGATACAGTCACGATCATGCGACTCCTAGCGACACAGCCAAAAACGACGTAAAATACCGTGTGATATTCCATTTTATTGACACTCCCTGTGCGCCAAGAAAGAAAAACCGAAGTATAATAATGGAATTTCTAGTGAAATCTTTCGCTAACTTCAGGTTGCAAAATTATCACATGAAATGCCATGAGTACGTGGGGAATTCTCGATAAATTTACGGGCCGCGAACCAACGAGCGAATATTTCGATAATTCCCCATGTACTAGTCCCAAATAGTTCAGTATGTGTTTATTGGGAATATAGTTGCTGTAGCAAAAAATGTAATTGAATGAAGAATATTAATGTGTTGACGAATGTCTGCAGAATTGCATTGCCGAAATGTAAGGAAATAGAAACGCACGGAAAATGGAAGAACTCGGAAAACTTCTTGAAACTCATTTGCACCGCTAATGCTGACTCCACCTCATATTTTGCAGTGATCGAAAATATCACACCATCAAAACTGATCAACCATTACAAACTTTACTAATACATTATTTTGTGCAAATATTCCCGCCGAAGATGATCAACTCACTACATTAGATAACTCAATTATATGCTCTTTACCCTACAGAAATTACAAGTTAGGATTCTCATATTATTGTCGATTTCTGTGCAGTGGTGGAATTAATATTGAATAACCAAGTACTTGAAAATGTCTTTATGACATTTCGTTGGTTTGTGATTCTTAAAACGGATATGAAATATGAATTTTATAGAAAACTTACAAATTTATATTAGTATAGTTCTCGTTCTTGGCGATAAAATGTACGTAACACTTGTTTTTGTCAGTCAGCCCTCTATTCAACCGACATATTTTCGGTGTAATTTAAACAATGAGCTGCATTAATTAACTTCCATTATTTACATATGCTTTTATCATCTTTCACAGAACATATCGATGCTTTTAGGAATTGTGTTGCATCATCAAAAATTTGCTTTTTTCACAATATCATTCATACTGGGTTATTACAAATTATTTATCGGATTTTAAATATGCATAATTCAGAAACTACTGCACGTAACGTAAAGAATGATATATTGATTAACTTCAATATAAGTTTTGTTCAGTATAAATATTTAATATCCTCCTTAGGTCTCATGAAACACATCCAAACAGGCTAATTCCGCCCAATCCTGACGTGGCCTTTTTCGAAAAACGATCATTATAGCATCAACAATGCGATTATTCAGTCCCTTTATTACTGTTGCCAACGGAAGCAAGTTAAAAAGTGTCTTTGACATGGTCCCCTAAGGAGACAATCGGGAACTGTAAGATCGGGAGCATAAAGAAGCCATGCGACCAGCGCTACTTCACCAGCATATCGTCCGATCCATCGATACAGAGGTGTACCAATGTAGATATTCAGACACCCATGGCAAGCATAGAATTGGCACCCTTGTCAGGATACTTCAAATTAGGGTTGTCATTGATTGTTTTAGCGGGTTTATTCTACATTGCGCCCCCTGTGAATAGCGCCTATGGTACGTGCCATGTTTGCGATGCCGTAAATACGCCTCTACTTCGATGTGCAAGCTCATGAAGGAAACGTCACATATTCATATATCATTGCGGAGGAGCACCATCTTGAGTGACTTTTTCTGATTCATCTTTAAGTTATGGCAATAAGCACAAGTGTAATGTTTAATAACGCAATACCCTTTCTGCTGCATACTCGCCATTTTGGAAACTGGCGTACTGTTGCTATCTGATGAATCACAGTAAAGACACATGCTGTGTCGAAAACTTGGAGAGATTGGAGCACTATCGATGAACCACTCATTATCTTGCAATAGTTTCTGAAATATAATTTTTTTAAATCCTATGAATCATTTTGTAACCATGTAATATTGCTGTCGCACAATTTTATATGCTTTCCGTTAATTGAGGGTCAGTTAGGTCGCAAATTATATTAAACATTGTATATTTCTCTAAGTTTTTAAAACTCGTTAGTATGTAATGTTTTAAGCTGTAAATTTTTAAATTATTTAGAAAATTATTAGAATATTTTGAGGTGCAATCAATTCTGCAAACTATTTCACTAATTTGAATGCAATAGAGCAAGTCATCTGTGGACACTACAATTTACTTAAAGTTAATAACTTTCATTGAAAAAAGGTTCTCATGAGACTGGGTTTAGTTAGTTAGTTAATGCCTTATTTTACGTGCCGAGACTCGGCCTATCAGGCCCGCTCTTCCGTCTGACCATGCAAATTTCGCTACGCACCTTCCACCAATTAGCGGAGAAAGAAGGTATTATCTCAGTCGACGAAACAGGTAGTTTGAATTTAGCTCAGAGACGTCATTTAGGCTTGAGAACCTTTCACATGCAGTAAATCTACTAACATGGGACAGCCGGCTTTACTTCCCCTCCGACGGAAGGCGTACGAAGGATTTTTTCGCCCTTAAGAATCCACGGCTTCGATCGGGTTTGAACCCGCAATCTTGGGTACAACAACTCGATACGCTGACCTTTATACCATCGAATCTGCTTTACCATCAAGTCTGTGTTTGATTCTATTGATGATTAAGGTTCAATGTTCATATTAATTTAAATTCTCAATAGAACAACATAGTTATACGAGTAATGAATATCAATAATTTTGCACTAAGTAACAGTTGTGTTGTTTAGCGACTTTACATTGTTTTTCCTGTAAGTCAGTCATCAGCTGTATCGAAAGGTACTTTTATGTTAAATAAAATAAGCTGTAACTGCATTTGATGGTTTCGATCTACTCTGACAGATTCGAGTCCGCAGCCTACGTGGTGTGATGGGCAGCGAGATCCGCAAGATACTCGCCAACGTGGTAAGCGTTGTAGGCCGAAGGGCAGCTAGGGCTAATATGTGAGTGAGAGGACGCCGTTGCGGCGTGATGGGCAGCCAAAAGTCCTGTACCGTAGTATTATGCCTCCGAAATAACAGAGGGGCAACGCTAGCAGACAAAATGCAGAACAGAAAATGCGATGTTCGTTGCTGATAGGTTCCTGCCCCATTCAGTGTCACGGTGAAGTTGCTGAGAAGCAGGTAGTGATGATGGATGGCGAAATGGAGACATCCCTTTACACATCCTGTGTTATGGTTACCGCGAACTCGTTACCAGATATCAAGGAAGCAGAGACCTTGCTCTCTTAAGCGGCGGGAAACTTTGAAAAGGAGACTCATTGTTCTAAGTTGCGGCCAAGGGTCAGCGGTCGAGTTACAAATTGTAAGGGAATTGGAAGCTGCATATACCTGTAGTTCTCCAGATGGGAGTGGCACAGAAGGAAGTTTATTGCTAATACCTGTATGAACAAAATCATACACATGCAGCGTATTGTAATCCCTGTGTGGCCTACTATTACAAACACTTGTGAATACCAGATTTTCCTCTCCAGCGTGGGCACATGACCAAAGGCACATTTTCCTCACTGTATTTAAAGTATATCGTAATTTGTTTACATTGTTCAAATATTATACGAGTATTTCTCCTGGAATAGTGAAACTGTAACAGTTTTTCCCCCATGTAACTTTAATTGTTCCAGTTCTCAACGATATAATTTCGCTCAAGTCGAGGGAAATCTCAATCAAGCAACATTTCTCCGATTGTACCAGAAAACCCCTTACGTGTCAGATTGAGCATCATGAGAATAAATGAGACAGAAGAGAAAAAGCGAGAGAAAGAAAAAGGGGAGAAAAGAGAGAGAGAAAGAAAGGATGAGGAGAGAGTGAGGGAGAAAGAGAAGGGGGAAAGAGAGGGGATTAGAGGGGAGCGAGGGAGAGAGATACTGAGGAGGAGAGAGGGGATGAGAGGGGAGTGAGGGGGAGAGAGAGTGAGGGAGACAGAGAGGGAGGAAGAGAGAGCGAGCAATTGCTTGTCTCGACTACACCCGAGCCGAAACTCTCGGCTGCACGGTCCTCCGGCGAATAACAAAGGAGCATCTCGTCTCGCCCCGCCTCCATCGCCCGCACCTCACCCCGGCAGCGTCTCGCCTCGCCTCGCCTCGGCGCCGATCCCCACCGGGGCCTCACAGGATCGCAATTACGGGCGAAGCCAAGGGAAATCGGGCGGGGTGGGGGGAAGGCGGGGCTCGAACACAGGGCTTAATTGGCACGCGGACCGCAGCGCGGCGCCTCCACGAGACCTCCTTTGGGCCCCTCGGCCGGCGGGACACCGCCCCCCCACCCACCCACCGCGGAATACGCGACCACGCTGCGGTCGCGGCCTCCCGGAAGAACGCCCGGCGAGCCACCACTCGCCACTGGATGGGAGGGGGGGCTAGGAAACGAAGACCCAACGAAACGTGACTGAAGGAGGCAAAATTAAACCTCGAATCAACAATCATTCCTGTTTATTTGACTGATATTCTGATTGGTTTGCCCACAATACGGATTTTCGAAAAATTGGTATTGGTTAATTGGAAATTCCAGATGGTTCAGTGGCGGGCGTAAATGACAACATATTTTCTTTTGGGATGTGTTAGGTTCTCGTTCATCTGCATTCGTAATAGAAATACTATTCAAATCAAGCGACTGTTATTTCACGGTACAAATTTATTGGCATGTAGTATGTTCGTGACAGAGGCTAGTCAAATACTACACCATTTATTACTTCTATACTTTAACAATAGCTATTTGTAAATGTAAATGGGGTATTTAAATAATAATCTGTAATTAGTTAAAAGAAAAGTATTGAATTTTTGCTCTATAAAAATGTTTAATATTAAAAACAGTCCCTTATGTGATTTTTCATTCTTATAAGTTGGCAATATCTAATATAGGATAGATTGACTTCGATTCCAGCAATCTTCTTGCTTTCTATGTTGAACATTTTTAACATCGAAAGTGAATTATAGTCAACTAGTTTGTGTGAGTGTGTGGCAATATTTTAAGTTTGTGTGGTTTTTCCGTCGCGATTACATAACGAATTATAGTTTTTTTCTTAAACAACCGCTCTCACAAAATTCATCTTCTTGGAAAGAAACGATAATCAGTTCGATTCTGTATTGGCGGGTGTACATTGCTTTAGCTGGAAAATACACCTTCTTGTAAAGTGCTAATTCCAAATAAATGTATGAGTGTAACCTAAATAATTTCACTGGTTGTGCAATCTCTCTTCAAGATTCATACAAATAAATTTTTTCATATTCAATTTTGTTGACGCGACCGCTGAAGCAAATTCTAAAATTTAAAATAATCGGAAAAAATTTTCAAAACAAAATTTTTAGGAACATTCGGTTTCGAACATCAAATTTCATTTAGTTAAAAGTTCCTTTATTTTATTACTCCGTTATATAACGAAACATCTCAGCAAGTAACCTAAGTAATCATGTTCTTGTTCTGCATTCTGCACTTTTAATCTTATTGAATTTATTCGTTTTGTATCAAATAAAATCGTAAATCTCATTTGTATTTATCGTTTTTATGTAATAATGTCTTGCAAAGTAAGTTGTATTGTTGTTACTATTGTTATTATAATTATTATTATTTTTATTACTATTATTAACCCGCCGTTATCCGCGCTGTTAGAAAAAATATAACAATTCTGGATTTGTTTCCATAACATTGACAACTTTCAATGTACAGAGATAATGCTTGAGCAATGCCTTCCCGTACGATTCAACTCTGCATCTGTTCATCGTTCTTATCAGTTCTATGAAGGAAAAAATATGAGAAGGTGCTGATTAGCGCGGCGCGTCGTGTTAGATATTTTCTCACACGCGAGCAACCGCTTTGTATTTCGATACGATTATCACATCCACTCTTCTGTCACTTTTACACTGGTTTTTGTGTCTTGAATGCGTGCGTGAAGATCAGAAAAGCTTAGCGTCTCATCTTGATCTTGTTTTTTATACCTTAAATCAATAGTAACTCCGCCTGTGCCCGCTGAATTTTGCCTCGCTGTTCGGCGTTCTTGCGACGCTTTTGCGTCGCGAGTGGGCTGAGTAGCGTGGTGACAGCGGACACTGCCGGTCCCAAGCCCGGAGAAAGGAGGAGGGCCCCTAGTGTGACATTGCTTCCACTTACTTATGTCACACTTCTATTTTCTTTCCTATTTGGTCTCTCTTGACCCCTTGTGTTTTCGACCCCGACGCTATTAGGTTTCGAGGGCTAGGGAGTCATTCTTTTTCTGATCTTCACATTTTCTCCTAATGTTACTTAATTTCCTTATCTCTCTTGCTATCCTTCTTTGTTTCATCTTATTTCTTCCTAGGAGGGTGGATGGTTCCCTGTCCGCCAACGATCTCGAAATTGGAGGGCGGATGAGCGGACAGTGGTTTAGGGTTAGGTCGCTCACCTTGGGAATTAAAAACTCCCTAAAGAGTGATCCGGGGAGGGGGACCTCGTAGCCATAGAGGAGGCAATCCCCCTAGGGGAGAAAACCCCGAGTGTAAATCCTGGTCCTCCAGGTTGGGGGTTGGGACGTAGGGCCAGCACCCCTGCTCCTGGAAAAACACCCCACCGCTTCCGAACCTAGCAATAGAAGAAGCCGGACTCTCAATCGACGACGACTTGGCGATAGAAAACGGACAGTGAATATTGGTACATGGAATATTCAAGGATTGCGAACTAAAAAGGTCGAAGTCTTGCAGGAAATGAAAAGATTTGATATGGATATTGTCGCTCTTACTGAGACAAAAAAGAAAGGAAAAGGTACTGAAGATTTAGATGGTTTTGCACATATATATAGCGGAGTAGATATAACTAAAAGAGCTAAAGCAGGGGTTTCCATTTTGTTGAAAAGTAAATTGGCACGAAATATCAAAGATTGGGAGGCTATCAACGAAAGAATTATTAAAGTAGAGCTTGTACTGAAAGGATATAACATTGTAGTCATTGGCGTATATGCACCATCAAATGATGAGACTATTAAGGTTAAGGATGAACACGATGAACTATTGGGCCAAATTTTGGACAACATCAGTAGCCGAAAGGAAATAATCTTGCTGGGGGATTTAAATGCTAGAGTTGGTTCGAAAATAAGTGACGCAACTGTAGGACCTTATGGAGAAAATCAGGTAAATAACAATGGGGAAAGGCTAATTGACATCTGCCAGCAGTATTCCCTGAAAATTCGGAATGGATTCTACCCACATAAAAATATCCATAAATTTACCTGGATTCAACCTACTCTTCATCTACAATCAATTATTGACTATGTGATTAGCAGACAAAATACAATGCTAAAATTTCAAGATGTCAGAGTATATAGAGGCGCAGAATGCGGAACGGATCATTACCTCGTTAGAGCAAAAATTGTTCTCCCATGGAAAGTGTCTACCGAGATGCGTTGTGAAGATGATTATGGATGTGATATCCCAAAAGCCGTTCAGTATAATCTTCAATCCCTCAATGACGATTCTATTAGGTTTTTGTACAAAGCTAGACTGTGTTCCAAACTGAACGATATAACCTATTCTGATGCAATAAATATGTACTATGGTATAGTAAGATGTGTCAGAGAAGCCGCATTAGAAGCTCTTGGAGAACTGCCAAAACCTAATAAAAATAAATCGTGTAAAAATCCTTGGTGGAATGATAATGTGGAGAAAATCGTAAATAAGAAAAAAGAAGCTTATAATACATGGCTGAGAACTAGGAACCATGAGGATAGAAAATACTAATCGCAGTGTTGTAAGGAAGTAAAGAAAGAAGTAACGAAAGCCGAAAACGAAATGTGGAATAAAAAATGTAAGACTATTGATGAGCATGTAGGATATAGAAAGTCAACTGAAGCATGGAAAACACTAAAATCTCTTAGAACAAATAGAAAGGAGACTATTCCCATAAGTCTTATTCCCTTAAAAGAGTGGAAAATTTATCACCAGAAGCTGTTAACTGAAGATCGTCCAGAATTTATTACTCAATTAGACAATGAGATAAGTTTCTCAGATCAGATTTTTACTGAAAATGACGTCATCTTAGTTAAAGAGATAAAGGAAGCTCTTAGCTCCGTGAAAAATGGACGTTCGCCTGGACCGAACGGACTCCACATAGAACTTTTTAAATATGGGACGGACTTGCTTCACGAGCTGTTAGCGTATGTTGTCAGCTGTTTCTTGAGGGATGAAATTGTGCCCCCTGAGTGGAAAACTGCCTATATCTCTAACATTTATAAGAAAGGAGAGAGACGAGTTTGCTCCAATTACAGAGGAATAAGCGTGACTAATTCTCTTTCAAGACTATATGGCAAAATTATAAAACAAAGAATTGAAAATCAGATACACGAGCTAGAAGAACAAAATGGATTTCGTGCCGGAAGATCATGTATGGATTGTGTTTTCTGTTTAAAACAACTTCTGGAGAAACGGTTAGCAAGAGACCTTGAAACCCATTTGGTCTTCATCGATTTAGAAAAGGCATATGACAGTATTCCCCTCTGCAAATTGTGGTTAGCAATGAAAGCAAATGGAGTTAGTGACCTATATATATAAGAGCAGTGAAAGTACTGTATGTTAATTGTACCAGTAGGGTGAAGGTAAGTGGAAGAATATCTGAAGAATTCCCTGTCACCAAAGGTCTGCGACAAGGATGTGCAATCGCTCCTACACTCTTCAAAATATATCTAACATCTGCCCTAGAGAGATGGAGGCGAACTTGCGCGAATATGGGAGTTTCAATCGGAACGGATAAACTGTTCACTTTGCTTTTTGCTGACGACCAACTGATATTGGCAGAAGATGAAGATGATATACATTATATGTTGAGGAAGCTGTTTGAAGAATACCAGAAATGGGGGCTAACAATAAATATCTCTAAAACTGAATATATTGTAGCTGATAATGTAAACAGAAATTTGATGCTAGAAGGTGGTATTATTAAAGGAGTCGATAGATTTAAGTACCTTGGAGTAATGTTTACCAAAAATGGTAAAAGTGAAGCTGAAATTATTGAAAGAATAAGAAAAGGGAAACAAGTTACCAAACAGCTGCATAATACCATATGGAGCCCACAAATAAGACCGTGCACGAAGATAAAGATATACAAGTCTATTGTAGAGAGCATTGTTACCTATGGAGCAGAAGTGTGGGCAACAACGGAACAACTAAAGAAGAAATTAAGAGCAACAGAAATGGGTTATTGGCGACGTTGTTGTCAGCTCACGATTCAGGACAAAATCAGGAATGAAGATGTGCTTGCAAGGCTAAACATAGGGACCACAATTTTAGACACTGTGGAGGCAAAGTGCCTCCGATGGTATGGGCATGTGCGTCGAATGGATGAGGGAAGGTGGCCGAAAAAAATTATCGAATGGACCCCTGCAGAAAGAAGAAGAAGAGGGAGACCGAGGACACTTTAGAAGGATGCAGTAAATAAAGCGATGGACGGAAGAAACCTGCAAGAAAACGACTGGAAAGATCGCAGCAAATGGAAGCTAGGATGCGATAAGCGACTCTAAGTTGCAATGAACTCGCAAATAATAAATAATAATAAATCAATAGTAGCATTCATAGATTTAGCAAGAATATCGTCCGCCATCCCTTTGCTTAGTTTCTGTTAGTTTTGCTTTCTTTTTAGAGTAATGATATGATGGGGAGCAGCGAGGAGATAAAAGAAGATGCGATATTTGTCTAAAGAGGCAAACCAGATTCAAACAGCATTGTTGTAATATTTGCTCCAACCGCTCGGAAAACAAACCCACATGAAAGTTTTGTTCGCAATGAGTGTAGTTCTTAGGAAGCTTATTTTAGTTCATAAATGTCCCTGTATGTTTAATGTTGTAAAAATATATTGTTTATTGCATTAATTGTATTTTATGATTTACCTTTCTTAAATAACTTTGCTTTATAAAACACTTCACTTTATGACTGTGATTTTGAATCGATTGCTTATTATAAGCATAAATTATGAGCTTGCATGTCATATTAATAGATTATTTCATCTACACAAGTTATAGAAATCAATAACAAATGTCTGGTAATATTAATGTAAAAATTTGATTCATAATAAAACAATAAATACAACATTAACAGTTGTTAGATAAAATTTAACGCGCGAGTAATCGCGTTACAGAAATATGCGCGAGTAACGGCGGGTTAATTATCCCCAGTGGTGTGTAGTTCAGTGTAGTGGCGTCGTGAAGTTGAGGAGAAAGAGTCTGTAAGAAAGACATTAAAGCTCAGTGATCAACAGTGGGTGAAGCGAAGTGTGGTGGGGTGAACTGTAGTACTATGAAAGCTCGCACGGTGACATGTTCATATTAATTTGTAACTAAAAGTTTGTAACTTTGGGAAAGTTGTTAAGTTATGTAATGTTAAATTAGGGTATTCTGCCACCAAGCCCTCAGACTTAATTGCAGAATTAGTGATAATTAATCTCAATCTAAACTTATTCACACATCCTTTTTACCTTCTCAATCTGACCGAGTCGTCTCCTTATACTCGTCGTTGGCGACTCGTTTACTCTTTATAAGGAACTGCGTAAACCGTTTATTAAAAAGTGAAGGAATTCTTTCCTTCCACGAAATAAAACATCAAACTACTTATTTACACTTACATACAAGGCTTGCTTCGAGTACGTATAAAATAATCAAACAAGATAAAAGGGAACTTTAAAAAACAATGTAATGAAACGGAAAAAGACGCTGGACGTAATTGAGAACTTTACTGTGTGAGTCTCCAACTGATTGAAGATATAATCATGGGCACAGATCTAACAAACTGAAGTTATAAAAGTTGCATGTTGACAAATCCACGTAGGGGAAAGAAGAATATTTTTGGATAGACATTAACAAATAATAAGAATAGTGCTACAGTGAACGTCACACAGATTTCTCAGATTAAGGAAAGCATTATCTAATCATACGTTATTTTTATGCCTGATGTCTCAGAATCAATGTTACAAAATTCTTGCATCTATCGAGTCATCATAAATGATCTCATTTTGCAAATTAAAATGTAGAAAATTGTATCGAAAGCTGTTATGTGCACTTGTGATTGTGGCAATTACAAATGATTTTTAAGTAGTCACTAATCCGCAGATTCTTGGCTGGTAGACGAATTTTCCTTCACTACATTAAAATGTGATCCGCATCTGTTCGTAAGAAATTGCCTGAAAAATCAATAAGAAAAGTGTCACTTCGTTATATGAAATTTTCCACTACATTTTAATTGGTATAAAGTGGTCCTTAGAGATACGTTTACTCGCTCTAGAATGATGTAATATTTATTCTGTGATCCCACGTATTTTCGGTTTTCATGCTTAGTGGCTATTTGCTTTGCTCGTAGTATTTTCAATGCCTTTCCACGCGTGGAAATGAAGCAGAAAAAAAATTCAAACCACAGTACATGCTCCTAACATACAACTTCATTTCGGAATCTGCATTGCAAATTATCGCGTGTCATATTTAGAACTTACTTCATTTGAATATTTTAGAATACTATTTTTATTTGTGGGTGAACGTTAATATCCAGAAAAAATAATGGTACCACCAAGAAACATAAGGATATACAAGGGTGCACACAGGGCTCGATTTCTGAAGAAATACGACGGAACGGCGTTCCGGTATTTTTGGGAATGATTATTAAATTATATTTTAAATATCTATTTATTTCTGTTAATGTAATAATGAATTTGAGATGCGTTTCTGGAGCCAAAATTGTATAAATGAAGCTCAGGGAATACACTATGTGATCAAAAGTATCCGGACACGCAGACGGTGGTATTATGATGTGGTCGTGTTTTCATGGAGAGGGCTTGCACATGTTTTGCGTGGCACTATCACGGCACCTTCTTGTTTCCCACTGTTGAAGAGCAATTCGGAGATGGTGACTGCATCTTACGACACGATCGAGCACCTGTTCATACTGCACGGCCTGTGGCCGAGTGGTTACACGACAATAACATCCCTGCCATGGACTGGCCTGACAGAGTCCTGACTTGAATCCTATCGAGCAGCTTTGGGATGTTTTGGAACGTCGACTTCGTGCCAGGCCTCACCGACCTACATCGATACTTCTCCTCAGTGCAGCACTCCGTGAAGAATGGGCTGCCATTCCCGAAGAAACTTTCCAGCACTTGATTGAAAGTATGCCTGCCTGGAGAGTGGAAGCTGTCATCAAGGCTAAGGGGGGGCAACACCCTATTGAATTCCAGCTTGACCGATGGAGGGCGCCACAAATTGGTAAGTCATTTTCAGCCATGTGTCTAGATACTTTTGATCACTTAGTGTACAAGGATGAGATTTTCTCTAGACGGGAGCCACGGTACAGAGTGGAATATAACATTCCATCGAAAGGTTGAATGACACTTTCTCCCGGTGTGATACCGGGACTATAGATCAACTACGCGCCTGTCACGGAGGAGGAGTTTTGTTGTGCACTAGTAAGAGTTGGGACGCAACAGAACTCTGGTAGATGCACCCAGGGCATTGAACGTACATACCTACGCAGCTAGACTCGCTCTACGAGTAACAAAGACCGAAAGTAAAGGATTTTATGTATATAGAAAATGGACTAGAACCCAAATATGCTCCTAGATAGGCTGCAAGTGAGATGCCTAGACTAAGTGAGATGAGGAGGAAGAGGGCTCTATAGTGTACGGAGATGAAAGAAAGGTGAACGTAGAGAAATATAGTCCAAGAGAGAAAATCAAAGAGAAGCCAAAAGAGAGGGAGTTAGACGCCTTGGGAGGGAGAAACAGACAGCGAGCGAGTAGAAGAGTGATAGGCACCAAGAAGTGTTAAAAGAGTGAGAGAAACGGAGCTTTAGGGGAGCTGTATCCTTGGATGGGTAGTCATTTCTCCCTTGCTGGAACATTAGATCCAGCACTTACCTACACGCCAACATGTGGGTTTATCGTCCAGCAGGTACCTTTCCAGTGGGATATCGCCCCAGCCGACAAACTCTAAGCAACCGACTGGTCTCACGGCATATATGGTAGGGTAATGAATGAAAGTGTACGTGCGTGAGAGAAGAGGAGGAATACGATTAGAGATACGTCTGGTTCTCCAGGACCCGTCTCACGGGCAATGCTCCGGCATTTGCCAGGTATTCACTGGAGAAACCACGAAAAACTACCACACAAAACAGCCGGTAGCTAGCGTCCTCCGCGATCGATTAAATAGCGTCAACTGTTAAGGTCATTCGTCTCGTAAGTGTAGTGCATCATTTTTATCGCTGGAGGTGGCGGTGATCCTCTTCCGATGGCTGGCGAGATCTTGTAAGTGTAGTGTATGTGTTTTCATCGGGAGGTGACGGTGATCTTCCACCGAAGGCTGGAGTGACCTGGAGGCGATGTACACGTCGGCGGCTAGCAAAAATTCCCCCAACAAGGTATCTCTCACACAAAGTGATTTTGTTCGCAGCGATTCCGTTCGCAGCGATTTCGTTCGCAGCGATTCCGTTCGCAGCGATTCCGTTCGCAGCGATTCCGTTCGCAGCGATTCCGTTCGCAGCGATTCCGTTCGTAGCGATTTCGTTCGCAGCGATTTCGTTTGCAGCAATTTCGTTTGCAGCAATTTTGTTCGCAGCGATTTCGTTCGCAGCGATTCCGTTCGCAGCGATTCCGTTCGCAGCGATTCCGTTCGCAGCGATTCCGTTCGTAGCGATTCCCTTCGCAGCGATTCCCTTCGCAGCGATTCCCTTCGCAGCGATTCCCTTCGCAGCGATTCCGTTCGCAGCGATTCCGTTCGCAGCGATTTCTTTCGCAGCGATTCCGTTCGCAGCGATTCCCTTCGCAGCGATTCCGTTCGCAGCGATTCCGTTCGCAGCGATTCCCTTCGCAGCGATTCCGTTCGCAGCGATTCCTTTCGCAGCGATTCCGTTCGCAGCGATTCCCTTCGCAGCGATTCCTTTCGCAGCGATTCCGTTCGCAGCGATTCCGTTCGCAGCGATTCCGTTCTCAGCGATTCCGTTCGCAGCGATTTCGTTTGCAGCGATTTCGTTCGCAGCGACTTCGTTCGCAGCGATTCCGTTCGCAGCTATTCCGCTCGCAGCGATTCCGTTCGCAGCGATTTTGTTTGCAGCGATTTCGTTCGCAGCGATTCCCTTCGCAGCGATTTCGTTCGCAGCGATTCCGTTCGCAGCGATTCCGTTCGCAGCGATTTCGTTCGCAGCGATTTCGTTTGCAGCGATTTCGTTCGCAGCGACTTCGTTCGCAGCGATTCCGTTCGCAGCTATTCCGCTCGCAGCGATTCCGTTCGCAGCGATTTTGTTTGCAGCGATTTCGTTCGCAGCGATTCCCTTCGCAGCGATTTCGTTCGCAGCGATTCCGTTCGCAGCGATTCCGTTCGCAGCGATTTCGTTCGCAGCGATTTCGTTTTGCAGCAATTTCGTTTGCAGCAATTTTGTTCGCAGCGATTTCGTTCGCAGCGATTCCGTTCGCAGCGGTTCCGTTCGCAGCGATTTCGTTCGCAGCGATTCCATTCGCAGCGATTCCGTTCGCAGCGATTCCGTTCGCTGCGATTCCATTCGCAGCGATTCCGTTCGCAGCGATTCCGTTCGCAGCGATTCCGTTGGCAGCGATTCCGTTTCGCCGCGAAGCGCCACGCGGCTGCGGGGCGACGGGCGCTCACCTGCACTGCAGAGGCGGCGGCGGAGGCGCCATTACGCTAATGAAAGAAGCGCGCCCATCGCTCAGCGCGACCCACTTCCCCTGAGCGATGGCGCTCGTTGGGCGCGGGTTGTCGCGCGCGCATGCGCTACAGTACACACGCGTAGGACGGTGGGTTCTGTCGCGCCAGGGCCCGGCGGCGAACGAGGTCGCGCTGCAGATGGATTGCGCCTTGTTGTGGACAGATTACTATAAGGGACAGCTATTGCTTTTATTGAATTAGAACTGAATTGAATTCAATAGACTCTTGCCTATGATGGTGCGCGTTTGGCTTGCGATAAAATTTTTTCTCGCCTACGCGTCGTTCCTTTATTCACAACCTGCCCCCGCTTCTTGCATTCAGACCGGGGGGATTGCAGCAAGAATTACGTAATTATTTAGGGGGGTTCAAGCGTGCGTTACAGATGCGTTACAGGGGGAGAGGGGGTTTCCAAAATACTCCAAATTTGCATTACGTTATTTATGGTCGGCCCGTTTCGAGACTAGTGACCATAGTGGTTGACGCGTCTGGAAGCACGAAATAACCAATCAACCAATTGTGCAACCAACTGTCCGAGATCCTCGCCGCACTGTTGCAATAGGGGTGTCGGCAAGTTACTTGTATATATTATTGTTATTTCTACTACAAAATATTTTTATTGATATGCGATAATAATAATAATAATAATAATAATAATAATAATAATAATAATAATAATAATAATAATAATAATAATAATAGTTTGGAGAAGGTTGAAGGAATGTGATGTACATCATTATGATATACAGTAGTTCAAGACGGATCTCGCAACTTGCCATAGTCAACTCCACCATTCTTTTGAAAAAAGTTAAATTAAGACATTTTTAAAAATTGTGGTAAATGCCCCGTTTGTCGCAATAACTCGGTGAGCACATGAGAGATAGGTGTCTTGACGAAACTTCTGGAAGATATATTCAGATCATGTTGGTCAAGATTACATCAGTTAAGCAGTAGTTTCCATGGAGAACGACAATCATAAGTTCCTCCAAGCGCTCACGTGTCTCTGCCACAGTCATAATGTCACAATGAAATATGCTTGGAAATCTGAGGATACGTCAACGAATACTTCACAGCAATCCGCACCCTCCGTTGTCCTTCGTGGCAGTATTGATACTCTTCTCCACAGCCCTGCACAAGACCCGCTTGCAAATGAAACGAATCCTCCAAGTCGAGTCCTCGATTCCCCAACCTCTTCTTCAAGACCGCAAGTTCTACGGAAAGTTTGTAACAGATCTAGAATCTCTGCTAAACTCGTAGGAGTAAGGACGTCGCAGTGAATTTCAGTGTGGCAAATGCGTTACTATCAATATACGCCAAGGTAGAAACACCAACACCTTGAATATTGGATTCCCAGACATGACAGCAATACGAGAGAGTACATAGAGAACTATACATACATAGATCTCGAGCAGGGAGCAATCCGGTTAAGACCATGTTGGATCACAAAGGACGTGTTTGAAAGGTTTAATTCTCAACTGGTGACGTGCGATTTCTGAAACCCCTGAGAAAAATAAACGTGTAGTCCTCCTTTCTGGCTCGTCGCAAACATGTTTTTCTTTACAGTACCTTCCTATCTCTTTCTAAACTACACTCACATGCGGGACAGCGGATCCAGTGACAGCCTTTGAGGGCCAGTTGATGTTTCGGAGCGGTCTCGCAGACCTCACACCACCAGTAGTAGAACTGTCCTTCCCACAGTGAATATGCATTGCATGTTTTTTATTAATGAATAATTTTCGAGTAACAATACATTATCGTATTTAAATAAAGGTTTTTTAATGTAGTGAATAATATTTCAAAATATTACACGAGTTCTTAAGATAATTAATAATGAACAAACAGTATGGAACAAATTATAGCCAGAAATTTACTCGGCGAGTAATAAACAATTATATTATTTTCATTTTACATATTAACAACAAATACTTTTATTTTGTTGTGTGTGTTCTTACATTGTTAACGTTTAAAAAATTACCAAGTCAATATGAAATGGAACTCCGAAAATAATCTGCCTAAAATATTTGGGGTCTCACAGACCGCATGTCACTGATAAGAGAAGTTTGAAGGCATGTCACCACTAAACGGTTAAAGAATCAGGCTAAGTGTTGGAAGGCTCATTTAGGCTATCAATATCTGGGCAGAACTTGCGATAAGGTATTCTGCTAGTCAAGCTCACTGTTTCTTTTCTTTTCTTTTCTCCAGAGATCCTCTGCATTGAATTCAGGGTTTTTCCAGAATAACACCTTCGATTATAAATTAAATCATGTAAGTAACTCGAAAATTAAAAGGCTGGTACGTTTTAATAGTTCTATATCTACCTTTGAAACTACGGCAGAATTGTCACGAAAATATATTTTATAAAAGTAGTATACAATATGTGAGATTAAAATTATCAGATTTTCCCCACTTTTTTGGAAGTGATCGGCAAACAAAGAAAGAAGAGTGATGAGACCATTCTCTGTTTGTAGGATTATCTGCTTCTCAACTAATCCGAAAAACTTGGAAGAAAAGGAGAGCATCAAGAAGGCTGGTAGGTTATTAAGATAGTTCAGAGCTCCTCGAATTAAATTTTGGGGAAAAAACAGAAAACACATGTCCATTCCCTTAAAAAATAAAATAATATAAGAAACTCGCAGATGTTATAAATTATTTTCATTGTATACAAGTTCACGTATACTTATGAGCCTTCTGCACCCAAAACCAATCAATATCAAACAAAACAATTTTATTTCACTTCCCTGGAACATCATGCACAACTTATTCGATGAAATAAAAACAATCTATTAAACAAGTAAATAAATTGAGCACACTACCAGTTGCATTTATAATATTCAATCACACCTATTCCTGTAATTTTTTTTTGCAACTAAAATCCATTCATTTACTGGGTAACCCAGTAATATGACTTTACAGAAAATTTAGATTCCAGCTGAATCTGATCATGCCAGTAAAATTGTATGACGTGACAAGAGTTCTTATATAAATCTTCCCCGCACAAAATATTAAATATACTATAAATTTTATAATACAAGTAAAAGAGTGGTGTGAAATGATAAAATGTTCTTGTATTACATTTTAAATATTGTCTAATATTATTGTACTTGTAACTTGCCCCCAGACAACAGTCCATTCGTAAGATAATAAACTTATTGTTGTTATTATTATTATTGCTCCATATCACGACTACAGATGTTATGAGTCGGCTCAAAATAAAATCTGATCCAGGTTGCAACCAGCTACCTAAGGAGCAGATCTAGGGACTGTCGGTGCCTCTACAATACTTTGCGCAAAATGTGAGCTGTGCCAAATAAAGCAATTTCTTGCACTTCCCAGTCCTTTGAATGACCTGAAAGTTTAGCCAAGTTCTTACACAAATTTTGCGGAACAAATCCCAGAGCTCCGATAACTATCGGTACGACCAGTGCTTTTACGCCCCACATTCGGCTGATCTCAATTTCCAAACTCTTGTATTTAAGACGTTTCTCTGCCTCCTTGGTTACGACATTTTGATCGCAAGTCACAGCAACATCCACACATAGACACGATTTTTTCTCAAAATCCCGGATAACAATATCATTATTATTTATTATTATTATTATTATTATTATTATTATTATTATTATTATCAGTCTTTCACACATTGAAAGATTTACAGAAAATGCTTTCAACCATTCCCTCAGATAATATTTTCTCAATGATATACAATTTATACAAGTAAAAAGTACTTTCTAATATAGAAAGTTAAAAAAAACAAAATATCTTTTTGAACAATAATAACGAACTAAGATACAACCTGGCCCCTACATTAAAGTAAGCAAGATTACTTTTGCAAAGACATGAAAAGTTTTACAGCATACATGAGTAGAAAAAATATTTCAGTATATTTAGTATTAAGGAATCAGTATTATATTTCCCTTTTCATGTTACTTTGCTGAAGAGGATGTCTACTTGAAATCTGAAGTAATTCCTCTTCAGCGAACAAGTTCCAGTAAATGTTCTCTTTTCTACTCCCATTGTATAACGCTGTCTTTGGATGGCTGCAACCAGTTGCATAATGATGGTCATTATGATACAGGTTCTTGACCAATCACAGAGATGCTTACAAACCAAGTATTGTCGCTTCATTAATCAGTGAGAACCGTTGCAGTAAATGTTTCGTTCGAGTGTGTATATTAAAATTGCTTTTAATATTATATTAAGCTTCTCAGTTTTAATTTATTTTATTAGTAATAATTTTTACGTGAAATATTATTAAAAATAAATTGGATCGTAATTTCACTTTGATCTTATTTGACTAGCGCAGTGGTAGTTATTGAAGAGTGTCAGTGAGGTTAAGATCTGAACGCAAGTCATTTTGCGTTATTTGCTGCTGCTGTGTGGTTGTCCTTAAAAAACCAGCCAATTCTTTAGTTTAAAATATTTAGTGAATGGTGGTTCTTTCTGATGGTGTTGACGTTTCCAGAAATGAGAGAAAATGCGAAAATACGGACGTCGGAATATTACTGCCGCAACTTTTGTAGTCACTCGCCGGCGCTCTGGTAAAACAGCCATCTGCGGGTGTAGGGTAGTGAGGTGTCCGCTAGGTGGCCTTGGCTGAATCTTGCATGTCGACTGCGACGAAACGATTGAGTGGCGAAGTTTAACTTATAAAAGTTACCATAAGTCGTAGAAAAAGTACCGTATGAAACTCGATGTAATGGGTATAATACACTCGTCTAAAGTTTACGATAAGAGCGAGGAACGAGCTCGTATCGTAATTTCACACTCGTGTATTAATATCCATCATTACATCATCGTTTCATAATGTACTATTTCGTCACTTGTATCACTTTTTATGTTGTTTCCAGTACATAAATTCAGTTTCTCAATCACGTTAGTTTCTGAAAAGGCTTGCGCAACGTATCCTCACCAGCCGTTCGACCTGTGCCCAAATCCGGCTCTCAAAAAGCTCTCCTTCTCAATCAAGGCATTACACTGCGATTTTTCCAAAGCTGCCTCCGAAGGCCCGTCTTCATGTTGAAATATATTACGGCACTTCCTGACTTTCTCGGTCGTACCGCTAGATGTCGCATGCTCACGACCATATCAAGCACTGCTTGATCAAGCCACATCTAGTGGCACGACCGAGAAAGACGCGAAATGCCGTGAGATATTCCATCGTGAAGACGGGTCATGGGAGGCAGCTAGGTAAAAATCACAGTATAGTTGGACACGGCCGTGGAACAACCACCAGGCTCAGTTCGTCTGTCCCTGTCACACTGCACTCCGTCACCAACCACACCTCTAGGCAAAATGAAGCCGTTTCCTCACGCGCACCCCCCACCACAACAGAGGTCAGTGTTTACTCTCTGGACTTACTACCCTTACGAGGGGGCGTTGTTCACCGCTAGGCGGCAAACGACCGGGCATTTAAATCCCATGGTGTCTGCCTCACGTGACCGACACTATGTGATTGCTCACAGTGATTTCCTGAATGATTTCCTGAAGTAGTACACATTGTGTTTTCCAGTTTTATTTTCCTCGCGATATCTTCCCTATAATCTTTATTGTAATTCAGAACAATAAACTTTACAAAAAGAATCCTGGTATGTCAACTAAAAATGTCTTCGCGGTAGGGCCAAGGTGCTTTGATGGAAGGTGTTTCAAGAAAAATGTTTGTAATCTGCTGTAGTAGACGATCTTAAGCACGTTCGAAGCTTTAGTTATTGCACCCATATTTTTGGGAGTTTTGATAACACCATTATTTTGTTTAATTTTATTTAATTTTCAGAAGTAATACTTTATTGCCGCACGGGTTTAAAGTGCTCATTCCACTCTGGCTTGGTAAAATGCTTGTTACAGAAATATTTTCTCAGTAAAGATTCTTAGATATGTATTTGAATGGCAGCGTCAGCTAAAAAAGTTTAAAATATCAACAAATGAGTTAGACAGGTCCATGCAAGACTGTGATGTAATGAAAACTCGACAAAACTAATTTATTTTACAAATGAAATTTATTATTATTATTAGTAGTAGTATTAGTATTAAATAATCTAAAATTACTAATTATAAAGATATGGCAAGTGGAGCATTTCTACTGCACAAAGCTAATTTCAAACGAAATTACTTAAATGATTTATATTAATTTTAGGGACATTACTCTCTATCTTGATTATTCCAAAAAAAGGTCAGACATTTTTAAAACTATCCTGGATAATATATTCAGTAAAGCTCACACTAACGGATTTGAGTACTCTATTAGATCATATGTTATAGCTTTGCGTTCACGTGCAGCCTCACGCAAGCAGAGCCTGGGAATTGAAACCAGAGATAACGACTTTCAATTTAGCATTTTGACATTTTCCCTGATTTAATGAATGGAGGTTCCGACCCTATAAATGATGTATTATTTTTCTCCATTCGCTGAACACCTTGATTTAACTAACAAATGCCAAGTTAAATGCACGGTTTCAATACGAATCAGTTTTTTGCATTTTTTCTCTCTCTCTCTTATTCCGGTCTGCTACAAAATAGATGAACGTCAATGCCTACGCAAAATGAATAATCGCAGAGTAGAGACTGCATTATTCCTCACTCTTTCATTCAATAAATTTTCACTTAAGCTTATTGATTATGTTGTGAATTAAAAGTGTAAAAAAAGTGTGTATTAAGTTCTTTGGAAAGAAATATGCCATTAGCCGATGATGCTTCTTTTCCATTTTCGGTATGTGAATCCTAATACTACTTGATTAAATGGTTCCTGGTCCGAATTAATTTACAAATTCATTCCCAATTAATTTAAATGGTGTTTATGATTTTAAATTAAATTATAGTATGCAGTTCGAAATAATATTCTAAGTCTTACATATACAAATATTTAAATTCATACAAGGAACTTGTTTATTACTAAAAAAACCTATTAAAATAGTTTCTGATGTCAAAATAAATACAATTATATTTAAAAAAGCCACATATACATATGTTTCTACATATACAAATTACATTCAAATCAGTCTGAATACTCATTACTCTTAACTCAAAATAATTCTCAGAAAAGTGTGTAATTTAACAGGAAATATGTTCATAATTAGAGCAAGGGCGTTTCTCCCGCCTGATGTGAGCTGATTATGAGCGGAAATTGGAGGATACTCCGTCATCTCATCCCAGTCCGGATTTAGAGAGAAAAAGAGGAAGGGAAGATCGCACATGATATTTCGCCTGAATTTTGTCAGAAAGTTGCTGTCACCAAAATCTAGAATTCAACTATTAGAGCACAAGAGCGATAGTAGGGATTCCGGAGGTCAATAAAAAATTCACATTTTTCACTTCTTGCCACATTGACGACTTTCTCACTGAGACAAACTGACCGAACATTTTAGGTATATCCCATTCAGGTTACAATCAACTATTAGAAGAAGGGTTTGCCAAAAAAATTTAAAGTAAACAAAATGTCCGAATACATTGAAAACAATTTCTCTTTAGATATGTTTATTGTTAAATTCACTAGTGGTTAATTCCAATGCGAATACATTTTCAAAATCGGTCAACCGGAATTATGTTCCAGTTAGAGAACACAAACCCTTCCGCGGCGCGGCCAGAGACTTTCAACTCCCATTTAACGTGCTGGAGACCATTACAGTGAAGCGCTCTCCTCTATCACCTTCTTACAGGAACTAAAATACTATACTTCAAACGTGCGTGGATTCAAACTACTGCGTGGATTCGCGAGACGCAAGCAGGCGCGTAACGTTACAAAAGATAGCGTCGATCTTCGCACTTTCTTCAGCGGTTTCTTATGTGAGCATATTATGAATAATTGATCATTTAGAAGCTACTTTTCGTATTTCTCACAAATTAGCCAATTTTTACGTGCACATGTTGGCGAGCACAACCTGCAGCTGCACCCGGCGACACTAGCGCCTCCTATAGTGACACCCTCGAGCTTTCTTTCCGGTTGTGACGGAGAGTTGCAAGGCCCTGGTGGAGACCATCACAGTGGCGCCGGAATACGATAGCTCCTCTAGCACCTTCTTACGAGAACTAAAATGCGTACTGCTGCCAACGATACTTCAAACGTTCGTGGCTGCTGCGTAGGTACGCGACATGCAAGCAGGCGCATGATGTTACAAAAGATCGTCTATGTTCGCGATTTCTTCAGTGGTAGTCTCTTATACGTCCATATTACGATTAATTGAACATTTAGAAGACACTTTATGTATTTTTGACAAATTATCCAATATTTATGTGCGAAAGTTGGCGAGCCTAACCTGCAGCTGTGCCCGTCGACACTAGCACCTCCTATAGTAGCATCCTCAAGCTTCGTCTCCGGTTGCGATGGAGAGTTGCAAGGCCCTGGCTGCCGAGAAGCCGCGTCGGTCGCCGGCGAGAGGCGCACTGCGCATGCGCGCGAGCATGATGAACGAGCAGCGACCAATCAGCGCCGCGCGTCGCCGACGTCTTCGGAACAGCCGAGCATCTGGGCGCGCGCTCCGTTATTTAGGGGCCCGGCGCCGGAATACGATATGAAGCCGAATCGCGCAGCATTCATAACATAAATCGCGCCACGCTGCAATTAGACGAGGCGACACGAGCGCCGAGGCGGCGCGCGGCGGTACTAACCGGGTGACGAACGACGCCGCCCGCCGCCGTCACGCCTCACGACGTTTCCCCTCCCATCCGCCCCCTCCCCTGCCGCTCAGACTCCTGCTCCACCCCCGCTCGCGAGGTTTCTCTTTAACAGCAACATTCGAAGAGGTGGTGGTTATTAGACGACATGAAACACGCAGCGGGGCTGGAAGCAAGAAAATCAACTGAGAGAAGATACGAAACAGAAAAGAGGTATGAGAGAAGGTTAAAAGGAAGGAGATAATATTGCATGGAAAATGACAGGTAAGACATGATAATACAGTGTGATGTTTTATTTTGTTCGAAACCATGGAATGTGTAATAAATCCCGATTTATTCAGTAAACATTAAAATGTGATTTTCTAAGTGTCATTTAAATTACAAATTACAATTCAGTTATTTTTAACTGTTATTAAATTTCTTGAGTCTTCCCCTTTTCTTTCATAATTATGAATAACTTTCTATTCGACAACTTTGGTTCATTTGTTTTATTCCACATTCTTTAAAAACTCGTATTCTGTTCTTATCTCTAATATTGATTTAAGAAATTATTGGGAGGTTGTTTCTTTACGGTAAGTTACTGAAAGCAAGAGTTATTAAAAACAAAATGGTTATTATAATTTATTGGCGCGTACCTAAGTTGCTTGCACAAAACTTTTTTTTTCTTGCCAGTCGTCTCAGAAATAGTTGATATGACTTAATCTGTTGGTTAACATTCATGCACAGAAAAATTCTTAAATGTTTGTCGCAATGCAACACCATAACCTATTTAAATTGTAATATTTTTGTACAGAAAGTCATAATCATAAACATTAACTTGAGTGAAATAGTCGACACAAAAAGTACTTCCATTGTAACGTAGATGAAGCAGTGCGCATCATGACATCTCTCACTTCAAACCGCACCGTCACTTCCTTTTCCCTAAACCCAATAGCATTACCTCGTTTAATAATGTGTGTGAAATGTGGAGGCCTTCACACATCTTTACATATAGCCCAGTTTCTCACTCAATGGTACACATATTTCCGAATAAATAGTGGCACTAGATCGTAACCAAACGTTTTGCTTTTTGACTATTAGTACCGGAAACTTTTTTAAATGCCAAATTTTGTAAGAAATATGACAGTGCTGTTTGAGATTTTAGTTTGAGATATTGCTTAAAAATGGAGTCATATTAAAAAAATGATCTTACAGGACTCGAGCGAACGTCAAAATTACTTACGCGTATCCCACAAACGACAAGTTTTGCAAACTTCACATGCGTAAATAACACAAAACCGTCTCTCAACATCACTACAGTTTTTCAGGAATGTCGTTTAAACACCCAAACACAGAATTTATTTTTCAGCCCCTACCAACGTCACTAACTGCATCGTACCTCTTCCCGCAATTCCAATTGCATTGCACTGGTAAGCTAACCCAATTAGCGCTCCCGCTAAGCGAAACAGGTCAGACCAAGGAGGGAAGGGGGAGAGCACTAAGAAACAGGGAACTTTATTTTCCAGCTTTTTTTCTCCGCCCCTCTTTCGCAGAAACGTGGAAGATTTCGAGCAGCCCACGTGCGAGGAATCCTTAAGCGAGCGCTGGGCGAGGTGCAGATAGGGAGAAAATATCTCCCAAAGAAAGTAAAAAGATGCCCATGAATAAACATTGCGAGATACTGCGAGACGAATAATAAGATAAGCTCTGGAACGGGCGCGAATCGCGAAATTAATTAGCGAAATATCTTATTGTCACGCTTTTTGCTTCTCAAAACTGAATATGTTTATATATCATTTTAATTTGTTCAACTGATAAGAACTTTGGAGAATGTTACTGGTTTTGGTTAACAATAATGCTTGTAATAATCGTAAATGCGATTAACTATTTCGAAATTGATCACTCTCTTTGTTAACATACATTGTAGATTTTTATGAATATTTAAAATATCCTAGAATGTTATTCAAATTCCACGGGAACAAATTGTTTTACTTCAGAGAACTGCATCACATACTTAATAACTTTTTAATTGATTGTCTTTGGGAATAAACATACTCACGAAACATTTTGTTAGCAAGCAAAGCGATCAAGGTTGTTTTCTGTTTATATTGTGTGGACTTACTTCTGCACTATAAATATTGTATTCTTTATTTGATTACGTCTTTAATATAATATCTTATGGAATATACTAACTGCTTGTAATACTTCAAATAGTTTCCAATATTTAATTTACTCCCCTCAGGTTTTCCAATTTTTTCCAAGAAACCGAATTTTGATGTGTTATAATGACCCAACTATTCAAGGATTTATACTTTTTCAAATAGTTATTATAAATGTATATGGGGACGTTCCACTTATATCTCAACTACTCGCAACAAATTTGTTTTAAATCTGATAATGGTATTACTCTGTGAACGGTTTCTAAAAGAAACATTCTAACATTTTTTGTGGCGTTAAAAACAAAATAGTTGATGCTCTATAACAATTTTATAACTCATAAACAATTTTATAGAAGTAATATATAAACAACTAATACATCGAATAGAAATTAAAATATGAATACATTTCTTGACTTTGTGAAAATTATACCCGCACAGGAAGCTCCATCGACAAAACGTTTTCGTCGGACTTTCTTCTTATTTATTACTTTTCGTTTATTATTACCTCCTTGAATGACGACTGCAACCATAACCAGTCCTCGAAGTTTGTGTAATTCAGTTTCATGCCATTTCCATTTTATTCCACGTTGATATTGATGAATTAGGAAACATTTTAGTATTTCTTCAAAACCATAACTGTCATCACACTGATACTCATATTATATAATTTAATATACTAACCACCGGGAGAGATGGCTCAGTGCATCAACAGACCCTCTGACCGGGTCCTAGGTCCCGACGGCCGCAGGATTTCCGACACTAGCTTTTCAGCTAGGTCGAATTCAGTCCCTGTCTGAACGAGAATTGTTGTGGCCGACAGCTCTGATCGGTAGTTTTCCGTGGTTTCTCGGATCAACACCAGGCGAATGCCAGGTGTTGATCCTAGCCTTTACCCTAATAAACGGGCCACGGACCGCACGCCATCTTTCCTTCCTCTTCCTTGTCATATCCTCTCCCCTGACACACATACTCACACTAACATGAACTACACTACCACACCTGCCGGGAGACCAGTCGGGAGCTAAAACCTTTTCCCGGCTAGGACGAAGCCCCTCTGGTGGGAGATTCCTGGTTGGGGAAAACCTTGCTAGTCGACGGTAGGTCGACGCCGGATATCACCATTCAGCGGGGAAAATACACGCAACTCTCGAAGAAAAAACACGCACTTCACTTACGGGACTAATGACCTCTGTAGTTGACGTCGTTGACGGAATCACGAACAATCAATCAATATACTACCACTCTTACTTAATCTTTCCTCATGTGAATTTCGAAAGATTTTATCTGTATCTCACATATGTGTCAATCACTCCGCGTCGCGTGGTGAACGCCTCACGTCAGACTGCATCAATCTTCTTCCCCATTTCACCAATAAAAACAAAACCAATCCATCGTTTGCAAACAGGTTCCAGATTGGCCGTGACATCACGTCTCCTTCATATGTCGGAAACCTGTCATTCACCAATACCAACTCGATTCAAGGCTCTACAGCTGAGCTCCTGAACCTTACTAACTCCACTATTTACGTAGCGGCCCAGTGAAGCGTGTTATCTTCAATGTCTGTTCGTTCTTAAGCCGGCAACGAATGGATTGGGTCTGTGAGACCCAGGACGTAACAAAAACTTCAGCCACTCACAAGCAGATAATACCAGAAGCCTGTTCATCTCTCTACATTTCTTTTGTTTGCAAATGAAACTTTCGGTGTGGTAGTTAATGCCTTATAGAGTGTACACGTGATTATATGCGTAATTTGTTTCGTGCTTGGGTCTCTCAGACCCAACTCATCCGTTCATGTAACTGTAATCGAGTTGGTACGAATATGCATTATTAGAATTATTTATTATTGTGATATAGATAATTATGTTATTTTTGTATGATATTACATACAACTAAAGTCAAATTGAAATGTGTAAACCTTTCCAGTGATATGACGAGGATGGTTTTAGGGAGCCTCATTGCGCTCCTCCTAAAAATTTACCAAATATTTTTTGATAATAATAAATAAATAATGTATTGACAATAATGCTTTCTTTTATAACAAAATAACATAATGAAGTCCTCTAGCAATGATATAAGCAAAATATTTTCTATGTGATTCTTGTTTTTGAACCCGGGTCTCTCAGCCCAACTCATCCGTTCGTGTTACATTTTCTCAAACATCCGTTGCCGCGTTAAGACTGGCTAACGGCAAAGAAATTTATACTCTTATGATGCACCCGCATGGGCCAGCTCTACTCGGCGGGACGTCGCACTGCCCGCGGGATGTCAAAGAAAGACTGCAGAAACTCTTTTTTTTGTTATTTAATGTCGCATTAACACTACTAGGTCATTAGTGGCCACTATTGGAGTAACGTTATGGTATGAGGATGAAACGATATGGTGATGGTAGGGGGTGAAAGGACGAACTCATACAACTATGCCCGAGGCGGGACTCGAGCCCGCGACCCCTCGGTCCGAGATCACTACGGCACTACTGTCTTAGCGATCTCGGCCACGGGGCGGACAATGCAACATTTATTTCCTTTCTTCTTCTATTTCCTTTCCTTTCTTTAAAATGGTAAATCGGGGACTAAGAGCGAGAGTCTGGTCGGAGCTGTCCCACGCTTCTCCAAAGGAAAGAAACGCAAATGCATTTTGTAGAAACAGACAATAAAATTTTATGATTAAATAATAATATACACGAGTATCTATTACTCTTATGACTATTGTCACAACCGATAGTACACATTCAACATAGCATCAACGTGATTGCCAATGCATCAGGGCTTCCTAAGCTCCCCAAAACCAAGGGAAAACACAAAAGGAAATTATTTTAATAGATTAGTCAAACGGCGCTTAAAAATGACAGATAGCGGAAAGCGCCGTTTCTTCGCAAAAACGTGTTAAAAATACAACATTTTTCAGTTTTCTAAATAGCTCAATACTCATCCACTTTTCGTAAATAAAGGTCGTATATAAAATGAAAAAAGATACATTTTTTTATATTTTATGTCTTCAGGGCTTTTCTCCAACCTTTCATTTAGCCGCTAGAGCAACGTGAATTTTGGTGTTTTTATGAAGAAAAGTGTGCAAACGGGATTAATTCTATTTTATCTCAATGTAGCTCAAAAACTACGCATTTTTCGTAACATTGTCTTGATATGAAAAGAAAGATGATACAATTGGTTACAATTTAGGACTTAAGAGGTTCTTTGATAAACAGTTACGCCACTGCCACGCGTTGAACTCGACGTAATAAATACTTTGATGTTACTCTGAAATGGCATCTCACGTATCCGCTCTCACTTACTCTCTAACTCCTACACGTATTTATAAATAGATATAAGAAATAGACTTCCAGTAGACTTCGTACTGCCGACGTTTTTCGTACATACCCCCACCATGCTTCCAACACTGGAGTTGAATCTCCTTCCCGTAGACTTCATGGTCACCATCTTCTGTGATTATTTGCACGTTCCGCTCGGCGTTCCCGCAATGTCCAACCGTTAGGAAACTATTGAACGCGCGCCGTTGCTATCAAGGTTGAACGAGAGTTTTACCAACCCAATAAGCCTCAAACCATCGGTTTAACGTTCGTTTCCTGGTTCTCTAGCTCTCCGTAACCGTCACTCGCGCGTCACGTCACTCCGCACAATATCTCCGGTCGCTCGATGCGCACCAAGGCCTTTTAACTGCCGTATAACGCGGTGGAGACCATTACAGTGGCGCGCTCTCCTTTATCACCATCTTACAGGAACTAAAACACGAACTGCTGCCAACGATACGTGGCTGCTGCGTGGGTTCGCGAGATGCGAGCAGGCGCGAAATGGTACAAAATATAGCGTCGATGTTTGCACTTTCTTCAGAGGTTTCTTTTACGTATATATTAGGAATAACTTCACATTTAGAAGACACTTTTAATATTTCTTACAAATTAGCCACTTTTTATGTGCGGATGTTGGCAATCCTTACCTGCAGCTGTACCCAGCGACACTAGCGCACCCTCGAGCTATGTTTCCGGTTTTGATGGAGAGTTGCAAGGCCCTGGTGCGCATCTGTGGCCTCTTCGCATCCCTCTAACAGTTTTCAACCCCCTTCCTTCCTCCCCTCTTAGCGTCGCCACCCCGGCTGATAACGCTACTTATCGAAGCTTTGCGATACTTCGGTTTTCAAACACGTGGCCCAGAGCAAAAGTCACGTACGGACGCCCACACATGGGCGTGGCATATATATATATATATATATATATATATATATATATATATATACACATATATATATACATATATATATATACACACATATATATATACATATATATACAGGGTGAGTCACGTAACTTTAGCACCTACTGTAACTTTTGAATGTTTAAAAAATTGCAATGCAGTTTTCACGGAAGTGAATGAAGGAATGGGGCTAATTGACATGTGTGTTGATTTCTCTTTGATCACTTTTATTTTACGAGATATTTGGGGTCACTTGTTTTTATCAAATGGGACTATACATATTTTTTCAGTTTATCATGACAAGTGTAAAAATACCAATCCAATGATATACATATTGTTATATGTTAGGTAAGCATTTTTTTGAGAAATTTTGATTTTTTTGCGACTAGTATTTAACGGATATTTTCAATGTGACAGTCAGCCCCACAAGGTCACGCAGCGCTCCCCCAGCAAACACGCTCTTGGGGAAGGGATGGGATTTTAGTACTTGAAGATACGAAACATACTTCAAATATTCACAAAACTGTTGCATTTTTTCCTGAACTCTGCTTTCCATTCTGCACCATTTTCAGATATTTTGTGTTTCTTAGGGATTGAAAATACGCATTTGTCTTATTGATGTATTGAAATACGATTATTTTATCATCATCATCATCATCATTATTATTATCTTATTAACACTGGAATTGTTTTCTCAATATATGCAATATTTTTTGTACAGTCTTTAATTATTTATTCTTATTGTGCTTTGTTTCAAGATTCCATTAATACGTATCTTATGATATGACATCCCATTAAATCGAGTTGAAGTTATAAACAATATTATTACAATACATCCTTATGACAAAAATCTTATTTTCCATCCTTCAATTCCTGCAATCAAAGAAAGAGAAAAATCTGAAAATGTGGAAGGATGGAACGCACAGTTCGGGAAAAAACTGCAATGGTTTTGCGAATATTGCTATCTTTAAATAAGATCGCTGCCCTTCCTTCCCTTCCCTTCCCTTCACCGGGCGCGCGTGAGCTGGTGGAGCGCTGCGTGACCTTGTGTAGTGGACTTCAAAATGTCCGTTAAATCCCAGTCGCAAAAATCAAAATTACTCCAAAAAATTGTTATCTAACATGTGACAATATGTATATCATTGGATTTGTCTTTTTACGCTTGTTATGATAGACTGAAACATTATGTATACTTCTATTTGAAAAAACAAAGTTACCTCAAAAATCTCGTAAAATACAAGTGATAAAATAAAAAATGAATGCACGTATCAATTAGCCCCTTTCTCTCATGCACATCCGTGAAAACAGCATTGCAATAACATCAACCGTTCAAAAGTTACAGAAGGTGATAAAGTTACGTGACTCACCCGGTATATATATATATATATATATATATATATATATATATATATATATATATATATATATATATTGAAACGAATTGTTATCACTAAGGTGATAACAATGCGTTCTGGCGCATATTAAGAATTTGAACTGCGCGGCAGCGGCCAGCACAGGGGTGAGGGGAACGGGTGCGAGGAACCGGAGTCGGTTCGGGGCGAGAAACCGAAGGCCACGAGGCGCGACAGTAGCGGAGAGAATGTCATGAGAGGACGTGCGGAGTGGTGCGGACTGATAAACGGAGAGAGTAGTGAAAGTAAACGTGGTGCCGTGGAACTGGAAAGGCGTGGTGTCAAGGAAAGTGAGTGACGAGAGTGGAAGTGCTTTTTGGGAAACGAAACGAGACGAGACGGACATGGGATCGTGGTGGAGCGTCATCAGCAATGAATGATATCCACGTGGGGTGGACGGAACTGTGCGGAGTGGTGGAAAGGTGTACGCCAGCGTTCGACTTCATTGGGGGGTAAACTGGGTGAACGGTCGACGACTATTGCTGCCTGGGTTGAAGTCCACATGCGGATGCAGTCGAAACGTTGTGGGAACGTTTAGAAGCACCACAGCGGCCACGAGTGGGATGGGGAGCGGCTAACGGCGACGGAACGTCCTCCGGTCTTCCGAGCGCAGCCGAACACAACGAACATACCCGAAGGGCGAGGCGGCGGACCAGACACGTCGGCAGGCCGCGCATGGAATAAGCGACCGGGGCGGCATCGCAAGACCCCTTCCCCGCGCCGGTTCACCGCGGCACGAAGGACGCGGACGGTGCGGCGCTCGGCACCGGCTCGACGGTGGAGGAGCGAGCAGGCAGTAACCCAAGTCAGGTTGGTGAATCACTAGCAAAAGCGGCTGGAAGGTTGGGGAGGGAGTGTAAGTAGCCCGTGGAGAACAGTGATTTCGTGTTGAGGTCCCCCCCCCCAAATATTGGAGTCATTATAGGAAATGAAGCCCCGGGAGGGCGGAGAATAGCGAAAGGGGTTATCGTTCAACACAGGGGAAAGAACAGAATGAATGCTAGTATAAGCGCCAAAGGCAACCAAATTTGTAAAACAATTATTTCTGTAATAAAAAGTTCTTGTTAACCACCATTTCCAGTGTACGCGTGATTTGCCGGAGCCCATTCCCGGACAAGAATCCCTGTCCCCTTTTTTTTCTTTCTTTCATTCTTTTTATTTTTTACAAATCTTATGCAGAGTCGTTTCGAGTCGTTTCACTGGCGCCCAAACAGTTCTGGACTTGGATAATTAAGAAATGTGGCTCTGGTGAAATCATGCCAGCAATGGAAACTCATAATGTGGATATAAATAAGAAATAGTAGTACTGCAGTTGGAGATTATTGAGGTATTTTGACATTGAACAAGCAGTTAAAACAATAACTTTGAAATGTATAAGAAAAATGTGATGAATACAACTTGCTTTGAATTGATTCAGTGCACAAATGCAAATCAACGACTCGTTTCGTTCGTAATGGAATGTAATGAAATGTTTCTAGAAGTGTACTTCTTAGAGTAGTTACAGGGAATTTGTACAGGACATTTGCATGAAAATGTAATCAATTATGAAGAGAATAATTTACATGTGAATATATATTTTTATCAAATATAAATTTTTATCAAAATTAATAGAAACGTCTGAAATGTTAACTTCAAACTATTTATTTATTTAGCAATTTGGACCGCATTTCAAAACAAAGAGCAAAATATTATACAAGCGAAATTACTGCTTTTGATGATAAAGTTGTTTTATCATTAAGATATGTTACTTTTTTACATAAATCACTGAAATCACATTATTTCATTATCACCAAAGTTTGTGATGCATGCCAATTTCATTTTTATATCCATGGAACCTTTGGAAATGATTACTGACAAAAAAATTGTTTTGGGCACCCTAATGTATACTAAACAAATTTATATTAAAAATATTTTATATTGTGTGCAATAACATTATTGGTATAATGGTATTGTATTAAATAATTAGCACAAAATTGATCTAAAGTTGGATCTCAAGTGCCATTTATCCTTTTGGAATGACAAATTACACTTTCAGGAGGAGATGACTGCATATTAAACATCCTGCAAGGATAACGTGGTCATGAAAAATGTGTTTTACCTTCAGAATTTTCCTATAATATAAAAAAATTACAGGAAACTTCATGAAATTCGTGTTTATTTACAAAACCTTACGCAAACTCTATTGTTTCATGATACCACTTCGTCTATAAAACATTGTCTTTTCGCCATGTCTATTACAGACGTTGACATGTCACAGTACTCAATAAATTTAACTGCAGTGAATTTGCCTTGGTTAATGAGCGGTAAACGTGACACTTCATATAACTTCAATAAGTACATGTTTTGCAATAAAAATGGAAATGCAATTCTTTATAATAATTTAGATCAAAAGTAAATAATTTTTAAAATGTATTGATTTTTAATTTATTTTCAAATTCAAATAACGTAATGTTAAAGCAATTTTCAAATGTATTCTTTAAGATTAAAATTAGCATTACAATCATTTTTGAAGATTCTTACATAGTCCGTTCTGGAATCGATCATTACCTCAAGTTAAACGTAAAACATTTAGTTCGTCTGAATCTCGTATCTCAAAGACTTCCCTTTCTTCATTCTGTCTCACACCATCGATCATCTTGTAGATAAACAAAATGATACAACACAAATATCGTTACATGGTAAAGATGTCCGTCATTAAATGTCCCAAAAACATGTTACTGGCGCTTGATTTGAATATACTGTTAAACCCTATATCAGTTCTCAGGATGTAGAACTTTCGCCAAATTATGAGGCACCTCCAGGTATTCGCTGAAGATTCGTGATGGTTCCAGTCTTTATGTCATCTTTTTGACAACGAGCTCCTCCGTCCAGACGCCGACTGCGTGCGTTGTAAGTTGAAATCTACCTGGAAAACAGAACCATCATGAAGTGCTCGTATTCTCGTTAATATTGAATTTGAGTTCTTGCACACATTCAACGGTTAAGATTTCATTTTAGGGCTAATGCGTGTAACTTAACGCTTCAAAAAATAGCCAGCACAAAAAGTAGTTGCATGAGTGTTTCTTATTTTTCACCATATTTCTTCACAGAGTAAGTAATCCTTTGTATGATGTAGGTCACTTCGGGTAAAAAGAACAGAACAAATAAGGAATACTGCACAAACAGGTAAAAAATATGAGACACGTGATTTAGTTGTGTTTTATTACACAATTTTCATCGACGAATTATTTTGTTATATACAGTCCACAAATATAATCTTACGGTAATCGAACCGCTGAACATACTTCTGAGCAGCACCGACGAGAAAATATAATTTGTACAGTGAAGGAGAAAAACACAATTTTTTGAATTTAAGTAATTGGGATGTGGGGTTCCTTATCTTATACAGATGCGTTACATTACAAAATTACACATTATATAAAATTTACATTTTGCAGTATATGCAATATAAACAATGTAATATACTCGAAAGTAATGTATATGCTGTCACAAATTTCAGAAATTTCTCAAAACGCACTCTAGAGCTATTTGTGCTTGGGAGAACAAAAAGTCTTCAAAAAATTTGAAACGCAAAACCACTTACTCTACATGAAAAACCTGGTCAGTTTCAAAATTTTCTCAAAAATGTCCCCAAAATGTTTCTTTAATTTTCTTGTGAAAACAGAGTGAAACCCACTCCGTATTTCTGGTATATGTCCGATTTTCATGGTTAAATACATGCAATTAATTTGTTTGAATAAGTACTCGCCAACTGTATTTTATTCAATGCTGGTCCACTGCACGTATATCAGAAACCTCGTGCAAGGAGTCTGCACATCAGTTCATTTTCTAGTGCATTCTATGTTCGATAGTAGTATTCCGTGGCGCTTTCAGCGACAACTATTGCTGAAGTAGCTTCCGGTCTGAAGTAGCTTCCAATTAGCTATTATTTGTTTTATTTTATAGTTTTTTTACAGTTCATATTGATTTTCAGGGCGTTGATTGGCCACTTCAGACTTCACCTATCGCCCGTTGAGAGGCGTATCATTCGCTTTGAGAACTATGCATTATTTATACAAGTTTGCTGTTCTTTCTATTTACAAGATGAAGGATTTACGAGTGTGGAAATTTGTGGAAAAATTTGATTTCTTCTTGAATTTCAATTTTCGGTACCATTTCTTCTGATTGGGTATTTAATTTGTATGTGATGGGATTGTGTATTCATTTTTTAATAGTGCTACAAAAACGTTGCAAAAGCATCAATATGACAATTCTAACAAAGAACACAACATTCCCACAATCTCAAAGGCCCGCAAAATATCTATTGAAAATATCTATTTCAGTTTTTTATTCATGTCTACGTAGTCAACATGTTAAAATTCTGTTCAAGATAGTGGCAAAAAATTGAATAACATACACTGCAATCTTAGGGAGAAATATAGTAGTCACTCCAACATGGAATTACGTAGAAGCATGAGCAATTCTCGCAAATGAGTCTGACATTTCCAAAAGAGACGTTTTCTATTAGACTCATTCGCTGCAGAATGCTACTTAGTTTTTTGATGGCTATTTTTATGAAGCCCTCTAAATACATGCATACATATTTACAATTATTTCTCATTTCATGATCAAGACAATTTTAAGAATTTTAGGGAAATTTACAAGGCGACAATTTAAAATTAGTAAACCAGCAGTAATCTAATAAGGTCAAATTACAGTAAATCCAAACACTTTCCAGGTAATTAAAGTAAATGGGGAAATTGAAAGTGAATTTTCTCCAAAAAACAAAGTGGGAAAAATGTGATCATTACTTAATAGCAAATTATGAGCGATAATTGTACCAATGGTTTTCAATTTTCTGGTATTTATTAACCCGGGAATGGTAACGCGGGGCTCTGTGGGACCCTCACGATCCGTTCTTCACGCTTCTTGTATTTACCACGTTGGCTACCCTGACCATTGCTTGAATACCTTTCTGTTTTTGTATCATGGTGTTTAGTGTGCTCTCAGATTGCCAATTTCGCGAGTTTTATTCCGTGTAACAAGCTGTTATTTTGTTTGGGGTGCCCAAGGACCCCCTCGTAACCTTTGACGTTAGCAAAGATGTCTTCAGTCTCGTACATTCTATTAGTTTGGCAACGTATTGTATGCTGTATTTTTACCTTAGGATTCCCCTGCAAAGTTAATACTGAAGTGCTACGAACATTTTAGGTCACTTATATGTTAAAAAAGGAGTTGAAGAATACGCCAACTTTTGCTGAAAGCGGGAACAGAATATCGTTACTCACCGCCCTGGAAAATGCAGTCTGCACGCAATTCCAAAAGATCAGGATAATGTTTTCTTTGTTTATTGATTTGTATATGATTGAGAAAATTACATAACCCACCAATATCAAAATTTAAATGGATTTATAGAGGAATAAAAATGATCGCCGCACCTTTAAGACTGACAAAGCGGAAATGAAGGCAGTAATTAGGCTACGTATTTTGGCTGGATCTGTGAAATCAGGGCATCAAAATCTTGCTGAATTGTGGAATGTGGATAATATGGGTATTGAAATTTTCCATTGTACTTATAATTTGAAAATAATTCAATTAGTGCTAAAAAACATGGGCTTGGATGTCAAAACACGCGCAGACCGGCAGAAAAGTTAACTCCAAATATTAAATGAGTTCCTGATGAGTTATCAGACTTGTTTAGCAACTAAATTCTTAATAAATTGTTTAATTACACGCAAAAAATTGTTAATAATAGAAAAAGAATATTATATTAATTTGTTCTTCAATAATTTAGCTTATATCATGAAAAGAGGATGGTGGTCTGGAGACACCCCACGTTACCACTTTTGTTTCAAAAAAATAACGTTACCACTGCAGGGTTAATGTACATTCCTTCTTCTTTCTTCGAGATAAGTGTTTCTGCAGACTCTTCTATGTCGAGTTCATCCAACTCTTTGGAGGTGGACGTCTCTATCACCCACTAAACCACATTGAAGAACCAATTTGGTGCGAGTTTCACCATTTATTGCATCATATTGTATCCATTTTTCTCCTCTATATAAATTCAATAATGTTTATATTTTACACTTACACTTCATTTCTTCACTTGGTACCTTATTTCGAAGGCTTTAATGTGTGGTATTTTTGAGAACGATAATCTCTTCTTCTCATTACCTCCTTCTATACGAAACATCGAAAGCCCAATATGTCAGAAACTTCGGCTGTAATTGCCTAGAAACTGAGATTACCAATGTTTTATAGAACTTCATGACAACATGTTTCTTACTTTCTTTGTCAATGCTATATCATTTTACACTTCTTTCTATCGTTCCCACGACATCTTTTGAGAAAGACGGTAATCACAATTGTGAAAATGTTTTAACGGAAGTAGAAGACTTTCGGTAATTGTTCAGACACATTTGTCGCCTGTAATTACTTTCAATCGTGCTGTATCTTCGAATGCCGTTTTGTTTTACTGTAATATATCACACACTCAGTACATTGGTGATAAGTTCTTTATCTAATCTTCACTATTAACGATCATTCTTGATCATTTGCAAGTTCAAATATCCATTGATTCTCAGTCTCCTAATTTAAAATTATGTTCTCCCTGCTATTTTATTTTATGTCTCTGTCCTTTTCACAAGAATTAAAAAGAGCGAGTATTTGTTTTTTAGTAACAATACTAATGAGATTTTTTAAAAATCTTGAACAATATTTTCAGTTTTGCTTTCAACAAAGGTTAGTATTCCTTCGATTTAAATATCTTGGGATATCCTTTTTTTCCTTGTAAACCCCAAAGTTTCCTTTGGTGCTCATTCGAAACCTTTCATACACTCAATGGATATACTGAGAGAATATTTTACTGTTGGTCCTTTTCAAAAATTTGTTGAAACATTGAAAACACAAAACAGAAAGAGACTTGTAGAAACAATGCTGTGCTTCGCTAAAAATTATCATAGTATTGATATTTAGATATACTTCCAGCATTTAATGTATGTTACATGTCTAAACACGTTTGCATCTTGATTTCTCCATCGTACGTTTTTTTCTTGTTAAAAAGTTTGAATGCACTTATGTAATCCCATAAAACACTTAACATTACTTAGGTTTTTTTGAACCATGATTTGAGAAACGAAAGAGCCAAAAATGACCACTAGAATGGCGTGATTTCACCTACAGGAGAATATTACCGAATTAGAGATCTAACAAGCTTTACATATTTTTCCATGAACGTAATACATGAATAATCAAAGAAGAAATTATGATATTAATCATTGTAAAAACAAAATTTTTAGAGGAGTTGAAATATGTCTTTGGGGAAACAGAACTATAAAATTGACATATTAATTTACAAACAATGTAGTACGTAATTAACGAATGGAAATATACCCGAGAATGCAACCCGAGAATTTAAACGAGATTAACGAATTTAAAAGAGAGGAGGAGGGAAGCACGATATGAGCGAGCTACAAACCCAAGTAAAATTAAGAATTGTAAAGATTTCCAAACGGAATCTTCATGTGTGACCAATAGGACATTCGATTTCTCTCAACAAGGGAAATCGATTAGCTTAATGCTTAGCCGGATCCCTCTAGGATATACTCAAAGAATTGTAGATAATTACGGAGTTCTAAAGGCTTCATTGCACCTAAAGTTTTATATATACATACATACATATATATTGTTGTTTTTTGTTTAATTAAGGTCCCATTAACTACGTCATTTGCGACCACTATTGATTAACGTTAGGGATATCTTCTCGTATATAACTGAATGAAGTGACATGGTGTTGATGATAGGTGAAATGACGAACCAAACACAATCACGCTCGAGGCGGGACTCGAACCCTGATCCTTCGGACCGAGAGCGCCATGACACTACTGGTTTAGGGATCTCGATCACCCGGATTGGCAACGGTTATATTTGTGAAACGCCATAAATTGTTTCTTTCCGGCTTTTACGTTAATCGCTACTACCCGATTCATTATTCTCCGATTAAACACAGCGAACACTTCAAGGACACGAGCTGGACGAAGGGGAGCACTGATATCCAACCGGTAGCATGGTTACAACTAATTGTTTTGGTATTGGAGCTTCCGATTGGATGACAAAGCCCCACTCTCCTTACAGGTAGTGACCTTGATGTGCCAGTAAGTTTAAATCGGGGTACAACAATTACGATTTTGAACTTACTTTTTTAATGAGACAAAAAGTTAAATAGATATTTTAGTTGATATTTTTTCGTGTTATTCTTAATGCATGAAAATGGAATTTAGGGCAACTGTAACACGTTTCATTCAATACTATGTAGCATTTCGGTTGATTACAAACTTCAAAGCAGGCATGAAAGCAGGACAAAGTACAGTGTACCGTAATTAATTCGACTTATGAACATGGAAATTTGCATCAATGTTTCTGATTTGTTTCATAAAAACATGGTCAGCACCAACGATGTAGTTCATTACAATAATGAGAAGGAAACTTACATTTAGTCATGAAAAATATACATTACAGTGCCATATGACAAAAATAGAGAACAAAGACTGATAAATTAGCCAAGATTGCTTTCTCATTATAAATGTTAATGTTATTTGTATTTTTCCAGGAACAACATTTTTCATAACTTTGATACCCTTCTTCCTATTTTTGAGAAATTGATTATCCATTTGCTTCAGCGGATTAATCTATTATCGATTTCCAGAGCATCACTTTATCTTTGCATTCCACTTCAAAATGCGCAGAGCACTGCAATTGTTTCACAGACATGAAGATTGCGTGGGACGCTGGAGCCATGGCCAATTCTTTATTAGCACTCGTAAATCGTGAAATATCCCAACATAAAATAAAAATGAGGAAATGCAAAATAGTATGGAATAAAACGTATTACGACACACGGGTGGAAATGTGACATTATTCGTGAGAAATTCCGGTTCCTAACGTCACCTCGGCTGGAAACGTGTCGCTCGTAATGAAACATTCTCCTTCCTTACGACGTAAATTACTTTTTCTACTCCCACTGTCATTTGATGGCTGCAACTACTTGCAAAATGAGGGTAATTTTAATACAGTTTTCATTATGATAAGGATTTTCACCATTCACAGAGAAGTTTACAAACCAAGTATTGACAATTAATAATTAAGAATCGTTTTAGCAAATGTTTCGTTGGATTTTGCTCATTAAAATTTCAGTTGATATTATATTGTGCTTGTCAGTCTTAATTTCTTTTATTAAATAGTAATTGTTTCATAGAATATTATTCAAAATAAATTAGACAGCAATTTTACTTTGATCCTATTTGACTAGGGCAGTACTCCCTCACAGGCGGACATGTAACCATAGCCACCTACGGCAGCCTGCGAGGGTAGGATTAGGGAGCTCTCCGCTTCGTGGCCTTGGACTTCGTGGACTTAAATCCTCTATTTCAACTGCCATGAAACAATTCAATGTAAAAGTTTGACTTAGAAAAATCATAGAAAAAGTACCGCATGAAACTCAATGTAATGGGTATTAATACATTCGTGTAAAGTTTAAGATATTCGCTCATTCCTCGCTCGTATCGTATTATCACACTCGTATATTAATGCCCATCATTACATCATTGTTTCATAATATACTAATAACGGACGGCGGTGTGTTAAATCCTTAACGGACAGCAGCCGCTTAGAGTAACTTTTTGAACTTCTCTCTCTCCTCCGACTCAGCCAAACAGTATAACGAAGAATCAAATTACTTCGATCAGTGTCTCGTCGGCGAGCTTGCCGCTAGCGTGGACGACGCTACCTTGACGTTGCCCGTGCGCGCGCCTTGAACTGGATGTATGACGTAAATTACTATAACGGCTGGCGGTCAGTTAAATCCATAACGGACGCCGGCCGTTAAGAGTGACTTTTCGAACCACTCTCTCCTTTCCGACCCAACAAAACAGCATAACGAAACAGCAAATTACGTCTATCAGTGACTCGTCGGCGAGCGTACCGTCAGCGAGGACGACGCTACCTTGACGTTGGCGCGCTGCGCGCGCCTTGAGCTGGATGTTGGCGGAGGGGGAGGCGGGGGCGGCGGCGGCGGCGGGCGCGTGGTGGCGGCGGATGGCGCCGCTGGCGCCGCCCGAGGCGCTGGCGCCGGAGCTGCCGGAGGAGCCCGCCCCCGCGCCCGCCCCCGCGCCCGCGCCGGAGAGCGCCGTCGCCCGCCGCTTGGCCCGGTGCTGGCGCGCGCGCTCCAGCTCCGCCCTGCAGCTCCGCCTCAACCTCCACCGTCGCTCTTCGCATTTCGGCATTCGTGTTTCAAATGAAAACATAGAAGGGAAGTAAATAATACAGTAAAATCTGTCTAAACCGGAATCTGTGCAAGCCGGAAACCTGTGTAAACCGGAATCTGTGCAAGCCGGAAACCTGTGTAAACCGGAATCTGTGCAAGCCGGAAACCTGTCTAAACCGGAATCTGTGCAAGCAGGAAACCTGTCTAAACCGGGATCTGTACAAGCCGGAAACCTGTCTTAACCGGAAAATTTCTCCGGCCCGTGAAATTAAATGGCATTTTACACAGCTTAAAAAAATGAAACTTCTCCAACGCGTAAACGAGACGTTTTTTGCATGTCTTGCAGGGGGACTAAGCTTTATAAAACGGAATTACTGTTAATTTAATGCAATTGGCAGAGAGACGCGAGATGTTCTTAATGAAATGAATGCATCTGCAAGCTTCTTTTAAATTCTCTATCCCTATGACTCGCGATTTAGTCGTGGCAGCCGGATACTGAAGAAGAGGGGCTTCTGCTATCAGCGTAGAATTCGACCTTGGGGTCGGTTGTCTCTCAAGGCCGAAGGGGAATTCCCTCTCTCCCGACTCTCTGAGCGTGAGAAAGTGTACAGGCATGGCATCTATTTACTCGTCTCTCTGCTCCGCGTTGAAAATCATAACCCGTCGACCAGATATGCATTGCTGAAGGACATGCGAGGGTATCAGAATGTACTGGGTTGTGACGCATTGTGCGTTGAAACTGTCGGCAGTTCAAATACAGCTCATAAGGTATGTATTCAACTCAGAAGGTGTCAATGATGAGAGTTTAATATTCATTTATTGGTGGTTTCTTCCATAAATACTTTACATGTTAATGGATTTCGATAATTATAATAAAGTCATGTAAAATACAACTTTTAAGACAAATGTCAATATCACAATTGTCATAAAATGGACAACGTTGCATAAAACGGATACCTCCTAAAACGGATTTTTTTGGTGTCCTGATCGATTCCGGTTTAGACAGATTTTACTTTCTATTTTTAGGTCAGAGTATACTGAATCGAATGCTTTTTATTCCAGAATTGTAGAACAATCTAGAACTGAGTAATTCAGATGTAAATGTCTGCAAACGCGAAAAATGGCGCACGGCGTGAAACAAAAATTGCCGTCATTTGTAAACCAGGTACAATAAAAAAAGTTAAATATGTTTTTGAACAGGCAAAACGTAGGGAAATTTATGTAAAAAATATTATTTTTTTTCGAGATGGTGGCGCGAGTAATTTATTAAATTTTGGACCATTTAAATTGGATTGACTCATAAGTTAGTTTTAGCTAGACCACTCTGTTATAAAATTCTGTCGTACAAGAATGTTAATACCGCAACGTACCTACAGTTATCACATCGGAAGCGGTAAATGATGTTGGACGTCACAAGTCTGCCGCGAATTAATATCAAGCGTGTTACAATCGACGTACTGTATGTGACAATGTATGGTATTTCAACTACTGCGATGGGACTATTTTCAGATGCCAGCAACTTCAGATGCCAGGAATATTGTAAATGCAGCCTACACATTGTGAACTAGTTTGGCTGAAAATCGAATTTTTGAACCAATATTATTCAAAACTACATTATATAAAATTATTAGAAATATTATCACATTGTCTTATTTTAGTGATAACTGTCCGTTTGCCCCCCTCCAACACTTTGAGCTCAATGTGCTACTTGAAATTAGGAACTCAAAACATACCTTCATGTCTTTCTAGTTTTGTTCTTGCGTATTTTCTTTCGTGATCTGGAGCTTCACGAGATGAAAGAATGAAAGAACAAAAAAAAACGCTATGTAATTTCCAAAATGTCTAGAATAGTTTTAGACTGATGTCATGAAGGCGGGGCAAACGGACAAAGCTAATATTTAGAGTTCATAAAAGTAAAATGACCTTCAAGCCTTAAAATAGAAAATCAGTGAAGACAAATGGAAACACTGAACCTATACTTCTGGTTGAATAGTTTTAATGTGTTTTTCAAATGTGCAGTTAAAAATATGCCATTCCAGCCCATAAAAAATAAATTTATTTCCAAAAAGAAATCAAATCAAGAAAGATACAGTATTCCACGATGAAGAGTTTTTGAGAATGTTGTGAATGTGGACAAACGGACACAAGAATCATAGTCATATTGACAATCGATTTACGGTCAAATATATACTGAAAATACGTCAGTCTTAAAAAGTATTTAATTTTGCAATCAACCATGATTACGTGAGATTTTAAAAGTTGTACAATTTCAGTATACATTGTATAATAGAGTTGTGCAAGACATAAATGCAACCAGGCGCTGGTAGTAAGATCTTAGGGACACATTTCTCACATACCCACTGTGGTGTGCATTCGAAAAAGTAATTTCGCCTCCATCTACGACATACAGATTGCAAACAATCCTATTTAATGTACATGCAAAGAAAAAATAATAAAAATTTAAACATGTCACAACTAAATATAAGGATTTGAATACATTTATTATTGTAAATTATCTGTCAAAAATGTGACACATTTTAGGTTTTGTAGTGAAAATTGACCGAAATATCCCGACACTTATAGCAGTTCATATTCATTCATATGAACATTGAAACATCTGCAATGCTTTTAGCAGTTCTTTTAAAATATTTGCAGAGATTTTTTAATACAATCTTTGCGACGTGTAAAACTTAAAAATGTCCGTTTGCCCCTTGAACCTTCAAAATTTGTGCAGACAAAATTTGTACAGACAATGAACGACAATCATAACTACAGTAATCGAGAGAGAATTTTCACAGAAATAAACTTCTATTTACTTTTACTCATTTGCCCAAAATACCTTATAAAACAAAGAAATTAATTTCTTTATCATTTAACTTAAGAATTAATTTGATACAAAAACAAATGCAATGACTACATGGTAGTTCTGTATCACTTCATTGAAAAACCGACATGCGAGTAGTGGGATGGTCTGCACAAAAAATGTATAATTGTGTAAGATAATTAAAAATTAAGTTCGTCAACATTTAGTAAAATCTTCATGATTACCACCGACCGCCACTAATAGCGGTAAGTGTAAAGAAAACATCTTGCAGTTTCAGTGAACCAGTCATTGGGAAGTCCCGGGATCGATTTGGGTAAGGAGCCAGACTTTTACTTTATGTATTCAACATCGATGAGTTTGTGGGGGGTTACCAGAATAGAATTCGTAGATCTAATTTTTTGATAAGTGATTTCCCTGATTTTATGCATTTTCAAACAACTGTAAAAACACTCTAAAAAATAGACCACGGACAGCTTGGTTTAAGAGGTTATATATTGGTAGTATCGTCATGGTGACCACAATAGGTCGTATGTCAAATATAACGAATGTTTCAGGAGAAATGACACACATTTCCTTCTTCTCATTATCTTAGCAGTCAGAAATTGGGGCACACTTCGATTTTCTGTAATTTCTGTTCTATCAGTTGATAAGACTCGAATCAGTTAATAAGAAGTTATTGTCTATAATAAATACTGAATATTCCATCTGAGCAGCCGCATTCACAAATGTACAATCATGATATTCAGTATTTTATTAGTATATCGTCTTACCACCTATTGTAACTGCTTTAGTTCTCCACATTGATCACAATGGTGTGATCAACAAAAATGTATTTTTTTACATAAGACCTATTGCAGTTACGACGACGAATATTGCAAGAGATTGGTGAGCGCTCACCTCGCGACGGCGCCGGAGCGGTTGTAGTAGACGATGGGCGGCGCGCGGTCGGGCGGCATGAGGTTGGCGGTGGAGGTGGACTCGTTAGTCTCCCCAGTGCCCACGCGGCCCACCACGCCGAACTGGCCGGCCTGCCCCGGCGCCGGCCCAGCGTCCTTGCTCACTGCCTGCCGCACGCCCACGTCTCAACCCCTCACACGGCGAGAGCAATACACACTTCACTTATGCCTGCCCCGGCGCCGGCCCAGCGTCCTTGCCCACTGCCTGCCGCACGCCCCCGTCTCAACCCCTCACGCGGCGAGCGCCATACACACTTCACTTCTGCCTGCCCCGGCGCCGGCCCAGCGTCCTTGCCCACCGCCTGCCGCACGCCCCCGTCTCAACCACTCACGCGGCGAGCGCCATACACACTTCACTTATGCCTGCCCCGGCGCCAGCCCACCGTCCTTGCCCACTGCCTGTCGCACGCCCCGTCTCAACTACTCACACGGCGAGCCCCATAGACTCTTCACTTATGCCTGCCCCGGTGCCAGCCCACCGTCCTTGCCCACCGCCTGCCGCACGCCCCCGTCTCAACCACTCACGCGGCGAGCGCCATACACACTTCACTTATGCCTGCCCCGGCGAACCACTCACACGGCGAGAGCGATAGTTATTTCACGTATGCAACGCCATCCGGAAAATATACTTGTCTGGAGTAATAGGCATTTCACACGTCTAATTTTATTCGGAAAATGTAAAGCCAATAATAACAGACCTTTTCTGTTGTATGATCATTCGAAAAACATTCCTTCATTCGGAGAATATATATATTCTCACAAATGCAAGGCCAGTAGGGAAACATATAGTCGTAGTTAAGCATACACTTCACAAACTCAAGGCTATTCTAAAAACATACACACCTAATTTAATTGACTCTTCACTTATCCAAGGCCATTCGGAAAAAATTACATGCGTAGAGTAACACACACCTTAGAAATGCAAGGCCATTCGAAGAGTAATAGACACGTCGCACATCGCAGATCATTCGGAAAACATACATGCCTGGTATAATACATACTTCACAAATGCAAGACCATTCGGAAAAGCTATACTAATAGAGTTATAGACACTTCACACATTCTAGTTCTTTCGGGACGCCTTGTATTGTGGACATTTCACAAATGCAACACCAGTCGGAAAACGATCAGGGCTAGTGTGTTAAATTAACTTAATTAACTTAAATTAAATTAAAAAACTTTTCACATCCATGCTCTCCGCCATAACAGTGCATCGTGGTGTTTCGCAGAGTAAGGGAATGTAATGAAGGTCGTTGTTGAAGTGATCATGAACACATTTCTTTATACTTCACTCGCCCTTTCTCAGTACAGCCGATTAATTATTATGATTGCAATTGTGTCTGCAACATTTGAAAACATTTCAGTGTTCCAAAAATCAAAATGTAAAAGTAATTCAAACGATTTTTTGACAATTTGAAGTAAATACGAGTAACGACATTTCCAAGTAGGTGACATCAACGTCAAAACATGTACATGTATGTTATAAAAATGCATATTTCGTGTAAAGTAATTGACTGTCGATTAAAACCGTCATAACACAAAATGTCGGTATTTCTGTTGCCAATGTGTTTGTAAGGTTTCCTCGCCTAGTCTGGAACCCCCTGTTGATGCTAATTAATTGGGGCTGAGAGCTTCAGCGGAGTAGGGAGCTGAAAGCCGTTCGAGCAGTCACGTGACGAAATGCGAGGGAAGGTGGCGGCTGCCAGGGAATGGGCTTGTGGTCCGCTGGGAATGGGACGTGCAACGTAGAGCGTGGGCATGGGGCGTGGGACTTGGGGCTTGGGGCGTGGGACTTGGGGATCGGGCTTGGGATATATGGCCTCGAGCTTGAAGCGCGGGGCGTGGGAAATAGGCCTGGGGCTTGAGGCTTGAATCTCGAGGCATGGGGCGTGGGATTTGGGCTTGGAGTTTGTCTCAGGGTTTGGGGACTGGGGCTGAGAACCTCGGGCTTGGGGTGTGGTGCTTGGGTCTCGGACGTGGGGCTTTGGGATTGGGGATTAGAGTCTCGGGCATGGGGAAAGGGGATTGGGGCTGAGAACCTCGGGCTTGGGGTTTGCGGTGTGGTGCTTGTGTCTCGGACGTGGGGCTTTGGGATTGGGGTCTCGGGCATGGGGAACGAGAGGCGCTGCGATGGCCCTGCGGGGCGCGGAGCACCCACCGGCGTGGACGAGGCCGGGAACGTGCCCGTGTGGCCGCGGGCCGCGTGGTGCTGCTGGGCGGGCGCCGGCGCCGGCGCCGCCGCCAGCGCCGTCGCGTCTTCCCGCGCCACGGGCGCCCGGCTGCCCTCCTGCCCAGCCACAACACTCCGTCAGACATCTTTCAAGCAGTCTAGCCAGTGAACGAAATTCGTTCTAAACTTATCCACCAGTCTGCCTTTAAACTGAATATTTTTGAACTGATGACGATCATTAGTTTGAGTTTGTCACACAAATTTGGTGTGCTATTCCTGATCAAAGTTGTTGATGGGTCCATAAGACCCAACGTTCCCGCTTACGAGACATTTTTAAGACATTGCCGGCTCATATAAGAGTTACTGTAATGCATTTAATCCGAAAGATACTAAATTAATAAACAAGCTTTTAGAAAATGATTGTTTATCAAGTAATGATATTGCTCATCATTTGAACTAGAAAGGTAAACAGCTGAACGTGAGAAACAGGAAATAGAATATGAACATTTAATAAGTAGTATATTTATTTATTTGCAGACATTTTTTATAAATAAAATCGACATCGCCTAAAACATTTGGGGTCTCACAGACTGCACGTCACCGGTAAGAGAAGTTTGAAGGCACCAGTTAACGGTTAAGGACTTGAGGATGACAACAACATATACTAGTTCCTTCGTCCCCTGCACTGACAAATTGACTGCGCAAAATGTTATAAAAGAAGAATGCAGTAAGCATTAGTCAATGAGTTGTGGAATAATAATTTCAGAATGAAAAGGTAAGATTGAGTTACCAATCTAAATATGCAAGATTCCATAATTCAATAACTTTTCTGAATTAATTTCTCATGTATCTTACTAAAGTTGTTTCAATAAGGAAATTATGGAACTAATTCAAATATTCTACATCACTAAACGTCATCTTAATATCACAAATAGCCGTTTGTCTAGTAAAGAAGGAAAGTCGATCAAGTCATGGTGCAGTTCCAGATAACCCTTAGTGTCAATTGTTTACCCCCAGTCCTGTCCAAGCCCACTCCATAGTTGTTATCAGCAAAGTGCTCTTTTCAGAGCCAAACCTATTCCTCAACACTAGCTGTTTCTAGATCAGACTTAATCTCAGTTTCCAACTCGCACTCCACCGCAGCACAATCTCAATCTGAGTTCTGAAGTCGTTTCAATCTCCGCCCCAGCGTCCAGCCTACTTGCAAGGTCAGCATGAGATTAGAGCTCAGCCCCATTTCAGGTTTTATTTAGTCCCCAGTTCAGTACACAGTTAAGTCCCCAAATCAGTTTCCAGATTCTTGCTTAGTTCTTAGCTCAGTCTTCAGCTCAGCACCAGCACATACTCCATCCCAGATTTTAACTTATTCTCTTGGGCAGAACAGAGGAGATCCTATATTAGTCCCCAGCTCAATTTATTCTTCAATCTCCAAACCAGATACAAGCCTAGCCTCTATCCCTACCCAGTCTCCAGGCCAGCCTCCGTTCCAGTCTACAGCATAAGCTCGGATGCCGAGTCTACTACTCGTATACAACAAACAGAGTTTCAAATTTTTTTCATTTGGAGTGTTCAGTTCATTTTTTTCATTCAGTGTTGCGGGAAACATATTAGTTGTAGATTGCATAATGACCAGTAGACATCAGGCGACTTTATAAATCCGGTGGGAAGTCTCTGTAATGAATTTATGTTAACCGTTTAGAAAGTTTCTGTAACGAATTTCTAACCACGCGCGTTCAGAGGGGGTGGATCTGAAGAGGCCAATCATCAGACCAATGCCCTGATGAGAAGTCCGGTTCGTCCTCAGCCCCTCGGCCCAGTGACCCGCGCGCAGCGGGCGGCGCGCGACGCACCGAGTCACCGGAGGATCGCGAGTTGCGGCGCGCGCGCGGCGGTAGCAGCATCGTCACCGACGACGTGGGCGACAGCTCCCCGAAGGTGCGCCGGATCGCCACGTTGCGCGCGCGCTCGTCCGACACGCGCGCCGACTGACGCACCTGCGCATGCGCACCCGCGCCCGCACGCCTCTTAGCACTCGACGGCTCCGGATGGAGAGGGGAGAGGGAGAGGTGTGGAATGTGGAGGCCAGGGGGGTGTGGAAGGATGGAGAGAGAAGGGAAGGGGGAGAGGCGTGGGATGGGGAGGGGAGAGATAGAGAGGGGGAGGGAGGGAAGGTCTGGGTGGGGAGAGGGAGAGATGTGGGATGGAGAGGGTAGGGGGAGGTGTTTGAAGGTTTGGAGAGTGAGGGGGACGGAAGGTCCGAGTTGGGAGGGGGAGATGTGTGCGTTGGGAAGGACAAGGGGAAGTGCGTGATGGCATGGAGACTGGAGGCTAAGGAAGGTCCGGATGAGCAGGGAGAAGAGTGGCGGGAAGCGGAGGGTGGAGAAGGAGGCAAGGAGAGGAGGGAAGGTCCGGTTGGGGAGGGGAATGGAGGGTTGGGGACGGGAGTGGTGAAGAGGGAGGGGAGGGGAGATGAAGGTGGGGAGGGGGAGACGTGTGGAATGGAGAGGGCAGGGGAGGTATGTGAAGAGGAGAAGAGGGGAGGGGGAGAGGTGTGGGATAGGGAATGGAGGGTTGAGGTGTGTGAAAGGGCGCAGAGTGGTGGGGAGGAAAGGCGCGGTTGGGAGGGAGGTGAGAGGTGGGATGGTGTGGGTAGGGGGAGATCGGATGGGGTTGAGAGTGGTGGGGAGCGGAAGGAAGGTCTGGTTGGGGAGGGGAGGGAAGGTCTGGGTGGGCAGGGTAGTGAGTGGGGGGGGAGCGGAGGGAAGTTTCGGGTGGGGAGCGGACTGGAGGGTTGGGGAGGGACGTACCGCGTCGAGCATGTAGCTGAGCCGGCGGATGGACTGGCGGCGCGCGTCGCTGGTGTCGGGCAGCGTGGGCGAGGGCCCGCCGATGGAGTCGCGCATCTCGGAGCGCCACATCTTCATGAGCTCCATGGCGTTGCGCGACGGCGGCTCCTCGCCCGTCGTGCCGCGCGTCCACGGGTCCTTCTCCACCTCGGACGCCGTGGCGCGGTACGCGGGGTTCTTCTCCAGCATCTTGCGCAGCAGCTTGCGCGCGCTCGACTCCTCTTGCAGGAGCGCGGCCGTGTGGAAGGAGGCCTGGCGCGACGGCTCCACCTGCCCCACCTGCTTCACCACCTGCGCGCCCCCGCCCGACACGGCTTGCGCGCCCGGCCCCACCTGCCCCACCTGCCCCCTCCGCGCCACCGGCGGGGGCGCGGCCTGCCCGCAACCGCGCCCGCGCCCATCAACCCCACACGCTCGCCTTTCGCGTCTTTTTAGGGATTTCTCTGATTATTGCCTCTAAATCTACGACAGGGGATCGTCCACTTCATTTTTAATAAGAACTTTTAAGGACACGAACATATGTAATCACTCTGTACATGTATACAGAGTGTACATGTGTATAAATATGTATAGTATACCGAGTACTTTTCAGTAAAATGAAGTGTAGTGCAGTAAAGTGAAGTTCGTCAACGCTCATAAGCCCGCGTCCAAACTCTCGCTTTTCGTTATTGAGTGAGAAAGCTGGATTGCAAGTGGTTTTAGGGACTTCTTTGATTATTTGCTCTACATTTACGACATGGGACCGTCGACTTCATTTCTAATAAGAACTTTTAAGAACTTTATTCGTACGTACATATGTAATCACTTTGTACATGTACACAGTGTATATATACCGAGTATTTATCGTATCTTGCAACCCAGGTCTGGAAACACCAACTCCTGTTTTGCCAATTTGGCAACGCGTGAAATACCTGCGACGCCCTTTCACTTTTAGCGAAGCCCGGTCGCGTGCCCTCAGATTTCGGGCTGAGTGAATGTGTCTAATTTTAGTTGGAAGAAGGAGAAAGCACGTATTCTGTCCTTATTACTCTTCAACGTACTGCAGCCACTACACTGAAAAGAACAAACGCCTGTCTCTTCATAAACGGTGGTCACTTTGAGCATTTACCCGACTGTCAGTTTTTTGTCATTTTAAGATAATTATATTTTATTACTTTTTATTAATTATTTTCAATAATTATTAATGTACTACTTAGTTACAATTTATTAGTATTTTGAATAATTTTATCGGTCACATGCGTCTTTAGCCCATTTTTACATGCAACCCTACAGGCGTGTACCTATCTGTATGTTAAGCAATTTAACATCCTTAGCATCGGGTTTTAACATCTTTGGCAACGTGAATAAACAACCATTGATTCATCGCAAGTCAAATGTTTATTCAGAAAGAAACAAGTCGGTGTAGAAAACAAATCAGATTCAAATAATTCAGAATAAAAGTAACGCATATTAGTTTTTGAGATCATTATTGTTCATTGTAATAGGTTTTAATAGTGCAGTTAAAATGTGTTTTAGGTAAATTAATTTCATTTTCCTACCATTCCATCAAATGAAACTCTTCTTCGGTAATCATATTTACTGACGATCTGAGGTGTCGCCACTGGAAATCGACACGCCAACTTCCACACCTATACTGCGAGCAAATCTTCTGCCAACTTGACAGCTCCAGGCTGAGAGGGGAGAGGGGGTTCCGTTATCCAATCAGAGGCTTCAAATTGTGATGATGTCACAACAGAGTTGCCGAAGTTTATTAAGAAACAAATGAAATGTAGTAGCGCGAAGCAACTGAAAATTGAAGAGCGCCGAGCGCCAAGAGGAGCGCCATTACTTGTTAGGTTATGCATCGTGTGAGCTGTTGTGACATCTAGTGTTAAAGGCTTACTTAAAGGCTGATATACTTATGACACGATGTATATGTACATCCACCTTACGGGACATTTCTAATTTTCATCTTTATGCCAATGCATTCAATAGGACGCCTCTTTGAAAACCTTGTAAATAACAGGCAAAGTCAGTAACTTCGAAAAGTTCTGCAATTTTTTTTTGTGTGAGTGTGAACGTTCTGTAAAGGTAGGTATTCAAACCCAGATGTCTTGCTTTTAGATACTTCTCTCTTATAAATCTTTCACAATGAATACTATGCATCTTCCTTCTTAAAACGCGTATCGCTATACTTACTTTAATCTGCTTGTGCAAAAATATTTCGTTATTGCTGGCTTTGGCAGGATTATAGTGTAAGGGACTGCAATAAAATTGTGTAACAGAATTTCATCAAATAAACTAGTGTCATTATTACAATTCTACCAAAAATACAATAAATTGGACGTGTATGCATCAACAGCTGATCTGACGCAAGAACGAACACGTGTCTGCCGCCCGAGTAAGTGGCAACATCGCTCTCCCCCACTCCCGGCTGTCAAGTCGGCAGAAGATTTGCTCGCAGTATAACGTCATGTCTTTAGTTATCTTTAACTTCAGGAGACTTATTTGTATCCATCTTTTTTCAAACCACGGTATACGAATATTGTTTAAATAGATATACCGCAAGCAATACCCCACAATATCATAGTAACATGCCGCAACAACAGAATTCATGTTTACTATCGCAGTAATATAAATTTTCGCATAAATCGTGAGATTGGCCGATAAAATGCTGAACATACCACAAAATGTTACAGTGTTATTACTGCCTCGTCCAAATTAAAAATCTCGGCTCCGCTACGCTCCACCTCGATTTTTAACTTATGGCCTCTGCGGTAATTACTCTCATAACATTTCTAGGTATGTTTATTGTGTGTTACTAAAGTTTTCTTATTTGCTTAATATGCAGATTCCATAATAATAATAATCGTCTCCTGTATTATTTCAGTAGTATACCTTGAGTTCCGGCTCTCACACGCAACCAATCTTTATACATAAGGGCTCTAAAGAAAGAGATTTTTTCGGAGACTTGACGAATTCCATTTTGACTTTAAAAATAAGGATGATTTCTTTAAAAAAACGCATCGAAATATCCATGTAAAATGCAACCCGCGTCACACGTCAACTTATATCGGCAAATAACTCGTAAACGATGCGTTTTAGAGCCTTAAAAAGTAAAATTTTGAGGCCATAGGCCTCAAAGAAACATTTTTCCCACCATAATCTACAAGATAAGACATTCTCCGATCCATTCAATTAATTTTCTGTTCCTCGCTTCAATACTATCAAGGCCACCTCAATATTTCAGTCCTTGCTGTTGGTAGCAATTTTTGTGGCGACACGCTTAGAAGGCTTAGATTCGACAATCTTTATTTACGCTTTCTGTTAACACCATAGTTTGTGCAGTCTGACGAGGTTTGTTTGCATAATCACTAATTCAAGATTTGTTCTCCAGCAACACCTAGAAGTACTATTATAGTTGTATTTAAATATTTTTCTTTTCTGCCTATATTACGTATTATATATTACAAGTTGGTCCATCATTCATAAGACAGAAATCATTTAATCAGCTTTATATACAAATTTTTTTCACAACGTTTCGGAAAAAGGTAACTTGCAATGTACTAACACAATTACAAATAAAAATAAAAAACAATGCAATTAATGTGTAAAAGAAATTTTCAATAAATATTTATTCAACGTTTTTGTTTTTAGGAAAAATACAACGTTTGAAACATCTTGGTATAACCAAATCTACTTTTTCTGGAATTATATTGAACTATCTATCAAAGCATCCTGTTATTATTAAAAAGTCAGTTGTTTCAAATTTAGTTGACAGAGCTATACAATTGTCGTCTCCTTGTTTTCATAATTATAATTTACGTAAAGTTTTAGAAATTTTGCAATTTAATAACTACCCTTTGCATTTCGTAGATAATATTATATCTAGGAGATTGAAATTCATAAAATATGTAAAACCTCACAGAAATAATAAGACAGAAATTCTGAATGATTTAATTTGTTTACCCTACATTCCTCAAATAAATAATTATTTCAAAAATGAACTTTTAAATAAATTTAAATTAAAACTGGTAAATAGAATAGTAAATCAATGCAATATAGTACAAAATGTGAAAGATTTTAGAGCAAAATTAGATATAAATAATGTAGTATATCAAATCAATTGTAATGATTGTAATAAATCTTATATTGGACAAACTAAAAGAAAATTGAGTACCAGATTATTAGAACATAAAAGGAATATAAAAGATTTAGCATGTAAACAAAATTCATTAACGCAACACAGAATTGAAACATCACATCATGTTGATTTTAATGATATAAAAATTTTAGCTCGTGAAAATTTGTCTTATCCTAGATTAATATTAGAAACATTATTCATCAAAACTTCTCCGAGCTTAAATACACAGGTAGAATCAAATCAATTCACAAAAGTATATGATGGTTTATTGAACTTGTTTTCTAAACATTAAGATATTTCACTTATTATTTTTTTAAATTTTCTGTCTGTTTTTTCCAATTTCTTTCATACTGTTTGTAATATGTCTTTAAATTTTCTAAAGATTTTAACAAGGTGCATTCTGTTGACTCGTGTATATATTAATTTTAATTTTCTTGTAATTCTTCTGTTTGGCACTTTTCAATTGTTTTTTAATATATTATAATTATTTCTCACCTGATGATGGAAACCATATGTTTCCGAAACGTTGTGAAAAAAATTTGTATATAAAGCTGATTAAATGATTTCTGTCTTATGAATGATGGACCAACTTGTAATATATAATACTATTATAGTTGCTTGATACCTATACCTATAATACCTATGTTTCTTATGCGTGTAGTGAAACTATTCAATTAACGTTTTTTAATGATCTATAAGTGCTGTGTACTTATGTGTGGAGGGATGTGGGTATTCAGTGAAGACTGTGTTTGTGTTTACCTGTCCCAATATTTTCGTTATCATTCGATGAAATATTCAAGTCAACGGGTTCAGATACGTAGCTTTCTCAAAAGTAAAAAGCGAATATTTTTGTGACTATCACGAAAAACTAAAACCTAATTGACAAAGAATATTGAATAATTACTTCAAATGTCTTTAAGTAAGTGTTGGGAATTGTTCCAAGCAAATTCTCCATGATATTGAATAAATATTTATTGAAAATTTCTTTTACACATTAATTGCATTGTTTTTTATTTTTATTTGTAATTGTGTTAGTACATTGCAAGTTACCTTTATAGATTTTAAACAAATAAACATGTTTCGTTAACTACTTTCCCTCTTAGAATGAAAATAGAAGGATAGGGATGAGTGTGGGGTCTAACATGCGAGAGTTCTTGCACGGGTACGCAGACGTAGTGGGAGAAAACGTGTGCTATGGCACAACACAAAGGACAAAATTTTTTAAGTAGCTAAAGTAAAATAGCTCGAAATAAATGGAAAACAAAAATCAAAACGCACTAGCCTACAATACTACGTGAATCAATTAAAAAAAACTAAATTTAAAATTATAGAAAGAATAGTGCAAGTCACCCGACAACTGCCAACGATCGCAGTCCAAACGCACGATTTAAATGTTGGCGGTATCTGGAAGTATGTACACCAACGCCTGCAAACTCATATTGTAAATAAAACACCGTTTAATATTAAACTCAAGGTGTCGGTTCGTTAAGATATTAAAAATGCAAACATCGTTTGAGCAACATTCCCATGTACCGAAGTGGGCTTACTAATGCCTACTAAATTGTTTCTAATGCTAACAAATGGCATTTCGTACTCAAAGGTGAAAACATTAGTTTGATTATTTTTTGACTCTGAATTGTTTTTCGTGAGGTACGTAAGGACGCAGAAAATAATTCAATACTTTTTAGTATAAAAATAATTTTTCAATTTTCTCACCCCAGCAAGCTGGCACCCTGACTCTCCAAAACCCACTCGGTTCTTCATAACAATCAAGGAAAGTTAAATTATATTGCAATGAGTAGGTCTGTTCTTGCCCGATCCGGAATTTTCGCACTTTTTTACTTGGGCTTTTTAAAGAGTAAAAACCTTTTCTATTATTTGACTATCAAGGAAAGCGAAAAGCTAACTCTCAAGGCAGATTGAAAAATATCTTCAAATGTTGTTTTTAAAGAAGTATAAATTGTTCCAAGAACATCTCTCTATCATGTTGAATAAACTTTAATTGAAAATTTGTTTCAAACATCAATTGCATTGTTATTTTTTTGATATTCTGTAAGTACATTAATAGTTCCTCTTCTTTATGGAACGGATAGACAAATGGATAGGGAAAGAGTGGGATTTGACATGCGAGAATTCTCGCACGGGTACGCTAGTACATTATTATTATTGTTAAAAAATGAAGAGCTAGGCGGTAATATTTCACGATATATCTTTTCGATTTCTCTCTGAGCTGGCTTTACTTAAATAATTATTGTTACGTTACTGTAAATAAATCGATAACTCCCCTCCACATTAATATTACAGTTTTGTTTCTTCAGCATACTGGGCAGAATTGCTTAAAGAGACGTTTTGTTTCCACTCTCATGCCTCAGCCCACCCCACCCCACCCACTCTGTGCAGCGTGAAAATATTTCGGCATGAGAGCCGTGTACCTGCCCGCCGACACTCTTGAATGGGATCAACAAAGAAACAGGAAACTTGCTGCAGCTTATGACCTGACGTGCCTCCTCTGCTGTCCCGACGTGCCGGACACGGCTGTCTTGAAAGGTGTAAAAGAGACGCGGTTGCCAAATTACCAAAAGAAGAACAAGTGCTCTCAGACATGAGTTGCAAGATAAACTAAAGATCCTGTGTATATATATATATATATATATATATATATATATATATATATATATATATAATACCAAGTACCTTCCAGTAAAATGAAGTCAAGTGCAGTAAAGTGAAGGACAGTGCAGTGCAAATGCAGTGCGGTCTTAAATTGGACAAGCGTTCAGTTTGAATTTACATTGTAGGCGTTTCTTTTCTCCGTGCAAATTAATGTTTTTAGAATCGTTAGCTGTTATATCATTTTTATTATTTAACATTATTATTATTATTATTTGCATGTTATTATGTTTCCTTATTTACGTAATTAACTGCTATCAAGTTACACCCAATTTCAGTTTAATAGATTTAGTTTGATAGATTTATCTTTATCTTTATGTTAGAAATTTCTATTGTTAATAGAGGCGAAGATCACTGCTTTTTGTCCATAAACACGCTATGAGTTAACAAATTACGTAATATTCCCTTCATTCTGTAGAAGCTTTTCACATTTATTTCGAACTATCATTAAAATACTGTATATTGAGATAGGTCAAAATACTTTGAGTTTATATATTTTTTAAATAATATTAAAATAATGTCAATAAAACATCATGGGTTGAAAAGAGAAATATTAGGAAATATGAAGACAAACTAGACGTTGAAATCTTAAGGCTTACGTTAACGTCAAGAAAAATAATTTCCCACGTATATTGAAAATATTAATAAAATATTTTATAAATAATAATTTATTAGAAACATTGTCGTAGAAGACAAGAGGACTTGAATGGTATAATTTCCAAGGACAAACTAGCATCGGACTGACCAGAAACAATATGAACAAGTGAAAAGCAAAAACAAGTTGACTTGCAAAAATAATATTTTTGATCAAAACACGTCTAGACTTGCTAGAGATAGGATTCGTTGCCGTGAGCAGTAAAATTTGTTAGTAAAAGTTTAAACTCAGAACAGAACGTGATCAGTCAGGGACAAAGTTACGATAATCGCAGTATAGTAGAGCATGTGTGACATGCCACCCATGAATGCTCTCTGCGGACGGAGGTGTCTGAGCACTGCAAGGTCCTCCAACACATAAGGCATGTCTAAGATGAAAATGGAAGAAGGCTGCACAGCTCAAAGACAATACTAGGTATTCCCCCTTTCCAGCTCGTTTTCACATTATTGCGTCATCATTGTTTAAAAATAAAAAATTGTTTAGAAATAGTAGCCAGGATCTATTCAACAATGAAAACTTTATTTTACATACAAGGAAAGTACGTGGGCATCTGTTGCAAGCCGTACGAGTTAATTAGGGATTTGATGTGGCATCTGAGACATACCCTACGAGTTGTAGAAAGTGTCACATTACGTACTGCTACGAGCTAGTAGCCATTATTCTAGTGGCATCTCCGACATGCCGCACGAGCTGCGGGAGATGTATTACGCTCGTTGCATTCGGCTGCAAAGGGTTAAGGGGCTACCTTCTGGTCGGCGTCGGCGGCCAGGTCGGCGGGCGTGTTGAAGGGCTCGCAGTTGAAGTTGGGCTCGCAGCCCACCACCACCTGCGCCAGCGAGCGGCCGCCGGTGGCCTCGAACGGGTACCTGCCCGTCAGCAGCAGGTACATAATGACGCCCATGGCCCACACGTCGCACTGCTGGCTGTACATGCGCTCGCCGAACAGCTCGGGCGACATGTAGGCCGGCGTGCCGCACATCTCCTGCAGCATGGACTCGTGGCCCACGCCGCCGCGCACCACCGACAGACCGAAGTCCGTCACCTGCACAGCCGTACGATTCAATTGAAGCCTTATTTTACGTAGTGAGGCTCAGGCCTGCTCTTACGTCTGAGCACGCAACTTTTTGTACCCTCCTTTCACCAAATAGCGCGGAGGAAAGATAGCATAGGAGGTTGCGGGCGCGGGTGAATTGAATTGATGCCTTATTTTATGTGGCGAGACTCAGCCCATGAGGTCTGCTCTTCCGTCTGATCATGCAACTTTTTGTACGCTCCTTTCATCAAATAGCGGGTGGGGCGATAGCATAGGAAAATGCGGTCACGAGTGAATTGAATTGATGCCTTATTTGACGTGACCTTCCATCTGACCACGCAAATTCCGCAATGCTCCTTTCACCATCTAGCGGGGGGAGGTGGACGATAGCATAGGAGGTTGCGGGCCGCGGGCGTGGGTGAATTGAATTGATGGCTTATTTTATGGTGCGATTTTTATAACTCTGTCTCTCGAGCCTTTATAGCCAAAATGGAATATCACGGCATTTCGCGTCTTTCTCGGTCCCGCCGCTAGGAGTGCCATGGCGATCATGGGATATCGCAGATAGAACTCTAGAAACCATTCTACCAGTTATAGTCGTGGTGTATGTTTGTGTGACTAAGATGTAAGAACGTTACTCACCGACTGTGAGGTACCTTAGTATCCACATTGTGTAGCAGATTTATTGTTTAAACTCAATTGGTGGTTGAAAAACCTGAGGATGGAAATATATTTTCCGAAACGTTGGGAAACAACCATGGTTTAAATTAATTTTGCTCCTACTGTCCAAGCCCCGTTCACCTGACTCCAATGTAATATTTTGGTCGGTTAGCATTCTCCATGTAAGTCTGTATGATTAACGGAGATGACAGGGCAATGTAAAGGAAAAAAATATAGCGTGCTGTCAGTGGCCCGTTTATTAGGGTACCGCTCTGGAATTCACCTGTGTTCATAGAAGAAAACAAAAAATCAAGGAATGGAATGGTCGGCCGCTAGAATTCTCCTCCAGACAGCGGCTGAACTCGACCTAGCTGTATAACCATCCTGTGCAATCCTTATACGTGTAAGTCACTCTATTATAAAGCGAAATTTTAAAAAAATATACATAAACACAATTTTATACTTAAAATAATTGTTTACACATTTGTAGGCTAACCCGTTTAACGTGCACATAACGCTAGTGTCAGGAGCCTGCACAAAAATAGCGTAATTTGTTTGGAAGTCAACTTCAGTAGAAGTAAATATTCATAGAGTTAAGCACACTTGTTTTGTTTATTTTACCCTCACGTTCTATCGTTGATGTATTCCACTGTCACATATCGAAGCCCGCGCTGAATGTCACATATCTAAGAACGCGCTGAGCATTTTGGGCATCAAGAACATTCAGCCGATTTGGGTAGCTCCGTATATACCTCCATCGAAACGTGAGTACCTTTATGAAGAGGTTGTCTTCCGGGTCGCTGGGATTCGTGGACACGAGAATGTTCTCCAGCTTGAGGTCCCGGTGGACGATGTCGTTGCGGTGCAGGTAGGAGACCGCGGACGCCAGGCTGGCCACCACCTTGCGCGTCTCCTCCTCAGTGAACACCTGCGGCACGCGCACCTGCCCTTCACTCGGAGCAAGAGCCGAGCGCCCTCACAGCCCAACCAGAGGGATGAAATTAAAACATCGTTTTCCTTTGCAGGAGAAACAAGAAGCGAATCAAAACGTACTCAATAACAACTTGAGGTCACTGAAATGAGAGTTCTGAGGAAAATTACAAATCACAGTCATATGAATAAGAAATGAAACAGAAACACAAAAGTGTGTAAAAATAAGCCAATTACGGAATGGGTAGAAGACCAAAGAAAGGAATGGAACTATCATATTAAGAGAAAGGAGGAGAAGAGAATCGTGAGGAATGCCAGTGATGAAAGGCCGAGGGGAAGAAGATAAGTCGGTAAACCAAGGAGAAGATGGAAAGACTCGTTATAATTCTTGGAAAGGAACAAGTCTTAGACTTTTTGAGAAGACGAAGCAGAACAAGAAGCTTTTCCTTTCTTCTTCTTTTTCAAGGTTAAAAGCTATAGTCATGGACGACAAATGGTTAAATATATGACATGTCAAATATACTATAATTTATAAATTTATAATATTGTAAGCATATTAAATATTTACTATTATTATAATACGTATCAACTTAATAACTACATAGTTTACACTGATACGTTAACTACACAATAACAGCCAGACACATTTCAGAGGAAACACAAAAGATTTAAATTTTTGTAGTAAATGTAAAAAAATGATCTCATTTTCAGTCTATTCTTCTTTCCTAAAATAAATAGACTATCAATATTTGTATGTAATGAGAATGTTTCTTACATTTTTATGTCAATAAAGGGCGATGTGACTTCATAAGACCGTAATATTTCTAAGTCCATGTCATATAAAACTCGAAATATAACAAATGTTTATTTTATTTGTTTGTTTTATTTGTCGACTAAATACTTTCGAAATTTTTTTGCCAAAGACAATGTAACTGTAGTACCGAAAATTCAATCATACACTTAAGATAAATTGCCTAGCATTTTGAACAAAAAAGCACATTAAACGTAATATCAAATAACTTTCAGCATTCCATCCTCGGTAATGTTAGAGTTAAAGTATTTAAATAAATAATAGGAATCAGGGTTATTGGTTAAAAATATATTAGTAAAATCAGAGCAAGGAAGTGATGTAGTCATATGGATACACTGGACCAGGTAGTGGATTGTAGTGTATTGAGAGATGTTTCCGGGCTAATCAACGACACGAGTCATTCATTATTCCAGTGAGCGTACTCGTTGTTTATCATGTGAGACGCAGGTGAATTTCCCACGTTTCATGGCAAGATCAGACGCCGATCTAGTTGTCAGCTTCCAGAGTTCTTTCCAACGAGCCATCTCCCACCAGCGGGCGCCGCTCCAGCCGGAACAAGCACCACGCTCCCGAATGACATCCTGATCTGGTACATGTGTCAGTGTGTGTTTGTATTGGGTGATCACAGGACATGAAAGAGAAAGGAAATATGGTGCGCACCCCGCGGCTCACTTGTAAAGGTACTGTAGGGGCATTCGCCTGGAGTTGATCGGATAAAGCAAGGAAAACTACTGATCCTAAAAGCCGAGTACTACGACGCTATTCCAAATAGTGACTCAATTCGATCTAGTTACCTAGCTCATCTCAAAAATCCTGCCACCGTCGGGATTCGAACACTAAGCCCTCGGGGTCAGACGCATTGCAGCGCCATAAACTGATGCCCTATGCCACCCAAGCCGTTTCGCCGTGTTTGTTTGAGAGTAGCTACATTGATTGACTGTTCGTGATTCCGGGCGCGTTAACTGGAGGTCATTAGTCCCGTAAGTGTAGTTCATATTTTTCCTCGGTAGCTGGCGGTGATCGTTTCCGCGCTGGATGGCGAGATCCGGCGCCGACGAACCGTCGACTAGCGGGGATTTCCCCTCAACCAGGTATCTCCTACCAGCGGGGCACCGCCCCAGCAGCCCAACAAGCTCTAAGCCCCCGACCGGTCTCCCGGCATACGTGGAAGTGAAGTGCATGTTAGTGTGTGTGTAATGGGTGAGGATAGGACAAGAAAGAAGAAAGAAAGATCGCGCGCGGTCCGCGGCCCGATTGTTAGTGTACTGCTCCGGCCTTCATCTGATGTTGATCGGAAAACTATCGACCCAGAGAAACCACGGAAAACTATCGATCAGAGCAGCCGTCCGCTAGAATTCTCCTCCAGACGGCGACTGAATTCGACCCGACTGAATCCTGTCGCCGTGGGGAGCGTACCTTCTTCTTGAGGAAGAGCTCTCGCAGCTCGCCCAGGCAGAGCTCGAAGACGAGGAAGAGCGTCTTGGGCGACTCGAAGACGCGCTCCAGGTGGATGATGTGCGGGTGGTGCACCGCGCGCAGGATGCTGATCTCGCGCTGGAACAGCTTGATGCGCGACGCCCCGCTCTGCGCCTTGTTGATCACCTTGATCGCCCACTTGGTGCCCGACTTCAGCTCCGTCGCCTTCATCACCTGCGACACAACCGACACCCTCTACTCTCTCGCTGCGCGGTAGAAGCGGCGCAAAAACACGGCGAATTTTCGGCAGAAGAAACCTTATTGCAGGGCCAAGCCTACAAAAAATTGAATAAATCTAGTTGCTAATTTTAGAAAAATTCCTCTATCACGTAGTGTAGCCAGAATCCATGTTTTGTGGGTTTTCGGTACACGTTTGTGAAATAAATGCAAAACGTCTGTCCGTCAGACCGTACGTCCATCTGTGTCTGCTTGTCTGCCTGTCTGTTTGTCTGCCTGTCTGTCTGTCTTTTTGTCTGTCTGTCTTCTCTGTCTGTTTGTCTGTCTGTCTATCCGTATGTCTATCTCTCAGTCTGTGAACGACGCTAGCGGCTAAACCTTTCAGCCGATTTCCTCCAAAATTGATATTCTCCATTCGATCTGGTTGATGTCATAGACCCTTGAATTTGAAACCGATATTTTAAATTTCGGGTATACTTTCCATAAATCCCCTGGGACGTTGTCAATTTTTTTAAATCAATGAATCACTATTTTTTGACTAAACTATGTGTTTTCATTATAATTTTTCATTGATATTAATGTCAGGAACTTCTTATTTCTATTATTTATAAAATATTAATAATTTCCTCCTTTCTGCATTGTAGCATGAAGATACGGAAAATGCATAACCATTAAACGTCGCACAGTAAATCATAATTATTAATTAAACCGTTTTGTAATGTGATTCTAATGTTTTTATAAACTAAGTGAACCGTGTGGTCAAGCTACATGACATTCATTTTTCTGTTTTTTCTGCTGATTGCATTGGCGTAGCGTCGGGGAACTCTAAGATGCTGAGCAACCCCACGTATAATATTAATCAAAGAACCCGAAATATTGTATTGATCATCTTCCATTCTTTCCAAGTGAGTGAAAGCCATTGTGCGAAACACGTTTTGTATTCATTTATAAGTTATTTTCTGTGATTGAATTCGGCGGGTTGTTACAAGCTAGCCTCTGATTGCTTGAACGCTAAAATGCTTCTAGCGTGTGCCGCGAACTGCGACGAGCAATGACGCATGTGCAGACGGCCAGGTCCCTCCTCCCCTCTTCGCCCTTGCTCCTGGATTCCCGTGCGCCAATAAGCTAGCATATGGCTGAGGAGTTGCTTAAAGTGAGTTGCTCGTTTGTGCATGAGAGCGCAACACACTTTAGGTTGTCAGAGAAATATTTTTCTTTCTCACTCGTGATTCTGTGCTTGGTCTTGGGCACAAACAGTAGAAATAGTGCTTGCCTACGTATTCTTAATTAATATCTAAGTTGAATTCTCACTTAAAAATATTACATTTTGTTTTGGTCTGAAATATATATATTCACATGTTATCTCATTGTCAATCGCGCATGAGAACAAAAGCTGAGAAATTTCATAATTCCCTTCCAAGAAGTATCCCGACATAAATCTGTTGATGCATTGTAACATTTGTTTCAATAACATAGAAATTCTAGAGAACATTAAGAATTACGATGTCTTCAGTTCACGTTGTTGTCGAGCATCCCCAAACGCGCGAGTCACGCTACGCCGCTGGCGACCGCCGCGCCGCGTCGCGCCGGTTGAGAGAAAGGGCGCGACGCGTGCAAAAGCTCTCTCTCACTGTCTCTCTCTGTCTGTCTGCCTCTGTGTGTCTTTCTCTCTGTGTGTGTCTCTCTCTGTCTGTGTCTCTCGCAGAGCAGAGCGCAGGGGACTGACCGTGCCGAAGGTGCCGCGGCCGAGCAGGCCCTCGAAGCGGTAGAACTTGGTCTGCATCTCCGCCGTGTCCGACACTTTCACGTGCGGCAGCGGGCGCAGGGTGATCTGCGTCATGGACGCGCTCGCGTCCAGCATCGTGGCCCAGGGTTGCGCCCCCGCCTCAGCCTCCGCCCCCGCCCACCCGCGCCCGCGCCCTCGCTCAGAGGCGCCGCCCCGCGCCGCCGCCGCTCGCGCCCCCGCGCCGCCCGGGGCCCCGGCGCCCGCCGCCCGCCATCCACCTGCGCGCGCAGCGACCGTCCGCCCGCGCTCAACTCTCTTGCTCCTCCTCCTCCTATTACTACTACTGAAACTGTTGTTAGTTCTTCCTGTCGAACTTGGTATTATATGGTACATACCATGATTCCAGGAATCAACCAAGATTGATCCTACAGGGCCTATACATATTTAATCGTACCATATACATATTTACTATATATTATTATTATTATTATTATTATTTTTATTATTTTTTATTATTATTTTATTATTATTATTATTATTATTATATTCCTCTGTATCACGACTAAAGGTGTTATGAGTCGGCTGAATGCAAAATCTACTCCAGGTTGCAACCAGTTACTTAAAGAGAAGATCTAGGGACTGTCGGTGCCTCTACAATACTTTGCGCAAAATGTGGGCTGTTCCAAATAAAGCGATTTCTTGCACTTCCCAGTCTTTCCAGTTACCTGGGAGTTTAGACAAGTTCTTACACAAATTTTGCGGAACAAATCCCAGAGCTCCGATAACTATCGGTACGACCTGTGCTTTTACGCCCCACATTCGGCTGATCTAAATTTCCAAACTCTTGTATTTAAGACGTTTCTCGGCCTCCTTGGTTACGACATTTTGATCGCAAGGCACAGCAACATCCACAAGTAGACACGACTTTTTCTCAAAATCCCGGATAACAATATCCGGTTTGTTTGCCGCTATCGTGCGATCAATTTGTATTTGTTGGTCGTACAATATCGTACACAATCCAACAGACGTCACCGGTTTCGGTGAGTGTTCGTACCACTTGGGGCATGTGTTTGGAACTTCGTGGGCGATACAGATCTGCCAGTGGAGGTAACTACACACCCTGTCGTGTCTTTTTAAGTATTCGGTCTTTGCTAGAATTGGACAAGCTGCGACAATATGATTATTATTATTATTATTATTATTATTATTATTATTATTATTATTATTATTATTATTATTACTCGTATATAGTTCTGTTGGCGAGAGAAAGGAAGTGGAAAAGGTAACTGAAGAAGTGAGACCACATTAATGTGCAAGCTATTCTTCAATAAATTAATAAGGCTTATTCTACATTCTGTTGTCAGTAAAATAACCTCACATACGTTTCTTTAAATTCCCCGAGATATAATATTTTAAAGTACGAGTAATTTATGAGCGTCGCTGTTCAACAAGCAGCAAAATTCTGCGAAATCATTTTGGAAGACTTCCTACACATGTTGATTCGTAAATCACGAGTCCTCGTCCTGTGAGGTTCCCACTGGTAAATTTTACCGGCACATAACTCGGTGTTACGTCGACGGACCAGGAATTCCATTACTTTATAAAACTTTGAGTCCTTACTTTCCCAAGTTTCGCGCTCCGATGCTCTCGCTACTGATAGAACTGCGAACATTCACATTATTCAACATTCCTCTCTACAACTCCGCATTTCGCTACGGTGAAACTGAACTTCAATAATTCATTCAGGCCATTTATCTTCGCCTTCAATTCTGCCTTCTCCAGATAGTTCTCATTCAGCGAGCTCTATTAATTTAACTTTCCTCGGCGACGAGGGCGTTGACCTTCTTCCTAATCAGTATTTCGCTGAGGCGTAATGGACCGACACATGCTTACTCACGCAACTTCATGCATGAACATGAGCGCGGCGGGCAAAGCAAAGCGACGACGGCGCAATTTGGAAACTCCATACACGTGTGTGCGCCAGCGACCGCAGCCCCGGGGGCCGATGTCCGGAGTTCGCCACTGCGGAGGCAGCAAATGACATGTCACCTCAGGTTTACCAACTACATCCAACGGAATTAAATAGTTCATGATGCGCATTGCAAAGAGAAAGAAGAAAGAATTTAACAACGCATATAATAATATAAATAATAATAATAATAATAATAACAATAACTGGTTGCAACCTGGAGTAGATTTTATATTAAGCCGACTCATAAAATCTTTAGTCGTGATGTACTGTAATAATAATAATAATAATAATAATAATAATAATAATAATAATAATAATGTTATTCCCATCGTATTTTACTGAAATAATAAACATTGAATTTTCTTGGAATTACTGTCATAACCAGTTGTGATGTTTAGCAACAGTGAGTTTATAATTTATTATCTGTCTACTTCTACTTATTATTTTTTTATGTGGCGTGTTTTTGAAACTTTTTTTTGTAAATTTACTATCCAAGTTTTTGTGAACAAACAAAAATAAAAAACCTAACCTTAAAACTTATAAGTAAGTGAAAAGGTATAGATATTACAGCAATAGGTATATTTCTATAGGCAAATATATAACTCCATAAATAAATTCAAAACTAATTTACACATTCAACAGTTTTTTTACACAGTCACAGTCAACAGTTAAATTACACAGTTTCAATGCAAATTTTCAGTTAACTTGTTTATATCGCTATCATCATGTTTTAAAATCCAAATCTTTGTCCTGCGTTTGAAAATATTCAAGGATTTACTATTTTTCAATGTCATCGATAATTGTTTATACATTTGAGGACCAATGAAGACTAAGGTCCTTGATATTAGAGATTTATGAAGATTTTTAAAATATTTACATGTTAATTGATGAAAGAGTTTGTAATATTACACTTATTATTTGTTTATCAAGGTAAAGCAACACTTTTTGGATATTTTCACTTAAAATGTTATTTTTAATAATTCACAATTATAAACAATCAAAGCACTAATTTGTCGAATCTGCGTAATTTTTTATTCATTTGCACATGTTAAAGTCATACTGCGATAAAAATAAAATAACTCTACTTGAGTTAATAAAGAACGATTTCTTAATCATCTCTTAACCGTCAAATATGAATGGTACAAACGCAGGAAACGTATGCTCATTAAATGAAATTATATCTTTTATTTTAATGATATCTTTTCACCTGTTTATATTATTAACATTCCAACTACGAAGGTATTTTGCATACGTCGAATACCAAGGGGGGTAACTAAGTTACCCCCGAGTAAATTCAATATAGTCTTAATATTTTTACAGTAAACGTCGTATTGTTGTTTTGGTTATACAGAATAAACATCATTTTGATATATTAATAAAATATTTAGAGAATTTAACAACATATTTTACATGCAGATCTTCCTCCACGATGAAGAGGTCGCGAATGCCAAAGCATGCCACGTTTAGAACGCACTGTACTATTCGTATCGTTTCTTTCACATCACTCTTCAGCAGTTTCTGAACTAATGTATGCATCTTCATTGACGTTTTCCTCATCTTCACAAATCACAAATATTCTCAACTTTATCTATAATCTCTACATTATTTTCATCACTCTCTTCTTCACACAAAACGTCTGGATTGTGAATGCTTAATAACTTTCAAAATTATGTGAAGACTGTAGTCTTTCGACATGTTCTCACTAACGCACAAATACTAAAATAACACTTCGTAGACGTGTCCCCAATACCACCTCCAATCTTCCGCTGATTACATTACCTGAAACCATGTTAGTGATTCCCGAACGTCCAATACCAATGTTCCAACAATACCAACATAAAGTAGTGACCCCCAGATGCAAATTCAAGCCGTGGAAATACTACAAGTAAAACAACAAGATATTTTTCAACAAGATATTTTAAGTAGAGAAGTAAAAAACAACTGCACAAGACATCCGGATTTTAAAACAAATTGTAAGATCATAAAACATGATAAAATATGCGTTAGGGTAACTCAGATACCCCCTCTATCAAACGGGTTAAAAACGTAGTGTTAAGATAGCGTAGAGAGGCGATTTATAATTATGCACGAAATGCACTGAGTTACGAAAACTATAAAGTTCGTACGTCTAAAACATTCGAGTCGAAAATAAATCACTGACTCTGGCGGCATGTATTGCGGAACAATACGAATGAGGCCATTGAGTTTCCTAAACGGAGCTTTCGAATTGCTTCGAAAAAATGCCTTAGCACCACTGCACGGCATATAATTTACAACCCACGAACCTGTATGCTCGTACAGTAGTTTTATGGCTTTAACATATTTTACAACCAATATTCCGAGTTTCACGATCCATATGTTAATAACTGATATTTCAAACGTCTGCTGTCAGAACGGAGTTCGATAATTTCCGGAGCATCCAGTGCAGTGGAATCCCCGGAGCCTTCACCGCCGGCGATGTCTCAGCGACAACGTCGTTGCCTCCCAGCCGTCGCTGTTTCAGAGGTCCTGGGGTTCGAGCCCTGACGGTGGCGGATTTTTGCCAGCAGCTGCTTTGACTTCACTCATTGTGGAGAGGAATACTCGCAGACGGCTTGCTCTGACAGGAAGTTTTCCATATTTGTATCCGATCAATACCAGGCGAATGCTCCAGCAATACCCTAAAAAAAATGTATCGCATGCGCTCCTGTACCATCGTTGCTTCATTACCAGGTCTTGGATTCTGATGACATATCATCGTCTCATTGGTGCATTCTAGACATAACTAACTTGTAAATGAGTATTTACCACGACGTTTTGTTGATAGAAATGTATTGTTATTGAGTCTTCTTTGTAATTTTTCATTTTTCAATTTTTACGTCATTTTTATCTTTGCGTCATTTTTGTCATTTTACGCATTTTGTTTCCTTTTCTTTTTTTGTTGTTTTGTTAGTGAATGTTTCGTGAATTTACAAAGACACACTGAAACAATGTTTGTATTGTATCATCAGTTCATGACGAAATTTATTACTGCAGTTGACTCTCTTTCGAACTCCCAAAATTACACGGGTCTTCGGTAACTTCCTCTACCTTTCAAAACTGACGGTTGGAAGATCGGAGCTACGGATTGCATTTCCTCCTAAAATAAAGACTATATTAACTATAATCTTATATCAATGAATTTTATTTAAAATTGTAAAATTCATTGATTTCAAGTTCCAGCGGGAGAATATTACCGCCCTTTCGAGGATAAAATATGCACTACAGTAGCGGGAGTACAGTTGTGAGACTCGACAATTGCCATGCTCGGAAGAAATGAATAATCTCGTTTGTGCTCTTTGGTTCTCCCTCAAGGACTGTCTATCAAAGAAAGATTGTTTACTTCGAACAAATAACTATTATCCGAATATTTCCAGCTTTATAAATTAAATAAAAGTATCACACGCGTGTCATGGAATAATGTTGCAATAAAATAAATGCATTTTCTAGGAAAACGGCAAAACCTAAAAAGAAATAAATTACACTGGAATATTTTGTGGATTCCAGATGGATTTAAATTTAAGCGGAACACTAAACAAACATCAAACAGGTAATACAAACGTATAATTGTACTAGTAATAGCTGATCAATATTACATTCCATCATATTAGAGATAAGAAAGGTTAATATTTGCTACCAGTTCCGTTTCTGGTAGAGACTTAGTCATTAAGTACATTTCGAATCATAAAATATTGCCATTACAACAAATTAATATTTATAGACATTAACAACCCCGGTTGATATGAAAAATCTACATTAAACACGCGGCGCAAAATAAATAATAAGCTTCTACAAGTTCTTTTCTGTCTTGAATATTTTTAAGCATTTTATAAGCAAATAAGAAAACACTAATACAAATAAACTAATATATCATGTTATTTTTCTCAGGCACATTTCAATTTGAAGCAAAACACACCAGAAACTATAGTCGTTCAGAATAGAGAAGCAAAAAACGTAATATCAAAAACCTTAACATAACGGGAAACAAAATTCATAAATATCCAAAGACTAATATTTCTTTCACACCCATTCACTAAACAAACTGATTAAAACTCACAAAAGCATTCTCCTGAAGGATGTACCAAGTTAATCACATCTGCCCATTTTTCTTCGGGGCCATCTTCGAATCGCGAGACAAAAATAAAGCAAAAAACCAATATTTGCGTAGCAGCGAGCCACGGCAGGAGGGCGGGTCAAAAGACGAAAGGCTCCGCGTGAGAAAGGAGATTGCAATGGGACGCATCCATCACGCAATGGAAGCCATCGGCCACCTTTCAGCGGAGGCAGAAATTTAATCTACTCGAGTGAGCGGCACCGCATGGTTCCAGGAAGCAAGCGGGCGGGTGGGGAAGAGAACGACACGACACGACACGACAAGACACGGCACGGCACGGCACGGCACCACGTGGTATGGCGCGAGCTCAGCGCAACGGCATTCTGAGAGTCAGGACTGGATCAGGGTCCAGCGTCAGTTTAGAATGTAGTATTTTCCACGCAAAAACAGTGAGGCGGTTCAGGATATCAACTGAGTGCCTCTGAAGTGCCTATGACCGGGAGATCCTAAGGTTAAGAGTGCCTATTACAGCCAAAAGGGATATTTAAACAAACTCAACGAACTGGTTGAAAACTCAGATTATCAACATGTGGAAATTGAGGAATTAGTAACGAAAGTTCATGGAAATAATAATACAGTTCCTATTTTTAACAATGCAGCACAAGTTTGGAATCACACTTTTTATTGGAATTCAATGAAAAAGAATGGTGGTGGTAAGCCTCGGTGAATATTTAGGTCTAATACAGCCGCTGGTTTGAGAAGAATTCTTATTACATGCTTAGCTCTGATCGTTAGTACTCCGTGTTTTCTTTGATCAACACCAGGCGAATGTCGGAGTAATACCCTATCAAACGGGTCACAGACCGCCCAATGTTTTCTTCCTGTTCCTTCTCCTACTTGCGTAAATATAAGAAGAAACGCGTGATAAATTTGCCCCTGGGAGGTAAGAAATTCGTCCTACCAAGCTCTAATGTAGGAAGAGTTGCCTTCCAGGGAGAAGGCACTGTCACATGTGGAACCACGAACAAGCAGTCATATCTTGCAACTGCATTCTTTCGTGGAACTGATTGATTTTGCCATCAGAAACGTGAAATATTCCCTCTTCTCAGAGCTATCTGGTAAAACGGTCAACGACAGGTACATTTCCCAGATTGATCTTTATTAAGCGGTCACAACGAGTGAGTCAGTTCAGGTCAACAACTGCAGCTTCTTGGATCAGGAAGTCCTAGTTTCGAATCTCGACACTGGCGAATTTTTCCACACTAGCTAAATAGCTAGGTCATCCACTCGACCTCAAACCCTGTTTAAAGGAGAATTTTAGATGGTGGCTACTCTAATCGGTTAATGACTGTGTTTTTTCTGACCAATACCACTAGAAGACGAAAGTAGTATTTTAACAACCGAACCACAAGCCGCGCGCGATCTTTCCTTCCTAATCCTTGACCCAACAATTTGACATACATCCTTACACCAACATGCCCAATACTATCAAATATGTCGGGATACCAGTCTGCCACTTATAACTTGTGCTGGGTGAGACTGTGCCCCGCTGAGAAGGGTATCCCTCTACAGATCTGACACCTCTTGCAACCACCATGTAGGTAGTCCCATCTCGTCCCATCACCGCCATCTCCCGGAATATAACGTACACAACACATTCCAGATTATAGCCTGCCAATCAACGCTCTCTTTGCAACCAACTTTCAACACTGACAATCAATACTATGATTGAATCTTAATTTTTTTCGAGAACAATAAAGAAATAAACATGTCTAAAATTTATTCTGAAAGAATTCGCAAAGAAAAGGTCGTGCTCCAGTTTTGGAGTGACCTAAAATTAAATGGACGGACGACCAGCTTCCTAACTTCTTGCCCAACGGTCTTTGGCAACAGCAATGTTGGAAAAGTGCCTGAGTTAGTTGAAAGTAGGACTCTCCGTTCGCGACAAGATTGAGACCCGAAGTCACACTGCAATGTTGCAAAGAAATAGAAGAATAGTGAAAGAAGTAGTATCAAAATATCTCATCTATCATTTTACTAACATATTTCGGTAACATGATCAGGCTGAGATAGTTCATTATAAAATCATTGTAACGTTAGATTTACAATATAGGTTTTTTGCAACTGCAATACTGCTTAATTTATCGTCATTGTTCTTCGCATAACAATTGTTGGACTGCGTGAAAGACATTCAAACAGATACACAATGTGATCAAAAGTAACCGGACATGGAGGCGGTGGTGTTACGAGGTGGTCGTGTTTTTCATAGTGGGGACTTGTTTTTGCCATGGCATTATCACGGCACAGGCCTACGTTGATGTTTTAAACATCTTCTTGCTACCCACTGTTGAAGAGCAATTCCGGGATGGCGACTGCATCTTTGAATACGATGGAGCACCTGTTCATACTGCACAGCCTGCGGAGGAGTGGTTACACGACAATAACATCCCTGTCATGAACTGGCCTGCACACGGTCCTGACTTGAATCCTATCGAATGCCTTTGGGATGTTTTGGAACGCCGACTTCGCGCCAGGCCTCACCGACCTACATCGATACCTCTCCTCATTGCTGCACTCGGTGAAGAATGGGCTGCCATTTCCCAAGAAACTTTCCAGCACCTGATTAAAAGTATGACTGCAAGAGTGGAAGCTGTCACATCTAGCAGGCTAAGAGTGGGCCAACATCCCATTGAATTCCTGCATTACCAATGGAGGGCGCGAACTGTTAAGTCATTTTCAGCCACTTGTCCGGATAATTAGTGTAGAACATAGTCCCCCCTTTGTCTCATCTTATGGGCTCTTAGAAACTCAAATAACCTATTTCTTCGTTAACACTGTAAATCACTCTAAAGTATTGCGTGGTAAACGAAGTTGCAATTGACACATAAATGTGCAGGGTTCAGTATAAACTTTCTGCATCGGATCTCCTGTTCTTTTTGCTTTGTCTCATTTTCTACTTTCATTTCTTCAAACTTCAAATTCGATCTCGAATGAACCATTTTTATGACAATCACAGTCACATAAATACAATGAAAATAATAAATAGGACTTTTATGCAAGGAACGCAACAAAGAATAAAGATTGCAGTGCCTTCCATAACTTATAATTATCTTTTAATCTGGAGGACTCGTAATAAATTGATAATACCAATGAGATTGACCAAACTTTTCCACAAAAAATGTGAACAATAGTTCACGTATTATTTGAAAGACGGTACTAAAGTTTCTCGTATCTTGAAATTACAAGAATTAACTTAATGAATGTTACATTTTTAAATTATTTACCAGTAAAAATCTGAACGTAAGTACATACTAAGATACACACCATAGTTATATGCACGTCAACTAGATGTGCAATTTTTGGAAACTTTTCCCTACTGTTTGGTGACACATCAACTAATATTAGTAATAAATGATACACTAAACAATTGTCAGTAATAAATATATGTTTTTGGTCTTTGTATCACGTATGGAGACACAAGGGCGATAAAAGCCCCCTAAAAATATTCAGCACTTTCTAAAAAAAATTGACTTCGCATTAAAACATCTTTGATGTGGCAGAAGATTGTCTAATAGTAAAGCTCATCCCACAGATAGTCTTTGCGCCGGATCCTCCATTCCACAGAGATATACTCTGAAATCGAGAATGAACCATTTGAGTGAGAATTCCTTGAATTGAGGGGTGATCTCGTGCATGTTGTTGACCGTTCTCTTCCCTCATCAATCCCGCATCGTTGAATAGCGCGCACGATTTGCACAGGATGTGAAGGAAGAATTTCCATCGGATTTCTAGGAACTGAGAGAATGCAAGTCCAGCTCGATTGCGTAACGTCCATGTTCTGGGAGCTCTTCTCCAATTCAGAGCACAAACTGCATCGCCATATCACATAAGCCATTTGCAGGACGGGCAGTAACATACTCCCACTACAGAATGGAACGGAGCATGGATCCAACACGGCCATGTGTGTTATTATGTGTATGTACTAAAATAATGTTTTTGAGTATTTATAAAGCGTACTTATGAATTCGAACATATTTATGTTTTGGAGCGATAATGCAGTTCTCCAATATTTGTATTGGGCATTAATATTTTGTTTACAGTGCCATACTAATGCCATTCAACGACCGGTAGAACACAAACGGAGGCCAGAAGATTCTAAGATTCGGGTTCCGACAGAGGCAGGAATTCGGAACTAGCTACATACCTAGGTTGAATTCGGCAGAAGTCTGGGGGAGAATTCTAGTGGCATACTGCTCTGATCGGCAGTATTTCTTGGCTTCTCCAATCAACACTAAATGCCAGAGCAAAACCCTAACAAACGGGTTACGAACCGCGTGGGCTCTTTTCTTTCTCTTCCTTGTTCTATCCTCAACCCTTATTTACACACACATTTACATGTATTACACTCTGACCTGATGAAGGCCACAATCGACACGGACGAAACTTAGTCAACTAATAAATTTTACTTGAAACAATTTTAAAATGTATTGTCCTTATTCATTGATTTTACGTAATGGTCTAGTAATTAGGATCAAACAATTTTCATATTTATAATAATAAACTTAAAAAGGACGTACACATTTTATAAATTGTTTTTGAAGGATATAATACCAATACAATGAGAGAGTGAAAATTTCAAAATAACAGGACAGTTCAGTCGTGATAAAATAAAAGTATCACATGATAATTTAATAGATCTCGAGCACATTTTTCATCCACTACGAAACGTAAAACTAGATCTAATTCAATCTTGATGGCGAGAACATGTTCAGTACTGCTAAACATTTGGGTGCCAAATTTCTACTTGCAAATGGTTTATTAGTTTCCCTCTTCTTCTTTTATTACTTCTTCTTCTAAAACTTATCCAAGTTCGCTGGGTAGGATTTTCGGATCGCTACTCTCCAGCTGTTTCTATCTTGTTCCATATTCACAGTGACACCAATCTGACGCATATCTTCCCTATCACAATCTTTCCTCTTCTTTGGGCGGCCCCGTGCTCGTTTCCTGCTCTCTGTTAACTCCACTCTGTGAGGCATATACTCTAGAGTTCTTCCTTTCCTTTTAATTCAATAATTTTACAATTAATGCGCAAATATGTGTCTGGTCGAAGAACGTTGCCAAGGAAATTTTTCTTTTATTATATTCAAAAGGTTAAGGCGCTTTTAGAAGAAAAAGAAAATCAAAGAAAATCAAACGTGTGTTTATTGTATGTATTACTCTTAATATTATTTCAATATTTTTTCTAAGTTTTACTTCTCCCTTTAGGGACATCTCGAAAAAAAATCACGAAATTTCTCGTTGCCGTCATACTTTCATACGCCTCCAGACCCCGGTACATCAACACTACGACACTCACTTACAACTACACCCAACTCCAACATAGCAAAAACCGCAGGGGTGGATCCTGCCGATCATTTTGGGGGAGAGAAATACATATTTTTGTTAAATAAACATATTTATTTTATTGTACATTATTTTTGTAGTGCATATATGAGAATATACAATTTTATTGTTTAAATGATTACATAATTTTAATATAAATAATTATTTAAATAAATTTTGCCTTATATAGGAAGGTAACAAACGAAAACCCTAGTCTTTTGGCCCCCCTGGATCCGCCAGTGAACAACCGGGTGACTTTGTTCGCCTCGACACTTGAGTAGCAACCAGACAGCCACCGCACCGGGGCTGCTGGGTTCAGGGCGAACCGTCACCTCAACACAGGGCTGTCCACTTTGAAGGGCTTATGGGCCACATCAAATTCAAGTTAAGCCGCGGGCATTCGCCTGGTGCTGATCTGAGGAAGCATGGAAAACTACTGATGAGAGCAGCTGCCCGCTCGAATTTTCCTCCAGACAGCGAGTGAATTCGACCTAGCCATGTACGTAGCTAGTGTGGAAAATCCTACCACCGTCGGGAGTGAAATCCTAGGGCCTCCCGGCCAAAGACACTGCAGTGACAGTTGATGCACTGAGCCATCTCTCCCGGTCGCATGGCACTGGGAGCGTGGCGAGGGTCGGTGCGGGATAGGTGCGGGGGCGGTGCGGGGCGGCGCAGGTAGGGGTGGGGGCGGCGAGGGGCGAGGAGTGTGGTAAGGGGCGGGGCGGGTAGGGCAGGGTGGCGTGGCGAGAGGCGTGGCGAGGGGCGTGGCGAGGGGCGTGGCGAGGGGCGTGGCGAGGGGCGTGGCGAGGGGCGTGGCGAGGGGCGTGGCGAGGGGCGTGGCGAGGGGCGTGGCGAGGGGCGTGGCGAGGGGCGCGGCGAGGGGCGTGGCGAGGGGCGTGGCGAAGGGCGTGGCGAGGGGCGTGGCGAGGGGCGTGGCGAGGGGCGGGGTGAGAGGCGCCGCGGGGGCGGCGCGAGGGCGGCGCGCGGCGGGCGTGGCAGTGGGGTGAGCGCGCTGCCGCGGAGACGCCTTGCTGAATTATTCAACGGCGCCGCGACGCGCGACGCGGCGCGAGCGAGCGAGCGGGTGCAGCGGGCGGCAAAACGAGTTTCAAGAAGTGGAAATAAATACGGAAGTTTGATTAGCGCCGGCCCGGCGCCCGGCGGCCGCGCGGCGTCTCCGACTGCTTTATCCGGCAGAGCGCGCGCCGCTGCCTCTGTGGGCGTCAATCCCGGCGGTTGTTGGGGAAGTCTTTTTGTATTCGCTATCTCTCTCTCAAGATAATGATGTTGCTGCGACAGAAATAAGTTGTTTGTTTGGTTTGCCCTTTCGGTCTTCATATGTGAGAATACAAGTGACCATCAGGAAATATTTAAGTTAATGCCTTATTTTTTACGTGGCGAGACTCAGGCCATCAGCCCCGCTCTTCCATTTGACCACGCAAATTTCGCTACGCAACTCTCACCATCTAGCGAGAAAGATGGTTATATCTCGGGTGACGAAACAGGCGAATGGAATTTAGCTCATAGGTTTCTTTTAGGATTGACGATCTTTTACATGCAGTAAATATACTACATGGGACAGCCGGCTTTACTTCCCCACCGAAGGATTTTTACCGCCCTTAAAAATCCACGGTATCGATCGGGTTGGAACCCGTAATCTTGAATGCAACAACCCTTTACGCTGTCCAATATTTAATATTTATTACTTCTGTTAGGTAAGGAAGGACATTGGCGTCACAGCATAAAAAGGTGAATAAGATTTTTCTATTTCCTAGGTTCTGATACGCGAAAAATTAAGAATGTTGAGGTTAATGACAAAACACGTTTTCGAGCTGGCGCTGGAATTGAAAACTAAAATATTTAAATAAATACAAAAAATTAAAACTTGGAATATTTATGAAGCTGATGTATTTCGAATAGTTGTTCAAATGAATGGGAAAACTGCTAATGAACGTAGAATTATATATGTCTTGTGTATGTAGAAGACTACAAATTCTAAGAGAGTAAATATTTGCTAATATATTTTCAATAGTACATGTTTTCATATTTGCAGGATAATTGTGTATTTTGGAAATGTATATTTCTTCTGTGCTGGAAATTGACACCTCCAAATATCTAATGAGCTAACAGAAGTTGAGATCAATTTCAAAAATTAATACATTAGGCTCAATGAAAGTCGGTACTACAAATATTATTGCGGTTATTCGAAATGACAGTATTGCATCAATTTCTGTACATTCTATTGCATTATTTTCTGTTGTGAAGTAAAACCTTCGTAGCTTTTAATTTTTATTTCGTAAAACCCATTTCGTATTTCCTCATTTATTTTCATTCCCATCTCGATTACGTACAAATAACTTTTGAATAAATTTCAATTCTCATTTGCGCTATTTTCCGTGACAATTCACTCTGTCGGCGTTAAGACGAGCATGATTCAAATGCTGTTCTAGGAAGATGGAGCGTACAGAGCACACGGCGCAAAACGCACTCTCATCGCGTCTGCCTTCAGAGCGAGCGGGAGCGAGGGCGGAGGCAGAGGGCGAAGACGGGGAGGGAGCGGGGGCTGTGGCGGGGGCGAAGAGCGGTGGCCAGGGCGGAGACGGGGACGGGCATGGAGAGCGGAGGCGCGGAGAACGGGGGAGCGGAGAGCGGTGGGGTGGTGGCGAGAGCAAAGAGCGAGGGCGGAGGGCGGGGGCAGAGAGTGGGGGCAGAGAGCGGGGGCAGAGAGCGGGGGCAGAGAGCGGGGGCAGAGAGCGGGGGCAGAGAGCGGGGGCAGAGAGCGGGGGCAGAGAGCGGGGGCAGAGAGCGGGGGTGCAGAGAGCGAGGGCAGAGGGCGGGGGTGGAGAGCGAGGGTGGGGACCGGAGTGGAGAGCGGGAGCGGGGGATGTGGTGGGGTTGCGGCGAGGCCGGGGCGGTGTGTGGGGGGGCTGAGAGGGGGCGGGGCGGGGCTGTGTCGGAGGCGGGGGGGAGAGCGTGGGCGGCGGAGAGGCAGGGGGCGGGGGCGGGCTTTGGGCGCGGCCGGCGCTCAGCCATCCCATTACCGATAAAGCGCGGGGCGGCGGCGCGGAGCGTCGGGTCTCGAGCTTTAATTAATGAAAGGATAAAATAAGCACGCGTGCTCGGCGTGCGTTCGCCGCTCCCCCACATTTAACATGAATGATTAACGGCCCCGATGCTGAACGCAGTTTAGCGACAGAGCCCCGAATAATCCCCAGAAGCTCTTTTCGCCGCCTCCGCTTCCGCCCCCGCCGCCGCCGCCCGGAACCCGCCGCGCACACACAGCTCAGACAAACACTTGCGCGCGGATGGCATCTGGGCCGGAGCCTCTTTGAATCGCTACACTCGCTGTGCGACAGACAGCAATTGTAATGATATCCTGGCTTGCGAGGACGTTCATAGGCACCGTTACTTTGACACCAAAACAAAGAGAGAAATGGTGAGAGAGAGAGAGAGAGGGAGAGAGAGGACAGACAGGAAATAGAGGAAAGAGAGGAAGGAGGAAGAGGGGGAGAGAGAGAGGAAGGTGGGAGACAGAGGAAGAAGGGGGAGACAGAGTAAGAAGGGGAGAGAGGGGAAGAGGGAGAGAGAGAGTGAGAAAGAGGGGGGAGAGAGGAAGAGGGGGAGAGCGGAAGAGGGGGGAGAGAGCGGAAGAGGGGGGCAGAGAGGAAGAAGGTAAGAGAGGAAGAAGGGAAGAGAAAGAAGAAGGGGAGAGAAAGAGGAAGGGTGGAGAGAAAGAGGAAATGGGGAGAGAGAGGAAGAAGGGGAGAGAGAGGGGAAGAAGGGGAGAGAGAGGGAAGAAGGGGAGAGAGAGGGAAGAAGGGGTAGAGAGAGGGGAAGAAGGGGAGAGAGAGGGGAAGAAGGGAAGAGAGAGGGGAAGAAGGGGAGAGAGAGGGGAAGAAGGGGAGAGAGAGGAAGAAGGGGAGAGAGAGAGAAAGAAGGGAAAAAAGAGAGGAAGAAGGGGAGAGAGATGAAGAGAGGGAGGGCGAGCGAGAGAGGGGGAGAGACGGAAAAAGGGAGAGGAGAAGAGAGGAAAGAGAGAGATTGTCAATGAAAACAGTGATATAGCAAGAATTTCGAATTATCTTTTGATCAGTAAACATTAAATGGAAAATCCTTCAGATAGTCTTCCTGTTGCTTTTGCGAAGCAACCCTATGTACTTTATCTACGCCCTCGATATACCATCTATTTTATCGTACCAGATTCCATTCCATTCTATCGTAAAAGATCCCAACAAGCCGACCAAAAAAGTTTAACACCGAAATCTCCCTCGCTGAGTATCGCTTCTCCGAGTGGTTCTACGCCCCCACGAAATAGCTCGCCTCTGCTAGCCCGCCTCCCACAGGCTCTCCTGCCCGCAACACGACCGCCAGGGCCGGTCCTGTCGCCGGATCCGATCAATTTGGAGCCTCCGCCCACCCCTCCCCCTATTCCTGTCTCTCTCACTCGCTGGAGCCCCACCAGGCAGTTCCGCGCCACCCATCACAGCCCCACCTGAATATCCCGAAAGATACCTCGACCACCTCCCGCCTGGCCAACCTGTGCTTCAATATACAGTCGACTCCGGTTATAGTGAACTTCTGAGGACTAATATTTTCACTATATACGAGGTTCACTATATCCGATGTGTTAATTTATTTTGCTGTGTCTCTATATTAAAAAAAACAATCCTTATGGAGACATTCTATTTAACTTTAACAGCACAAACTGAAAATATCAATATCTTCTTTTGTCCTTAAAAATCAATTATTTTCAATTGCTAACTTCGTACTTTTTCATTAGTAATGTCTCTAGATCCTTCTCGCCAGATTTCGTGCTCCCTCCATATTTTATTATGCATTTTGATATGTTCCTAAGAATCGTAATGCAGTCTTTTTCACCCATCAATGCATCTTGCACTGTTGGAACACCGTCCCACTCTACAAAGATCCTTTTATTCCACTAACATCATACGAGATGCTTCAAGGACGTTGTGTTTCCCAGATTCACTATAGTCGAGGTTCAGGTTCACTATAACCGAATTTTCTTCCACCAACTTACGTATTCCCCCGTCCTAGAACTCCACGACCTATTTGTTTTGCTTTCCTACATTGCTCTCTCTCAACCCGCTCCGCACACATTCTCTCTGAGTCTTCCGAGTTTACCGCTGCTCTGTTTCATCGCTTCTTCTGTTTCTTACCCTTCATGTTTCTTTCGATTCCTCCAGTTCATTTTATTTCCTCCATTCGCCATCCAACCGAGGAGCTTCATCGCAGCCGCGCCTCGCTCAGCCGGAGCAAACTCCGCCACTTCCTCGCTCACGGCTCGCAGCCGACCAGGCCTTTCAACTCCCATACACAATGGTGGAGACCATTGCAGTGGCGCGCTTTCTTCTAACACCTTCTTACAGCAACTAAAATACGAACTGCTTCCAACGATACTTCAAACGTGCGTGGCTGCTGTGAAGGTTCGCGAGACGCAAGCGGGAGCGTCATGTTACAAAAGATACGCCGATGTCGCCGACTCTCGCTTTCTTCAGCGGTTTCTTATATGAATATATTATGAATAATTGAACATTTAGAAGATCCTTTTTCGTATTTCTCACAAATTAGCCAATTTTTATGTGCGGAAGTTGTCGAGCACAAGCTCCAGTTGTCCCTGGCTCCACTAGCGCCTTCTGTAGCAGCACCCTCAAGCTTTGGTGGCTCAAGCATTAGCCCATTTGATGCAGAGTTGCATGGCCCCGTCGCCACTGAAGGCGGCTCGGTCACGCCTTGTCCTCTGGCTGTTCCACCTCCGCTCTCCCCTTTCCCTTCAATCCCCAATTGCAGGGCGTCCTAGGTTCGAGTCTCAACGGCGGCAAGAATTTCGACACTAGCTCGTCAGCTAAGTTGAACTGAGTCGCTGTGTGGAGGAGAAATCTAGCGGACGACTGCTCCGATCGGTAGTTTTACGTAGTTTCTCTGATCAACACCAGGTGAATGCCGGAGTAGTACCGTAGCAAACGGGCCACGGACCGCGCAATCATTCCTTCCTCTTCCTTGTCCTATTCTCATCCCTTACACACACTTACACTAACATTCACTTCACTACCACACATGCCGGGAGACCGGTCGGGAGCTGAGAGCTTGTCCCAACTGGGTCGATGCCCCGCTGGTGGTAGGTACTTGGTTTGGGAAACACCCGCTAGCCGACGATAGGTCGGCGCCAGATCTCGCCATCCAGTGGGGGACGATCACCACCACTTCCCGAGTAAAAACATACACTACACTTATGGGAGCAAATCATCTTCGCCGTTGTTGCGTCCGGTATCACTAACAATCAATCCAATTGCAGGCGAAATGGCGCTCATCGCCTCGGCCTTCTTTCTCCTGGAGTGATCCCCGTGCTTGTGCGTGTGAGGCCCGTGCTCTCAGCTCCCTACAGAACCCCCGACATGAATGATATTGCAGTACGTATACGTATAAGTGACACGCCATTCTGACTGCAGGATCATTTGAGGTGACAACCAGAATTCGAAAAGGTCAAAACGCGTTAGGATGTCGGTATTATAATGGCTTAAAAGCCGTTTGCCTAACAACTTGGTATTAATTTATTTAACTTATGAGTGTTACCTATTAAATAAATAAAATAATATAAGTGTGTATGTATGTGTGTGTGTGTGTAAGGTGAGAGGATATGGCAAGGAAGACCTGAACGTCGTCTGAGGCCCGTTTTTACGGTACTGCCACTGCAAAACCTGATATAGATTTTAGAAACCATGGAAAACCACCTATCAGAGCAGCTGGCTGCTAGAATTCTTGCCCAGACACTGTCTGAATTCGACTTAGCTACGTAGCTAGAAGTACGTGCCGCCCACTCACTTCTGGAAAGGGCCCGCCCTTGCAAGGACAGCGGCGAACATGACAGGCCGCGAAAGACGCGTGCCAGGGATGGAATGCGGCGCCAACTGCAAACTGCCAAGGGCAGCAAGCAAAGGAGAAAAAAAACCAACGAGGAGCGGGAGTGTAATTCAGTGCTGTCAAGGTCGATGCCACGAGCAGGAGTCCGTGGCCCGAGTGCCACGACAAAATCGCCCCTCCACGCAGTTGATCACTCCACCACCAAAGACAACGCCATCACTATTCTAAAACGGCGGGTTTACTGCTAATAGTTCCCTTTCCGGACGCTAGTTACACATAGAAGCTCGTTGCATGCTACGGTGCCACAAAGCGTGCCACTGCCACCAGTGGAACACCTTGACACCACCGCTGTAATTCATCGTTTTTAAAATAAATCGTGCGGACGAAAAGAGGCCGGATTGCGAGGGGTTTTTCGTCGTAAGCTGATAAATATACGCGGGGCGCGCACGGCACGAGGTCGGGCGAGCGAGCGGAGAGGACAGGTGCTGCTGTTGGACACTCGTTGTTCTCTGCCATCTCGCTTTGCGTCAAATAATTGCTTCTTTGTGACTGCGAGCGTTTAGGTGAACAGTCAGGAGAATGAAATTTTTAGTAGATCCATTGTAAATGCATTTCATGTAATGTTATCCAACAGAAAAACCTGCAAATATTTCAAAAAGCAAATGAGCGGGTATTGAAAATGCTTTATATATTTATTATTAATCGTCGTAAATTTTGTCGTAAATTTTACTGATTCGTTGGAATTGTTTGTCATAATATTGTCACCAGTATCATTGTCATTATCATTTGTAATTTGTAACTGTTAAATATTTCAAAACATTAGAAAATTTTCAACAGTGTTATATAGTGGTTATATACACTTTATGGGAAAATGTGGTTTAACATTTTGTAATTTAAACGTTCAAACATTTACTTCATATTTTAATAGTTTATTATTTTTAGATCATATTCTTACGTAATGTCTGAAACTTGTTGAAAATAATGTCATTAGACTTACATATACAATTTGCATAGAGCTCAGAAACAAGCCTTTAAATTTACGTACGGGGAAATGCAGGAAGAAAGTTACCATAATTTCTTTAAGTATTAGAAATTAATGTGTCACCATGGCTTATTCGATCAGTGCTTTCAGAGCTAGTAATATCAATTTTGTTCGACCAAGACTAGTTTGATGCAACGGTTGATCAAATCGTTCATATTAACTCATAAATTGTCCTCATTCAAATTGATAAATGTTTGTATTGAGATTGGGGGCGCGATGTTACCGAAAGACTACTGCTAAAACCCTGGTCACAAGCATTTCCACTGTTAATTTAGTACACCATCAAACCACTGTTTCATGCGGGTGTTTGGTCTATTTTAATGGTCACAAGCCATTAGATAATTCTGTAAAATTAATTATCAGCTACTAATTTTGTTTCGAATACCTTGTGTCATTTCCTCCTACCTCTCCATGTTACAGTGTCTCTTTCATTCTTTTAGCCCATTTTTGGGGACATTTAAAGTTACACATTGGTAGAGAACATCAAAAGACGGCGAACAGATGATTTGGGACAGCTGAATCTCGCCATCTTTCGGGGAAAGAACATCGCCATCTCCGGTGATAAAAATGCACCACGCTTACGAAACGAATTAAGCGACCGTAAACACCAAATCATCAGTCATTGACAACTCTTTAGACACTCCTAGAAATCATTTAGACACTTTTTACTCATTCACGAAACACCCCATATGAACCTTAGATACACTCCTGATACAAGGTCATACGGAAGAACTGAGCAAATGCTCATTATTTTTTGTTCATTCATTTTTTCTTTAATTTACTAAACATACGTTTTCACTTTCGTATGTCAATAAACAATCATATTATAGTCATTATATTATATCAATTTTATATAATAATAATAATAATAATGATAATAATAATATACCACACATATATATGCTGCGAGTATTTTTTACGGCTGTCGCCACTTCTCGCTTCTCAGTTTCCTCTTCCGATCTTCCCAGTCTCCATTTTTGAGGCCTATTGCCTCCATTTCTACTTGGATGTCCTTTCTACAACTTCTTGGTGGTCTTCCACGCTTCTTCCGCTCTGAAGGTGTCCATGCCCAGATGTTCTTAGGCCACCTATAACTTCCCATAAGCTGGAGATGTCCATACCAATTTAACAGTTTTGTGCCAATTGAATCCAAGATGCTGCTCTCTACGTTCATCATCCCTCTTATTGTTTGATTTCTAATGTGATACAACCTGGGCACCGGGCAGCACCTTCTCCAATAGTCCATTTCAAGGGCCATCAATCTGCATTTATCCCTTTTGTTCAATGTTCATGTTTATATTATATAAGTATTACAGTAATATTATTATCTTATTCCACCGGCGGCCCTCAGGCATATCCGCTACATACTTTGATATTCTGAGGGTAATAGAAATCCCTGACTCCCCTGGAATCACGTCCGACATGTGAACTGCAGCAAAGTTGCACGTGCAACAGTTTGGTTAATGTTACCTAACATTAACCTAACGATAAAAGTAATGATTTAAAAATAATTTTGGCCTGATTAGGCACTCGCCCATATGCGAGACGCTACCCATTATTTCGATAAGGAAACTAAAAATATTTACTGTGATCATGTGTGATCACATTATTATAAACATCATAGTGTTAGATAGAGGTGCAAAAGCGTAAATATTATAGTTATAAAAATAAGCGTTAAATGAATTTGCTACAGATAAACTCAATTTCGTTTTCTTCCGATCTTCCCCTCGCCCACTATCTCCTTCTCAAGTAGCCTTTTTAAATTGCTCGTGAACAACGACATCGCTTTCTATGAGCAAGAGTCTGAATGGATTCCGGGTGGGGGACATGAGAAATCATAATTTCAGTAAAAAGTGTCGCTGGTGCTGTTTGCGGCAATAAGAAGGTGTAAAGTGAATGAGTTCGAGTGTTGTGTATGAATAGCGATGTGCAATGTCGTTCGGCGTATGAAACGTTTCACTTCGAGTACTTCAGCGTTTTCTGTCCGATAACGGAATGCAATGGGAAACTAACACATTTACTTTCAGTTCGCCGGAATTTCTCATTAGTGCCACTAGCTCAGGTACAACAAGGATTCAACAGATCCACAGAGAATGTTGACTATTCACATCATACTTTCATTTATTACTTTCTCGTATACGTACGTACGAGTATATGTTGAGATCTTGGACATTTTTATTCGTTGCATTTCTGAGAAAAAGAGTGGCAAATTATTTCCAATGATGTTTGCTGCAAACTCAAAAGATTTTTGTGAATACGAACTCGAAATTAAGCATTTTCAGAAAAGTTGAAACGATATTTTCTCAAAAATGGCTCTAAAAATGTGCACATACGATTAGGTTTTACTTTTCTACAATATTCTGAAAATCATATTTCAGTTCGACCATTAGAAATACGAAACAAATAGAAAATGTAACAATTGTTCAATAGATGACAATTGATCGCTGCACTGAAGACGGGTGGACAAAACCGAAAAGTTAGCCCAGAACGAAAGAGATACGGAAACTGTTATACTTTATGAGAAACTTATACTTATGAGAAACTGTTATACTTTAGCGCCACTAGTTAAATCTTTCTTGACAGATACAGCTGATACACATTCACGAACAGCATTACAAATTTGTACGTCTCACTGAAAACTCTAACAAATTCTCATACGTTCGTTGCTCTTTGTTTCCTCAGCTTTTCTTATTTTCACAACTCCCCGATCACATCCCCGACTTCTGTTCCTCTCTGCATTTCTCTATTAAACATATTCATCGTGTACTTACTATATTCTCTTCCACTTAACACCAGAAATACGACGTCAAATGGGGATGGCTACAAATGCATTGCATTGCATTACATTGCATTGCATGCATTGTATTTCTTTACATAATCTCTGCCCATACAGGCATAAGGGGGTAGCACCCCTACGGCGTATTGGGAAAACGAGCTCAAAGCTACTCTCTGAGCTGCATAGCAATGCTATCTGGTGTGAGCACGCCCTTCTTCAGACCCTAGACCGCAGCCTTCGTCCGCCGGTAAGCCAGTGTAGTGAATGCAAGACGTCACGCCAGCTCGTTTTCCTTAGGGGTCATTCCATATTAAATCAACACAGTCATTTTACATCACCACCTCAGATTCAGATGAAATTTGACACATAGGTAGAATGAATGAAGAATAAGAAAACTAAAAATTTTGAGTAAAATATTTCCACCCGTTTGTGAAATACAGCCATGTAAAAGTTTGCAAAATTGGGTCCCCGAAACTTTTTAAATTGATGTAGAACCTCACCGAATTAAGATAGAGAGCTGGAACAGGTGTCATTTTTCAGCTTTCTTTATGGCCTTTTATATGGTATACAACTCAATAGGGGTTGCGTTCAAAAGGTTTTCAAATTTGAATTTAAAATTTTCATTTTTCAAAATGCTCATCTTCAAAAATATTGAAAAAAATTCTAAAATAATCCTTATATGTTTCCAAACAGATGGTGCAAGTTTGAAAATGGGACTGCAATGGGTTCATGTGGTAATCTTTACTTAAAATGCACAATATTTACTTACTCTAGATTTTACTGATTTAAAATGCATTTTATTTCAAATTGTAAGCCCTAATATATACAAATTATTAATTTAGTGTTTTTTGTTGGTGACACTGTTTGACACTGCCAACGCTTATTCGTCCCTTAAATGTTTATAGTGAAGTACACTGAGACAAGTGACGCCATCTTGGAACGTTCCTAGTCTACAACAGTGGCACGCCGAAGTTCATTCAACAAGGTCGAAATACGATAAAATACGATCGCCGGGTCGAATTGTGTCCCGATTCCAGCGAAATCGATGATGTTATAAAGTACTTGGAGGCTAGCGCCTCGAGAGCTCGTGCCATTTTTCGTCTTCCCAATCGCATTTAAAACGAGCAGCCATTTGACTACTACCCTTCGTTGAAGGTAAACCATGAAGAATTAGCTACTTCGAAAATAAGATGTCTAAAAAAATATATTTCGGCATTTTAAAGAACATCCTCAAAAATTTAAAGTCACAAAATATCATAAAAATAAATAAATAAATAAATAAATAAAGGGACAAAAGAAAACTAATCTTGAAAAAAGTTGAAATGACTGCTCCCGTCATTCTAGTGTTAACTTCACCTATTCCTACATTGTCGTCCTGCTCCTTCTCTTAAGCTTCTCTATGCTTACCGCGTTTCCCTCTCCATTTCTCCGTTACGTAATGTATCTCTTTCTTTACCCTCTTCATTCATGATCCGTTCTCCCACTTGTGCTGCACGATCTATGGCGTTGGTTACACACACTTCTGGTTCATTGTTTAAACGTTCTAACATTAAGATGATGAGGATATAATAACGTGGCATAACGCCCGTCTTGTATTTGTACCTTTAACAACTAATTATGTACGGAAGAGAGATGAGTTGATGATTTAAATAAATAAATAAATATATTATAGCATTTTAAGAATAAATAATCAAACTATTACTACCTATAGTACAACTATAAGAAGTCTATGAAAGTTAGTCGGTAAGATCTCATCGAGAACCGGGTAATATTTGGGGACGTATCCGGGCAAGAACTCCCCCAGATATTGCGTTGTGATATGATGTGTATTAATGTTTTATTCTTCCACTTTCTGATACTAATATTCTAAAAACATAATATTCAGAAGAACATTTAAAATTGTAAGTTTCCTTATGTACGAGTATTACATATACAAATTAAGTAATTAGTTTGTGTTTGTAATCAATGACTGAAAAAAATATTTGTTACCCATGCATACTAATTTTTAATTTAAATTATGTATGTCATAAATCGAATAATAAACTGTTCCGCGTCCTGTGAAGAGATTTTGCGGACCGGGTCCAAATCCGTCACTGGTGCTAATAAATCTTTGTGCAAAGCATTTTTAATATTTCCTAATCACAAGTATGTTTGCTCATATTCTTTGAGAAAAAATCATTTCAATAAGTATCTTTGTTTAAAAGCATCCTCACACATTTTCCGCTAAATAAATCCCTAAATTTCACTCCTTTTTTACAATACATTATTTACGTTATCAGACAAGGTTTCAGGCTCAGCCACCGTTTCAAAGCAACGTCTTTCAATTTTATCCCGGATATTGCCTTGTCAAAAGCCTGTGTAATCATAAAGGAACTTCAAAGTTCCTCTCGAAGTTTGGAAAACTGAGCGGAAAGAGATATCTTTTCTTTTTCAAAGACGTGGTAGTGAAGAAGCTCTGCATAAGTGAAGATGTGTAACGTAATAATGGTTGCATGAATAATAACTCTTGTAACACATTGTAACTTAATATATTAAAAGGGGTTTTAAATCATTCTTTATATTTCTCAATTAATTTGTACTTACACTGAATATTTAAATTGAATCTCCAATCGAAAATTAAAATATGCATGTTACACATGTATAGAAAACGACACGTAATCTATTTCACAAAATAAAATACAAAATATAAAAACGATAATTTAGAAGCTGTATAAGTACGAGATAAAATACCCTAGGCATGATAATAAAACAATATTGGTTGAAATTAATTTTACGAAATAAAACCTGGCGGAGCACAGGTTATGCAACTAAACAGAACAAGAATTTTCATATGAAATAACAAATTTAATCTGGAATGGCAGTAATTTTGTCTTCATTTGCCTTTCACTAAATGCATACACACAAAAATTAGCTTGTATCAATATTTGATGAAATTATTGAATTTGTCAAATTGCAGATATCAAAACTCTCATTTCAGAAAATAGTTTTAGTAAGTAACTGAGAGTCTACGATAAAAGGAGAGCATATACTATTAAATTAGTTCCAGAAATGATACCTTAGGAATCTATACAAAGACACGTATTAGGAATGTACTTCATCGATACGAAATGACAATTCGTACAATTTCGTTAAGATATCTCAGCAAACATAAGTTCATAGTGTTTTGTTTTTCGTAATTTTCATAATGGATTGTCAAACATCATGTTTACAGAGTGTATTATGTGCATTTAGTTCATTGTGGCACAAACATTAACCTAAAAATCACGCACTGCTCACTACAAGCAATATATACAACTTGCACAAAATCATAAAACAGAAAAATAAGAAAGCAAACATGAGAAACAAAAATACTAGTAAGCTATGTCTCATATAACACTTGATAGAGCAAATATCTCTTCTATAAATAATTTCCATAGGCATACAAAGGTCCCTCGAACTACTACTTTAAATAAGAAAACGACAAGCATTCGCTACAGGAGGCCTAAAATATACTACGTAATTCAATTTAATCATAAAAACAGTCAAATATACTACACCAAAAAATTATAAACAAACGAAAAGCATATGGAAAACCTGGGAAAGTACTCACGCCTTCACCGAAAGTGTAGGAGGTAGCGACTTGGGGTGCAGTTGTTGAGGTACAAAGGGTCAACAGAGAGCCAGGATTTTGAGTTCTATGCCCGGTATCGGCAACAAGCAATACGTTTTGCACTTGAAAATACGAAAAATATAACATAATTCGTGTTGCAACGAAGTACTTACTTTGTTTATCTACATTCTTTTATCTTCAATGACACTTGTAACAATAGTTTTAGAACACAATTTTCAAACATGTTTTAATTTAATATTTAGTTTGCTTTTCGGTTTGCAACTTTTTCTCCATAAGTATGAGAGGACTCCTTTCTAGAGAGCTTGAAGATAAAAAAAATGTAATTTTCCATGAACAAGGAATACTTACAAATATTACAATTTCCGTGGCGTAATTCTATTACACAAGTTTTACCTTAAGAGCTTCAAAATTAAAGAGAGTTGAATGAATAAGATTTAATTAAGATGAATAAGCGACTAACTTCAATAACAAGTGTTAACACTTTTACACAGTTCGCATTTTTAAATTTAGCGTCAAGCCACCGGTCCACTGCTGCTGTAAGCCTTCCTTGGGCTTCGCGTACATTTTTTTCCCGTGCTTTCGAGATATTCATTTTCCCATTCCATTTTCGCGCAAATTAACACGTAAAACCACGGGCCAATGGGGCACAACCATATGATAAATGCACTTTCCGTCACGTGCCTCCTAGATGGCAGCACGAAGCAGCATGGCTGTGACGAATTCGAATCCCAAGGAGTGTGGAAATGCTTTTTGGAAACTTCCAGCATCGCTTACAAGCCGTTTGTTGAACAGTGGAAATACTATTAGAATCTTGCAAGTAATGTGCTGTAGAAGATGCTTTGTGGCAATCAGTTTTGAAACCGGAATAAAATTAGTTAAGAGTTAAAAAATTAGTGTGAGTTATTAAAAGTCGAAGACAGAATTGTCTTTGCCACGGAATTAGAATGTATGTACGAGCATAAGGCGGTACACCAGTGCCCATTCCACCGCATGGAAATTGTAAACTCAAATGAATCTACAACAGGTGATATCTAACCTATAGCCAACTTCCTCTGTTCTTATGAACATTTTATAAAGCTTTTATGTGCTGATACTACTTTTGCAGTGTTAAGGGTAGATTGCTCTGTGACGAGTCGTATTTAGAAAGCCAGCTTTCAGTATCGGAATCATTTACATCTCATTAAATGCTCTCCCAAAATTCTAGTTAAGTGGTTGGAAGCATTAAAAACTTGACCAACTGCTTGCATCAATTAGTAACAAACTGGGATGACCTTATATTTAAGCTCATCAGTCGACGTTTAATGAAATAAAGCTAGTAAGTGAAAGTAAAACGGCACCGCACACACCAATAGCGCAACAACGCGAATCAGAAAAGTAAATATAGTGTGGATAATCGTGAGGGTAGGTCAATAAAAGTCTGTTATTAATACAATGCCAACGTTTCGGTCATTTATTTGTCCGGCTTCAGGACTATACAATAACAATACAAGATAAACATACAGGTAGTGCAATTAGTTAACGCGATTTGTCATTACATAAGGGAACAGGTGTGTTGAAACTACATTTTGCTACAAAAACAACGCAAAGATAACAACAAATATTTACCATAAATTGCAAGTGTTAAGTGACATGTTATGAATTAATATTATTTTTTAGTTGCTCCCGCAAATGGGTTATGTAAAGTACAGTAAAAAGTACAACAGAAAACTAAAATAGTGTTACGAACATCTGTTAGCAGAAACCAGTGTTGTCGAGGTCGACGCCACGAGTGGGAGTCTGTGGCAGGAGTGCCACGACGAAATCGCCCCTCCACGCAGTTCATCACCCCGCTACCAGAGACATCGCCATCCCTATTGTAAAACGGCGGGGTTACTAATAGCTTCCTTTCCCGACGCTCGTGACGCAGAGAAGCTCGTGGCAAGGCACGGAACCGCGAGGCGTGCCACTGCCACCAGGCCTTGACACCACTGGCATAAACAAACTGAATACAGCCGGCCTTCGTTTTCCCTCACCCGAAGCGATGTTGTATGACCACACGAACATCTCGGGGTGCTCGGGGCGTGAGGAGCGGGGCGGGGGAGCCTCGGCGGGGCGTGGTGGGGCGACGGAAGCCATCTATCACCCGCGAGATGACCAATTTGGCGAGCCGTCGGCGGAAGGCGCCCGGCCGCCGCATCCCTCCGGATGGCCTGCCACCTCCTCCCTGCGCCCCCGGTGCGCCGCCGGGCGGCGACTTTCAGTCGCTCTCCGCCCCGCCACGCCCCGCCACGCCCCGCCACGCCCCGCCACGCCCCGCCCCGCCACGCCCCGCCACGCCCCGCCACGCCCCGCCACGCCCCGCCACGCCACGCCACGCCACGCCCCGCCACGCCCCGCCACGCCCCGCCACGCCCCGCCACGCCACACCCCACCACGCCACGCCACGCCACCCCACGCCCCGCCCCGCCCCGCCACGCCACACCACACCACACCACGCCACGCCACGCCACGCCACGCCACGCCACGCCGCAAACCGCCGGTTAATGGGGCGCTCTAACTACATCGCAACGCATCACCGCTCGCGGATCATTGTTTCCGGGTGTGTCAACTGACACAGTATCTAACTTTCTTATTCGTACACAGTGCTTTTACAAGATAATATCTAATTATTTCGATCAAAATAAAGTTTTTTAAAAAACAATCGTTATTAAAAGAAAAACAATCTCATTACAAACTCAAAAACATGAGTTCTGTATTAGAATCAGTTAGTACACTAATTTTTAAAAAAATAAAAAAGAGAATAATGTTCAGTTTTGCGCAACTTTGGTATTCGTACACTAGACGTAATAACACAAAATAAAAACTAGTAAAATAAAGTGAACTAAGATTTCAGTATTTTGTTGCATATCCCTTGGCTTTTAACACACCTAGGCAGTGACTTCATGGAAGGAACAAGGTTCTTCCAAGTTATGTGTTTTATTTTCCTCCATTCTGCTACCACAAGACGATTTAGTTCTTCTTTCTGTTTCACACCAGTTTTGTAAACTTCTCTCTTCAAAATTGATCACAAATGCTGAATGGGATTTAAGTTTGAGCTTTGAGGTGGTGTTTGGAGTAATTTTGGCACGTTCCATATTAATCATGTCATATTGAGCCAGTCCTTGTGCTTACTGGCATTATTCTTCTCAAAACGGTAATGGCAGGCCCATTTTCTCAGCAGTTTTACATTGTTTTTCAAAACGTCGAGATACTCGTTGGCATCCATAATTCCATCAATGAAGTAGATCGTACCAACACCCTTAGAAGACATACAACCCCATCGTAAAACTGATTTACAATCATACTTCACTGTGGAATTGTATCCATGAAACAATCGCCTGTATTTGACTTCCTCCAGACCCGACGTATCCCATCAGACCCCAAGACGTTTATTTTGCATTCGTCAGACATTATTTTAAAATATTTTGCGAAGAGATGTGATTTATTTTGTTACTGAATCTGAGTGTACGAATTAAAATGTTAGATACCGAACGGTCATTATTCCCGTGATTGTAGTGTACGCTTTTATAACAGGTGGCGGTGATCTTTTCCCCGGGATGGGGAGATCTGGCACCGACGTGCCGTCGTCCAGCGGGATTTTCCTTCAATCAGGTATCACCCACCAGCGGGGCACCGCCCCAGCCGGGACAAGCTTTAAGCCCCTGACCGGCGTTCCGGCATATGTGATAGTGTAGTGCATGTAATGTGAGTGCAAGTAAGTGGTGATGATAGGACAAGGATGAACAAGTTAAGATTGCGCGCGGTCCGTGGCCGGCTAGTTAGGTTACTGCTCCTGCATTCACCTGGAGTTGATGGGAGAAACCGCAAAAAGCAGCCGATCTGAGAAGCCAGCCGCTAGAATTCCTCTCCAGACAGCGGCTGAATCCAACTCAGGTATGTAGCTAGTGTCGAAAAGTGCACACCAGGCAAAACTCAAACCCTAGGAATTCCCGGTCAGAGGCATTTCATCGCGGTTCATCATGAAATTGTTCATCATTAGATGAAGTTAATAAATTGGCATTTCAGCTAAGCTGTTTAAACCAGAGAATGATAGGAAAAAATGATAAGGAAAGCATTAGAGCAAAAATAATTTTTTGAAGACAAGAAAGACAAGTACTAGATTAGCACAAAATAAAATAGAAATAAGTACTTAAAATAAAATATTTTCTCACGTGCTCATCCCTTAGGCAAAATTTGTAGAAGGTCTAGCTTTTATCCCAATTTCTAAAACTGCGAATGAAAAAAACGATCATACAAGAATAAATAAGAAGACTATGAAGCAAAGAATGGATGGTGAACCACAGACAATATAAAGAAAATGAAGGTAAACAGCAGAAAGAAAAAAAATTGGGTCGAAAAAAGCTTTGACACATTTCCCGCCTACCTCGTGATCCAAGTGAAATTATTATCTTGTAGTTTCATGTTTCGTGTTTTGCTGCCGAACACGAAGAAATACTTCACAAACATGCTGATGATAAACCATTTCACTTCTGGAGAATAAAAAGCCAGAAAGAAAGCATGAAAATAAAGCCGTATGAAATAGCGGAATACAGTGTAAATACGTGCCTCAAGCTTTTGTACTCGTAATTGAAATACACAGACTACTGACTGATCGTGTGATTAGGATTTTAACATATATTTAATAAAGTATTTAGTTAATCGATGTTTAATCCTTCACCGTTTTCTGTGTTGGACATCTTGATGTAATAAAGGAAAATATTATTGACTGATCGTGTGATTAGTATTTTAACATATATTTAATAACGTGTTCTGTTAATTGATGTTTGATCCTTCACCATGTTCAATGTTGCATATCTTGATATTGTAATAAAGGAAAAGACGACTTGCAGATCCCGATCCCGATCAGGCCAGCCATTGCCCCAAATGCCCACTCTCACCACGGGGCAACCGCCTTGACCCTGCGAAGCTTCCCTCCTGCTTCCCTGGGCGGGCCGGCGGCGGCGGCGGCGGCGGCGGCGGCGGCGGCGGCCTTCCGTCCACTTGACGGCGTCCGGCGGAAGGGTGTCCGAGGCCGCGCCGCCTATCTCCGCCGTTAGGGGCGCGCGGGTCGGGAGGCGCCGTTCACGCTGACGGCGCGCTCCGCCCCGCCTCCCGCGCCCCGCCGACTCCCTCACGCGCTTCTCGCCCGCCTCGATGCAACGTTGCCAGACGACCAAATGTATATTCCAGTACCAACTTTCCAAAATCCTGGTACTTTCACCCAATTTCCTGGTACCAATGACAATTTATTTAAATGCATTATTCATGTCATAACTTATGTTTTAAACGCATACAGAAAGTTCGTGAAACTTAACTCAATATCCATTTATTTTATATCGATAAACTATGTGGAATAGGCCTATCCTTTTCTACTATAACAAGTGCTAAAAATGGGTCATCCTATGTCACCTTTAATGTTTTTACGGCCGTGTTTTCACAAATAAAGGATGAGACACTGAGCCAATATCACAGTTATCACAATACCACAGTTATCACAGTTTCACCAATATCACAGTTATTTGTAATATTGGTGATAGTTATAAATTATTAAATAAAACATTATTATACGAATTTTAAATAGTACTACACCTTCAATTACCGTACACACAAAATCCTGGTATTTAAGCGTACCAGAATGACTTCATCCTAGTACATGGTATCATTATTACCAGCATCATCTCGCTCACAGTTGTAATCTGCAATATAATACTGAAAATGTCTACCTGGTTTTCAAAAATCGAGCGAATTATGAAAGTAATGCAATCGGAAACATCGTACAATCCACATAAAATATTTGCGTACCAATTTCTACTAATATTTGATTTATATTTGAAAGATCTGTAAAACAAATAAAATACAGAATGCCCATTTTCTTTAGATGATGCCGTTTCATTGAGCACTACTGTATATTCAGTTAAACTGTACATTATTGTGGATGAGTTGTGAACTTCCAATCGACCGGAAACCAATGATAATATACTCGGAACTCTCCATAATGCCTCCGATTGTTATCATTTCTCCTTATTACTGAATGCTGCTTGGCTGAAAGGATATTAAATGGCACCAGGTTGCGCTACTCTCTGCATCTAGGGGTTCTACGCGCCCGTGGAGTCCTTAGATACAGAGTAACGCAACCGCCGCCATTTAATACCCTCTCACCCAATAGCCCCGCCAGGCAGCATTCAGAAGCTGAACGGAAATTATAACAATTGGTGACGTTATGGATATGTTTAAGATTATTCATATTCATTTAGGACACATTCATGGTTCTTAACATACAGAATTTCTCACAGTCCTAATTTATCTGGTAACTGGAAATAAAATGGTGGGATCGGTGGAACAATGGAATACGCTACTCTCTGTATCTAGGGACACTAGCGCCCGGACATTGGCGCGACGTCTGGTGGGAACAGCCGAAAGCTCTCCGAAGTGTTAGAAGAATAAAGCATATCTACTCCACGGATTCACAATTGCATGAAGTCACAGTGAAAAAAAGATATTTCGGGGAGAGACACGGGAAAGATAAACGTTTTCTTAAATTGGCAGAATCAAAAAGGAAATTAACCACAAATCTACATACCTTGGATTTTCTTTTCTTTTACTTTCTCGCACACTATATACGTGAATTGCAATGCTGCAGCAGTAACCGGTTACTTTTTCACAGACAAAAAAAAGTTTTATATATCTCCGGATAATTTTTGTTCCTGTATGTAGTAAATAAATTTCTCCACCAAATATTTTGAGGGTCCTTGATACCGAAAGATGGGATTACCACCAAAGTCAGTCAGTCAGTCCGTCCATCTAACGCTAGCTGATAAACATTAGGAAGGCTTTTCATCAAAATTAAAAATTCTATATCGATCTGGCCAACGTCACCACCCCTTGAAGCATCCCCATCGAAGCAATTTTACGCCTTCTGGCCGATGCTTGACCATAAATACCGCTCGAGACAATTTACTCTTCGTTTTCCACGATTGGTAATTTGATTTTGACGATTCGCTATCGCCATGCGCCCGGCAGACCTATGTTAACTGGCAGCTTTCTCAGTGGACTCTATTCAATCACAATGCAGACAAACTTTACAAACGTTCTATAATGAAAAGTGGAAGGGAAAGATTCACCATCGACTTTATTATAACAATAATATTATAACCACACTAATTAATTATTATAACCTGAATGATTCATTATTCTGCGTTTTCCCCAGTGGCCCAAAGAAATATACCGACAGACCCTGGGTTGCGCACAGCTTATCTTCTCCATGATCCTCTCAAAAGAAAAGTTAAGCTAAGGCAGTGTTGCCAAGGGCGATGCCACGAGCGGGAGTCCGTGGCACGAGTGCCACGACGAAATCGCCCCTCCACGCAGTTCATTACCCCGGCACCAGAGACAACGCTATCCCTATTGTAAAACAGAGAGATTACAAATAGTTTCCTTTCCCGACGCTAGTGGCGCGTCGTGGCATGCTACGGTGCCACGACGCGTGCCACTACCACCAGTAGCAGACCTTGACACCACTGAGTTAAGGTTTCGGATATTCCCGCTCTAACTCCTCTCTCTTTAGGAATCAACACTACATTCCACTTATTTTTTAAGTAGGTTACGCATGAAGACCGCTACGATTTTATGAATCGTATCATAAAGGTTGGTATGTACATGTTGCTTTTGACTTCTCTAAAAACAAAAATAACACGTTTTCTACCCCTTTCAATTCCGTTTTGTGATCTGTTGTGACGGTCGTTTTCTTAGCGCTACGCACTATTATCTTCAGAATCGTCTATGGCATATTCATTTGTGCTTCATGTAAGTACGTATGCTTTCTTTTCTTATATTTCTTTGCATTTTGTGTAATAATTTTAGTCCCTTCCACATTATCTTACTCATCGTGTTCATCGATTTTATGGAACAATTTGATTCTTTAATTGCCTATCCACAATCTCATTAGTTGCATTCCTGTCATCATGGGAATGACTGCATTTTTTAGTTCAGTATCCCTCTTTTACAGCAAATGTAATTTTGTGATTAATGATTTATTTATTGTCATTATTTCCAGGAATTAATGGCATTGAAATCATAGCAATTGAACACTAATAAGCATACATCATAATTTCCATTGCGTATTCAGCAGAGATTCATTTTTCTTGAAAAGTACTCTACCTCCGCTTCAAGGAACATTTGCTTCGTCCTCGCCGAGCTGTCTCCAATGGCGGTCGCCGTTGACCTCCCGTCCCTCCGTGCACGCTTATGCTGGAAGGGGACGAAGGAGGCTGGGCGGGCGAAGACGGGCGGCGGCGGCAGGTCGGACGAACGTCTGTCGAAGCTGGGGGTGGGGCGTGGCATGGCCCGGGGGGAGGGGCGGGGCGGAGCGGAGCGGGGCAGGGCGGGGTGGGATAGGGTGGGGCGTGATGGGGTGTTGAGTGAAGAAGGGGTGGGCGGGGTGAACGAGGGGAGGCGGGCAAACGGACGAACGTCTGCCGGAGCGAGGCGGGTGGGAGGGCAGGGCGGGGCGGGACGGGGGGGGCGAGACGAGGCGAGATGGAGCGGGGCTGGGCGGACCGGGGCGGACCGGGGTGGAAGGTGAAGGGGTGGGGGTGAAGGAGGGGAGCGGGGCATACGGACGAACGTCTGTGGGGGCGGGGCGGGGCGGGGCGGGGCGGGGCGGTGGGCGCCGTCCGAGGCCCATCGCGCGCCGTCTTCTTATCGCGGCCGCGCCGGCCGAGCCGGGACAAAGTGACGCAAAGCGGCTCCTGACAGCGCCGCCGCCCTGCGGGAACTGTCACTCACCGCGCGAAGCCTCCGGGGATTTGAGGCTCTGCAGGGGGCGCTGCGGCGCACATTCCTAGCATCGTCTTTTAGCCCCATTCCGAAGCTACTTTTTCTCACTATTTTGCCAATAATACAGTAACTATCATACGTTGTTTAGTATTTTTTTCATTGTGCTGTTCCACTTTTTTAGCAACATTTCAAACATTTAAATTCAAAATGGTTTGGCGGCCATTTTGAATAAGACATAAGGTAAGTGTGTTTTTAATTGAAAAATGATGAAATTAAAATTCCGATGAAATAAATGTTCCGATTTCACGTCTCTCGACCGAAATTAATAATTTTCAAAACGGCGGGTTTTTCAAAATAAACTTTTTATTTCCAAAATAACTTGCTTTTCATAAACTTCTGTACACTTGTAGATAAAATAGAAGAAATCTTCCTGATTGGCAGTTATATTTGTTTCAATGAAAAACGTATCCACTGTTTTTATGACAATCAATTATTGACAATTAGCACGACGTTTTATAACTTGATTGGTTACACCATCAGATTACTAAAAATTATGGAAATATACAAATCACTAACCTTATCTACATGTCAAATTAATGTAGTTTAAAAATATTCCTACTATAAGTATGCTATAAGTATGAAGATAACGATTTTTTCTAACTTTAGCGAATTAAAATAATAAAGATAGAGATTTATCTGTCAATGAAATCTGTTCCTCAAAGACAGATTTTGAAATAAAAACATGTAGACCTACAATGTTTCGAAAATATAAGTACTTTTCACTTAATTTTGCGTGAAAACACGGGCGAAAAAGTGCGTGCCGTTTTAGTTCTTTAAGCGAGGAGTTACTGCTTCATCTTTTAATTTATTATTAGGATGTTATGTGACCCTAAGTGATGGTTTCGCCTTTCAATATTTATCACAAACTTCGAAACTCTTCTTACTCGCAATCGCTTCACGGGAACCCCGACATTCGTTTTTTACAGCTCGCCCATTAACACTTCTTATTTTAGTTTCTGTCAATGAAGATAACAGTTGTGGAATCGCAGCGACAAAGTGATTTTTAAATAGTACCTAAAATAGATGTCTATGTCCTCAAACTCAAGGTCCGCAAAATATTCATGCTCTTGCCACAGGTCAAAAACGAAAATAAAACAGACTTGAAGAAAATAGTTGCAAATCATTTCTAAATATATGTTATATTAGTTGTTAATATACAAAAATTTTCCTACAAAAATATTGCAATTTATTCTGGGGGCCGCAATCGACTGCCCTGCCCTTTGCTTTTCTCCTGGCACCGGAATGACATTAGTGTGGGACGGAAAACTCGTTTTGTTTGAGTAATTGTGGATTTGGGTATATTTTACGTGATTCATTAAAACTAGCGTACCCATGCAAGAATTCTCGCATGCTATATCCCACCCTCTTTTTTATTTTTCCATTGCCATATTGAGCCTATAAATATATATTCTTCTTCAATACCTTCTTATCCTCCGTCACTTGTTCTTTATGTCACTTTGCAATTGACAACAATACACCCTTGCCAATACAAACTATTTTTATTTAACTTTATTATAGCGCAAAGAGGTACACCTGTGTAATTCAATCGCATAGAATATGAAGTAATTAGTAGCCGCACATACAGTTGCAAATTCTAAAGGCTCTGAACGGGGTAGAATCGAGAAGCGTCGAACGAGCAAAAATGTAATAGAATAGTCAATGTCTCATCCTGTAAATGCTGGTGGGAAGAACGTTTCTTTGAGGCTTTTGGGCTCAAACTTTTAGTCTTTAAGGCCCTAGAATGCTTAGTTTGGGAGTTACGATATATAAAATAAACCCTTACGAGTGTTGCGGGTTGCCTTTTACATCAATAATTAGATGCTTTTTTTAAACAAATCCTACATATTCTTAAGGTCAGAATGCAATTCGTTACGTCTCAATGAAATTCTCTTTTGTTACAGACCTCATTTATAAAGATTGGTTGCGTGTGAGAGCCGCAAAGGCAAGGTATACTACTGAAATAATATAGGAGACGATGAAAACATTTTAATTAAAAATACTTTTTGAACAGACATCTTTAAAGTTGTCATTTTTGGACTTAATGCATTTGACAGAGCAAATTATATGACCTATAGAAGCTAACTCAAATACACGGCATTAGCAGCGTTACATCTGTCTGAATGACTACTTTATGTAATATTATACAATGGGTTCTACAAGCCTTTTTTTAATCCATATGCTTTAGCTTTTTCTCAAATGATACTTTTCCGGTATTCTCACGTCTCACAACCTCCTATTATGGAATGTTTCGTCCTCACGGGATTCCATATTCTTTCTGAATTTTCTTAATTCTTTCGTTTAAATACTTATTTCTCTCTTGCTATTTGGTAATAACAAGTTGTTTGCTTTTCTGTATTTCGCGGAAACCATTGTTAAATTATCAAAATTAAATAAGAATTCTTGGCAAATTTTCTAAAATCATGTCCTATCATGTACCAAATTATATATTGATATCTTCTTCCCTTTTATGTATTCTTTAACTCATTAAATCCCCTGGTGGTTGATCACATTTTTTGCCAATAGGATTTAAATATCTTTGTCCAGAGTTATTGCCAATATAGGAGGGTTGCGGCAAATATTCTTTTGCTAAAAGAAATGTTATTGGATCGCAAAATTTCGTTTATATCTTCAAAGAAATGCTGCAGTAGGGTGTGTTTACATCAACAGATAGCTCTGCAAGCGTCTCTATTAGCACAGAGAGCAACTTGAAATCAGTTGTCCGTCTACCGCCGTGCGAAGTGAATGTAACATGTTTCCAGCAGCGTTCTTACTCCAAGACATCCGTTCACCATGAAAGGAATGCTCGAGAATGTCACAGGGAATTGGTGGAAGCTCATGGAATAATGCCCTTCCATACTGGACAGCCGCGAGATGAGCAGGAGTGTTTCTACAAAGATGTGCAGCAACCAGTGATCAGCAACGCACGTGACAACCTGTGAGTGTGCGGATCAATGTGATGTGCGGTAATCGAGCATCTACCTAATCAAACCTTAGAACGTGTACGTAATATTTTTCTAATTTATGAAGTGTTCTCTAAAATGCCTTAGAACATGAAACGAGTACGGTCATTTCAAATACCTTAATAAATATGATAAATTCAATTATTGTGTGTTGATAAATGTCCAAGCACTTAGGTTATACCTCATCCTTTCATGAGTATATTCGAAATTTTCCACCCGTACCGATATTGGAGTTATTGCCAATATAAGTATTACTTATATATTTAAATATTTTTGCTCAGATTTTTACAACATACCATATGCCAATTAAATGTATCCAATATCTCTAACTCGTATTTTCCTTGTTCTATACTTCGCAGTATTCTTTTATGTAATAACAATTATTTCATAATATATGTGATATATATAGGCGGTCCGGGGAGGAAACGTCGAAACTTCGAAAATAAGCTCTTAAGACAATTCTAAGCACATTTTGTCTAATAAGCTACGTGGATATTACGAATGGTTGAGCCACAATACGCCCTGAGAAGTTGGTTTGAGAAAATGATTTGTAGACAAAAATTTGCATTAAGAAAGCATAGAAACACTTCAAAAACATATAAATTGTTTATTACTTACAAAAGAAATGAATATATTTTTTCAGAAAGAAAAATTAAGCGAGAAATAAAAAAGCAGTCGAATTGTGTAAATTGGGTGCTTTTTTATTTCTCGCTTAATTTTTTTTCTGAAAAAATATATTCATTTCTTTTGTAAATAATAAACAATTTACATGTTTCTGGAGTGTTTCTATGCTTCTATAATGCAAATGTTTGCCTACAAATCAATTTTTGAAACCAAATTTAGAGTGCTTATTGTGGCTGAACCATTCGGAATATCCACGTAGTATATTAGACAAAATATGCTTAGAATTGTCTGAAGAACGTATTTTCGAAGTTTCGACTTTTCCTCCCCGGACATCCTGTATATAGTCCAGAAGCTATAGAATTTTTTAATCATAATTTTATAATCTAATATCGGTCTACGAATTTTCCGTACCTTATACTACACTTTGCTTACACTTGGCTACAATAAAAGAATTTTGTTTGAAGATGTAAGTTAAATGAAACCATTTTAAATTTTGAAAACATTTTCTTTCTTTTTAAAATTAATAGACTGATAATAATTAACAATGTCGGCAAATTCCAATGCGATTAAACATGCTTTCAGTCCTACCTAGGAAATCTGTTTTTATCCCCCAACTCGTTCATATTATTTAAATAAAAATGTACTGCTTAACTAAATAAACTTTTGCTCTAAATTTTTCCTTTCTCTGCAGATTATTTGAACAAAAGAACGAAATTTTGTCTCTAAAGAGTTATGTTAAACCTCATTCAAAATATTCCTTGATTTAACGATCTTTTTGATTCGTACAGTATAAACCACTTTGCGTACAGATTGCCTCCTTTCCGGTCACTATTTTAATTTCTTTGAAACTCCCCTCACCTTTCCTTGCCACTCCATGCAGTGTGTCATTATGGTCGCGACAAAGGTCAAAGGCGCACGGCGCCGCGGGGCGAATGAAACGCTCTCCGCTGAAGATGATCGCGCGAAATACGGAACGGAAGAAAGGAAGGAGGGGGAAGGGGAAAGAGAGATTAAGGCGGCCCAACGCGTCTCGCGAACAGCCAGAGAGAAACGAGATGTGAAACCCGAATGTCACGTAGCTGAAAGCCCGAGATATTGGAGAGGTCTCTCGGCGAAATTCATTTAGCGGCGCCGTTTCGTTATGGGATTTTCGCCTTTACATTTTACAAGCACACCAAGTCTGAATGTTTTCTAAAGCCTGCAATATCTTTCGTGTAGTCAACTGGTTTTAGACATTTCTTTACAAGCTTATATTTTAAAGAAACTTTAATACGTAAAACATCTGTAAAAGATCTTACATACATATTGCCTAAAAATTAGTTTAAAAGATCACGTGATTGTAAAAAAAGTGTAAGTGCAACATAATACTAAAAAAGATTAAAAATTTACAAATGTTGCTTCATGTAGTCATAAATAACATTAACTAAACGTTGTATAAAACTTAACTACTGGTGCTTCAAAGTGGAACACACTTTCCCGTATTAGTTTTCTATTTCCTTTGGTCTCGGATAACTATTCGGACTTGCTTAGCTGAACTTCAGCTCGACACTAACATGCACTACATTACCACACATGCCGGAAGACTGGTCGGGAGATTTGAGCTTGTCCCGGCTGGGGCGAAGCCCAGCTGGTGGGCGATACCTGGTTGCGGGAAAACCCCGCTAGTCGACAGTAGGTCGGGATCGGATCTCGCCATCCAGCGGCCAAAAGATGACCGCCACCTCCCGATGGAAAAAAGCACTACACATACGGGACTAATGACCTCAGTAGTTGACGCGCCAGGAATAACGAACAAGCAATCAATCCAATCTTAATCACCGTTAGAACAGCGGTAATAAACCTCAATTATGACGTGTGTGCGATGTTACACCTCCAAAGAACATTACACGGATTTTATGGCCGAAAATGTCTGATTTATTTTTGAAGTGATTCCAATATGTTTAAGTAAAAAAGCAAATAGTAAAAAGGATGTTATAAAATACATATTTTTGACTAAATTTTTTACAAAACTAAAATCACATTATTGTTTGATCTCTCTGTTGTCAATACTCCCACGTGTGTTTTCATGGTGAGCAAATACGTCATATTTACTTTGACATACTGGAGTGCAGGGACCTTTAACTCGCGTATTTTGTTTCATCGCAACGAAAACTTTTTCCCCACTTCAGTGTGTACACGGCTTTTGCCGCAGGCATTTTGTTTCTGTATCGACGAGCACGCTCTGTAGTTATTAGGGTAAAGTTGGAAACAATTGCAAATTCACACCATAGGTCTAAAAATGATTTGTCGATATATTGCAAAAATTCTCATAAATCGTGGATATATTACATATGACAAACTATTTATATAAATCAATAAGATTTTTCTCATTCGGTTAGAGAACGCACTTCTGTATTGGCATAACATGCTTAATATTTTGCCAGTCGTGCTTCTATTGTATCTCAAATGAAGAGGGCGAGGCGAAAAACAAATTATTCGAGAAATAATAATTATATATCATCTAATGAAATTTGTTTTATTGAACATTAATAAATTATTAATATAATTTTCTTTTAAACTAATGTAATTAATAATGCATTTCTAATACAATCAAATAATATCTTCAAAGTTAACAGCAATAAGGGGAAATCCATAATTCCGGCTTTCCTAAAATCCAACCCCAAATGCATTTTTTTACATTTGAACCGAGAAAATAAGACCCATTTTTAGGGGAGTTTTTTTAAATAAGTGGAATGCAAAGAAGAATCTCGTTGTTCAACATTAGAGGGCTACGCATATTACTCTTTGGTCAACAGAAACCAGAAACGAGCAGTAAAATTTAAAAAAAAGTAAAACAAGATCTCACTGAATGTTGTATTGTCTTTTGTCCTTATTTAATTACAACGAAATCAATTTGAATTTAAACAGTTCATTGAACGTACGTCAAAAGTACTCATCTTAATTGTGGGCAAGTGTTTTTGGGAAACTATTTTGATTAACATTTCTGGCAAGTATTAATATTGGCGATCAAATATTATCCACGGGATCAAGAATTTTATTTCTGCACGACATTGATGAAAAGCTCACAATAATCTCTAATATTTTGGTATTGGGCAGGGTACAATTTATTTAGCCAAAAAATCGTGTGTGAACAGCATTAGCTCTTGAAACAATTACATCCAATGCAATTCATCTGAAAGTGGAGTTAAAATTAACTTTACAGAAACTGATATACTGTAGCTATCGAATACACAAACGTAGGTGCATAAATAGGTAATTTTCTTTAAATGAAAATACCCCTTCAACTATTGTAAATTATTGTCAAAATTACTGCTTGTGAAGTCTGCAAAATTTTGATAATTCTATCAGAGAAAGAAACAGCATATGATAAAACAGTAGGCAGCATACTCTTCTTTTACTTTGCAGTTTCAATGATTCCTTTACGATATACACCAACTTGCCGTAAGTCTCCTAATAATCTGTTTCATGATGCCGTAAGTTTTTTCTTCCTAAAAGTACATACTCGTATTAGAATCCAAAGACGCTTTTGAATATTAAAAAAATTCAGAACAATCAATTTATTTGATTTCCTCTTGGAATATCTTATCCCCTTTTCCCTTCTTGTATCAATGTTGGAAGCCTCCTTAGATTCTGAGAATTCATTAACCTTTTACATTAGCATTTTTATTTTTCCTCGATTAAACGGTTCCCTCGATTAAATCAGTAATACGATTTTCTTTTCGAAATCGATTTCCATAGACTCCATAAATCAACAATTTCATTCATTGCTGAAATATGTTATGAAACCAAGAACAACATTGTTTTCTGACCTTTTCTGTTGTTTTTGGTAAAATTAAACAGTTACACATGTTTCTTTATTCCAATTATTTTTTAATACCTATGATAGAGCTATTCGACTAATCAAGATGCAAATGTTATTTTTTGCTGTTTTATTTTTAATTTTAGACATACGTCACCCTGTAATTACTTCAGTAATCATTTCACAGTATCTTAATATTTTCTTTTAATAAATTTACTCCATCTTACTTGATTGCCATGATATGCTGTTTACATACATGATCAGAGTGGCTTAAACGGTTCATTAATTTTTTTCAGTGTAATAAAGATTCTGCAATACATAAAATGGACCGTTATTAAATCCAGTGCAATAAAGTCTAAGACAATATAATTTATTAATTACATTAAATACATTAAATATAGGAACATAGTTAAAACATTCAAAATGTTAAAAGGCGATTGGGTGAGATAAATTTATATTACAAATGACTAAATATTATTTTAATCAGTTGTTTATTGGAAAGCATGCAGTAGAACACTAGCACTTAGTGTTTCTTAGTAATTAAACACTCGCACGATCGCACTCGAGGAATGTCATCTAACGCGTTCTGAATTGCCTCTTTTATACATTTCTGAGAAACTACTGTTAGGTATTTCTATCATAGGTAAAAATTTAACTTTAAATAGTAATGGTTCAGTATTTGTGTATAGTGCTCTTTCTGTAAATAACTCCCTTTAATGCAGGAATCAGTATTTGAAATTTATGGTTTAACAGAATGAACTTAATTTTCCAAACCTTGCAATTCTCGCCTCATCGTTATCATGTACGGTCAATATTACTTTCTCACAAGAACATTGCAAGTAAATAGACTGATGAGATTAATGAAAGTATATTACAAATCAATAAACGAAAGATGAATAAAGTCATCTTTTTTACCATTATTTTAAAACGTATACCATTTTTTATATTAATTTCTCGACATTTACAATCTGTTCATAATATAAACCAAATGGTATCAAAACACACACTGAAATGAATAACAATTTTACTTCATAATTGTTAGGTAAGTATATTTTTATTCAGTCTCGGTATATGTTGAAATAAGGTACCTGCAATGCTACGACACCACATACGTACTCGAATTCTTTATAGTCTTTGTAATTTTCGATAATTTAGAAGTTTAACGAAAATAAGAATTTGCGTTTTTTAACCAACCTTCCCTCTGTCCGCGAAGAAAAAATTAGGGTCGTTTTTAATTTTTTTATAAATGGTTTAGGTGCCAGCGTTTGACCACAGACGAATGGGATGACAGACATATTTTGCGGTTAATCGATTTTTCGGTATTAAGAACTTCCCAAAAAGTGGATTCTGACTATACATTAGGGTGTCCCTTATTTTTCGACTTTCAAATTTTTGACCGCTCACCCTCCAATTTTGTTCGAAAGACCTAAAAACATGCCTATACAAAATTTTGTTGAGATCGGAGCATTCCAACCCGTGCCGACTTGAGCGCAAAGTTCGCATGTCAAACATCTCCAGAACTATCACCCACCGCTGAGTGAGGCCCAAGCACAATACATGAATTTTAATCGATCGTGTCACTCGTGTGTACAGGTTGCTAATCTAACATAATATCATATGTTAGTGTCATATATGCAGTGCCGAAGAACGTATGTTTTAATAGGACATAATATTAATTATTAATTTAAACCACCAAATTACTGGACACAATTTACTATCAAACAAGTGCTTGAAGATTTATTTTATAACACAAAGGAAGTAAAATAAACAGTTAGTGCAAGCGCTAAACTTGTGGTTCGTGAGAGAATGACATTTTGGGAGAAAGCAAGAATCCCGACAAGAGCTAATCACCATTGTACGCACGAACTTATTAACTTGTACTATTCGGAGTGAGGGAAATTACAAAAACTGCATACAAGTGACAAGATATTTTTAAACATCGTGAAGAGTAGTTTAGAAACAGTTTGAAGAATCTATTTAATATTGCACATCCGAATGCTTTACAAACAATTACGTTGGTAGAAGAATGTTTTGATTTCGGCAGAGAGAGCCAGAATGTAAAAGCTATCTTGCAGGACTAGACGAACATCTCGCGGATAAAGAAGAAAGGGCGAGACAAAGATCATTACAAGAAGAAAAAGATTACAAATTCTTTTATGTGATAAACTGCATCAAATACATGACATTTTGAAGGAGTATATGTCTTTTTTGAAGAAAATTTCGACAGAGCATCGTTTTTTCCGCGCGGTCTTCACATAAATAAAATTTTATTTTACAATGTGTGTTTGAATGTAAAATACGTAATGTAGCAAGCAATCCTTTTTTTAGCATTTTAAGGAAAACTGGGAGAGTGTTAATGCCATTAATTGTCAAAGAGGCAAAGAGAACTTGGAAAGTGTTTTTAATGGGTCCAAAATTAAAGAAATGTTGGAATTTTATGAAAGTAACAAAATGAAGATACATCTTCCGGGGCAATGCATCGATCTCGATAGATAGCCTAAGATATTTAATATTTAAAATGTTTCTTCTCAGATCAAAATCTAAACTATCTTGTGTAATTAAAAATTCCTTAAATAATATTTCTCTGTTGATTGTAACTGATTATGTCAACCAGTGGCTTCAGGGCAGTGCAGCTGTAAAAGCTCCTTATCAAGATGCTTAATAAAATTTCTAAAATTGCATGAAAGGATAGACTCCACAATTTCAAAAGCAACTTTAAAACAATATAGATACCGCAGGTAGTATTTATTAGAAGAGTTGTCTGTTGTACTCCCTGATGAAGCAGACATACAAATCAAAACAAAAATGATAGCAATTTTAGTCTGAGAAAATCTGCACATGCTAGTGTGTTGTTTTCCTTTTTGTAAAGAATTGGATGAAGAATAATATGATAAGCGCCGATGACCGATGACCGTTCTTTAATTGTTAATTCTTAAATTTACAATAATCTCCTAATTCAATTTAATCTTCATTTGAATGACACAAATTGCCGACTTTGTATCAACCAAAAGCAGATACCTATTCTCTTGCCTGAAGTTGGGTACTTGTTTCATTCAAAACTGTCTTTTGATCAGGAAAAGCAACTCTTCATATTCAGAAACTAAAAGGTTATTTATAAAATTGAAATCTGTGAATGACTGCGCTGAAAGTCCTGTTGAATTAAAGTAAGATTTTCATGGACTACTGTATGTAGATGAGGAGCGAAATCAATTTTTGCTGTGTTGTTCAAGAACATTGTTCATTATACGCATATTGCAAGAAAGAAACACTGAAAAAAAGTACCCACTAGAAAAGTTAAAACCATAATTCAGTGATAATGAATTAAAGTGTTATATAAAATTATATATTAAAATGTATCAATAGTTTTCCACTGACGTAACCCAACAAAACCAAAAATCCCTAACATTCAAATTTCGCGCTCAAGTCGGCACGGGTTACTATCGACTTATTGAGTTGAAATTTTATATTTGAGTAAATTTGACCCAATGGAAAATATTTAGGGGGTGAGCCCAAAAAAAATCGCAAAAAAATTGTTTGGGGCAATATAAGGGACACCCTACTATACATGTTCAAGAAAGTAATTTACTATATGTGAGAACACGATTTATCTACTTTTTCGTTACCAGAGTACGGCCATAAAAATATTTCTGTCAAAAATTCCCCAATTTCTGGCGCATGATTAGAATTTCTCTTCTAACGAAATTAGAGTCAAGAACATAAAAATAAAATCAAAATGTGCACAAAATTTCTTAATATAGAAACTTATTGTTTCAAAAGAAAAGTTACAAAAAATAATTTTAAGCATTAATTATCCAAATACTGCACTTAATCTAGTATTTTTGTTAGTAGTTTATAAATTTGAAACTGAAGAAAATGTGTTTTGGTTTTGTGAAACATGTCGGAGTACGCGCAAAGTGTATTTAAAGAAAAGTAAATTGTAACAAACCTTTAGAACACCCTCACAACATCCATCTTTCTTTTACCAAAGCAATCCTATTTTTTAATTCCTTTCGCATTTCGAATATTTCGTCGATTCTAAATCTTGACATTTGTCGTACCTCGACGCATCTAGGGCCACCCAGCCTGCAGTTGCTCACTCCGGTCCACCATTCGGCCTCTCCCTCCCCTCCTCTGCTAGTGTTTCCGTTTCCGCTTTGCTGGAGGCCTTCCCGAGGAACGATGTAAATTTAGCGCCTTTTTCGGAGGTCGACGGAGTCACCCCCCCCATTCTCCAACTATCGCCACCTTTTTGCGGATTCGGATGGTATAACGGTCAGCGTATCGGATTGCTGTACCCAAGATTGCGGGCTCAAACCCAATTGAAGCCGTGGATTTTTGATGGCGAAAAAATCCTTCGTACGCCTTCCTTTGGAAGGGAAGTAAAGCCGGCTGACCCATTTAGTAGATTTACTGCATGTAAACAGATTCTCAAGCCTAATGAAGCTTCTGAGCTAAATTCAAATCGCTTGTTTCGTCACCCGAGATAATGGCGCTAGGTGGTGAAAGGAGTATGCAAGTTGTATTAATTTTTTTGGTGTTGTGAAAAAGAATGAGGTGATGCGAGAATACAAAGAATGAAACATTGTACTTTAATATTTTTTCATTCAATGTGAATTCTATACGATAGTAAATGAAAATATCTGATTGACGCTCAAAAGTTACGAGAACTTGATTAACACTTTCTGAATACACTAATCGACCCTTAGTTTGGGGGCACATCATACATACTTCTGAATACACTAATGAACGCCTAGTGTAAGCTGCATTTGAGCAAACGTCTCCGAGCCAGAAAGGAAGTGGCAAAGCGAGAAGCCCGGAGGTAGGTAAGGTGGGAGGGGATGGTGGGGTGGGTGGGCGTGGGGAAGGGGGAGGGGCCGCGGAGGCCGAAGGAGAGCGGTCGGGTCACCCGGGGCCGAATTAACTTGGACGGCGCCGTAAATTCGCGATTTCTGGGTCATTAGTCGATTCCGCGGCTCTGTTATTTGTTTCCTGGGGCTCTTCATCTCTCGGCCCCCGGCCGCCTCCCACCCTGCCTCCACCGCCTCCACCCCGCCTCCGTGAGGTTAACCAGTCGCCGCCGCCGCCGCAGAGTCGTCAAGGGAGCCGGCGGACGGCATCCGCGACCGGAGCGCCCTCTCTCCACGGCGCAGGTCGATATCGACTAGCGCGACCCGCGCCGTCATTATTGTATTATTTGCTTTCCATTTCAGGAGCTGCTCACGCGAGTATGTTTTGTAACCCTTAGTTTCATCGATTTAATATAAATTTTCTTCACAAATCGTAGCAAGCAAAACTTTTGAACTAAAGAACAGAATGAATTCTTAGAATTTCTATGGAGAAGAAAATGTTCACGTAGGTAGGAATCTAGGAAGTCTAAATTTGGGCCATATTTTTGCATGGCAATGTAGGCTCCCATCGTTGTGTTTTGTGCAAAGGAAAATTTTGTCTTTGAAGAAATTACTAAATCAAATTGTTGGAATTCGTATATGAAACTGATTTTAAATCGACACTTCCTCAAACTTCAGCAAACACTTCGTCGTCATCTCACACAAACAGTATAGGAACAGCGTAGAATGATGATGATAGGAATCTTAATAATGTTGTGTGACAAAGTGTTGTCACCGAACTGTCATATTATTCACCACCACCTATAGTCGTCATATATTATTCACCACCGTGAATCGAAACTTTACGTGTCTGAAATACAATATATCAAAGTTGAAGTGAAATCTGTAGTGTCTGAACAAAAGAAATGTTTTGGTGATATAGTATAAGATCTCACTTTAAACGACTCTTACTAACTTTTAAGACTCTTCTAGAAAAATGTTCAAATAATAGAGCTATTTAAATCTTTCCACTTATTGTGAGTCATGAAGACACTTTATTGATTCTTTGAAAAACTGAGAGATATTCCAATTCTCCTATATTTTCGTACTGAATGAGATAATTGAAGTCATCATTTTTTTATTTAAGGTCGCATCAACTACAAGGTCATTAACGATCTCTATTGGATGTAACGTTATTGTATGATGATGAAACAATATAGTAATGATAGAGTGTGAAAGGACAAACACATACAACTATGCCATACGGTCCACGATCACTACGGAACTACTGCTTTAGTGATCTTGGCCACAAGGACGAAAAAGTCATCTTTAAAAAGTTAGATTTATTCAGAAAGCGAAATTTCGACGCCTTAGCCTTCATCATCAGTTTCACTGAATGTGGCGAAAATCGAGAGACTGCATCCCCATAATATTTTCTGTTGCCATCTAATCATATTTTTTCCATTGATAATGGAATTTTAAAATTTAATATATCTTCCGGTTTGCGCTATTTTTTTATTTAAGTTTTCTTATTGCTTTTTAGATCGTACATAGAACTCATAGTACTAAGATTTCATAGCAGAAACATATTACAACGTAGTTTCAAGAAGTGTTGCAGGAACTACAGATCACGCCATGGAAAAATATTTAAAAGCGTCGTTGGTTCTAAACTTTTCACAAAAACCTATCACAATATCCCTAACTAAAATTTTGCTCTTATCCAGTACAAAATCTCCATGTCTAAAGAGAAAGCAAAGGCACAGAAGTGCATATATGCCACATTTCATTATAAACCATCCACACTCTACGCTTGGCTTTATTCCGTCGACACACTCATCAGCATAATCGCGATCAATAAGGGCGCGTTAGCCGCAGCCGCTGATGGACTCCTGGGAACAACACTTTGGCGCGCCATTAACGCCCTCCGGAAAAGATGGTCCTCCGGGCCGGAAGAGGCCCAGGCGCCAGGGCGGAGCCACCGCGCGAGGGGTCGAGGGGCGGGGGTGGAAGCCGGGGTGGAGGCTGGGACGGGGCGGTGGTGAGGCAGGGGCGAGGTGAGGGGTGGAGGCGGTGGAGGGGCGGAGGAGGGGGTGGAGGAGCGGGGGAGGGGCGGGGAAGGGGAGGGGGAGGGGCGGTGGAGGGGCTGTGGACGGACGATGGAGGGGTAGTGGAGGGGCGGGGAAGGGGCGGTGGAGGGGCAGTAGAGGGACGGTGGAGGGGCAGTGGAGGGACGGTGGAGGTGATGTGGAGGGGCGGGGGATGGGCGGTGGGTGGAGGGGCAGTGGAAGGGCGATGGTGGGCCGGGGAGGGGCGATGGAGGGGCGGGAGAGGGGCGGTGCAGAGGCGGTGGAGGGGCGGGGGGTGGCGAGGGTGGAGGCGGGGGTGGAGGTGAGGGTAGGGCGGTGGAGTGGCGATGGAGGGGCGGGGGATGGGCGATGGGTGGAGGGCCAGTGGAGGGGCGATGGAGGGCCGGGAAGGGGCGGGGAGGGGCGATGGGGGGCGGGAGAGGGGCGAGGGCGAGGGCGAGGTGGTGGCGGGGCGGGGGTTGTGGCGAGGATTGTGGTGGGGGTGGAGGCGAGGGTGGAGGCGCGGGTGGAGGCGAGGTTGGGGCGGGGTGAGGCAGGGGCGGGGCGGGGCGGGGCGGGGCGGCCTCGCCCCGAGGGTGACAGCAAGCCCGCGTCTGCGGCTCGTTAGCTCGCGCCGGGGGCGGCTGGCAGGCGAGACGGGGCGAGGGGTGGCTTAATTGCTCTAATGAGTTAGCGGCCGCGGCGGTGGCGGCGGGCAGGGATCGCGCCAGACCTCCCGTCGCCCCGGGTCCGATGTCGCCCCCCCCCCGTTTCCCCTGCCGCTAAAGCATGCCAACCGCGTGCTGGATGCGGTGAACACCACGACGCATGAGAGTGAAAGGTCTGTGTAATTGCAAGGATGCAGGTAAAAATGCAATGAAGATTCCTCCATTATCACACAATCATCACACTGCTGGAGACTTTCCCTCAGAGTGTGAGACGAACATTTTAAAAGTAGATTAAATAATCTGTAACTTTTTTAGAATATGTCAACATTAATTTTTTGTATTGTTTGTTATTTTATACTATCGTTGTTCTTTTCTATTAGGTCAGCTTTACCAGGATAGGGTATTATTAATTGTAAATATGATGTTTGATTGTTTCTTTTGGGTAACTTATTTGTAACTACTGAGAAAACGCCACCACCGGGAATATGCTAAGTAACAAAATAAATATTCTATTCTATTAGGTAAACAACTGTATGATGTAAATTGTGATGATGGGGCGTAATGATGAACAGAGCAAGAAAGTAAATTCGTAAGGGGAAAGGAAAAACCCAAAGTAATATGCCGATTTTGAAAGCGTCAGCATTCACAAGCGCATGTAGATTATTACAGATTGGACGAGGCTAGTGGTGTAGTAAAGAGGACATACTTCTTCCACAAAACACTGATCCTAGTCCAATCCATAAGGAATTTGTGGTCTGGGGGTTCTTCCGTTTTTTACATTGCTCATTCCAACACACATTGTCATCATTCCCCTTATCAACATTATCCCTATTATTGATTATGGGGATCAATAACTTTAGTAGTGGAACAACCTCTAAAACCTAGTAAATAATTAAAATGCTCCAGATACACTCATGGGTCCTGGCAAACGAACTTTCGTAAGTCGCGGGTGGATACCATTGACGCGGACATGGTATTGCTGTAAGGGAAAGATACTCCCTTGATTGTCACCTGGAAATGACTGTTTTTGCAGTTTTCATTTAGTCTGCGCAAATGAAATTCTCTTCGGCTATGTGTGCTTTAAAACGTTGATTTCCATGTGCCAAAGAGAAGTCAAATACATCAGTGGCATAAAGAGATGCAAAAATCTACATAAAAAGGTTAGAAATAATGGGAAAATGCGAATGGGATGGAATACGATGCACACGGTGAAAATTAAGATACAAAAAACATTAAGCGGACGACTAGCAGAAAGAAACAAAGGAAAGACGAAAAGAATACAGAAGAGAGAACTACAAAGAAGAAGGTACGTACGACAATCAACACAATGACAGTTGGAGTTTATGAAAAGTGGAAATGGAGACGGAGGTGCAAACAGAGAAAGCGAGGAAATTGACCGTGGCTGCGAGGAATGAAACTTAGGGGTCCTATAAGAGAAGGAGAAAGGCAAGAGGTAAATTAGGGATACGTACAAAAAACAGCAAGGAGGCACAGAGAGGGAGAGAGAGGCAGAGAGGGTAGAGAGAGGGAGAGGGAGGGAGAGAGAGGGAGAGAGAGGTAGAGAGAGGGAGAGGGAGGGAGAGGGAGGTAGAGAGAGGGAGAGGGAGGGAGAGAGAGAGAGGGAAAGAGAGGGAGAGAGAGGGAAAGAGAGGGAGAGAGAGGGAGAGAGAGGGAGAGAGAGGGAGAAGGAGGGAGAGAGAGTTGCTAGTGGAGTTGGAGGTGGAGCAGCTAAGACAAAAGAAAGAGAGAATGTGTGAAAAGACGATTAGTAAAAGCGGAATGGTTCGCTGCGACGGCAGAGGGCTGCGGGCTTTAAACGCGCGGCTGGCACGGTTCAGCCCCGTCCAACCGCTTGGGGAACCAGACCGCCACCCCCGCTTCGCGACGCCACGGAAGGACATCGCTCCTGGCGGAAGACCTCAAGCTGCATAATGTTACCGCAGCAAACTTCCCAAAGTACTCAATTTTTTTAACTGTTGCTAATTTGTTACGAAAAAAGAAAGCATTTATTTCACTAATATCCAATGTGCACAGAAATTGAAAGACAGCTATGCAGCTCTGACTTTTTCAGACATATCTATGGTATCATTAGATAGCTAGGAACTCGGGAAAATTCAAAACCGATCTAAATTACTGATTTAAATGCGCGTACAAATTGAAAGAAAACTGTACAACCTCCAGCCATGCGAGTGTAGTCCATGGTTGTTGGGTACCAAGAAACTTGAATACTTTAGTAGTATATAAACCAGGGCTCCAGGACCTTTTTTGTTAATCCCGCATTTTTTTAGATTGAGAGTATGTCTATTTTTATTAAAATTGTATTAAAATACATAAATTTATATCACTTTATTATAAAATTTCCTACATTTACTAAACAAATTGTATATTTTTACATGTTTTTGAGGTATTGAATTTTGTGAAAAAATCTGATCCAGATATTTTCTCATTTTCAACTTTTTCCATTTTGTCTGAAAATACTTCAATGTATAAAATAAGACTGGTGAAAATACTTAAATTTGTAAATTTTTAAAATATAGACTTAATATTTCTAATTACACTACTTAAATTTGTAAATTTATAAAATTTGTAACTTTATGAAATCTGTGTTAAACTTCAATCATGCAAGAAACTTAATTCAACAATATTCTGTTCCATAAACCCTTTATATATTAATCTCAAATTCTTAGCTTTTATATCTTTTTCTTTTAAACAATTAGCCTATCTATTAGGTAAAATTATACTATATATTTGTCCTTGTGTACTTGTTTTTAGATCCAAAACCACTTTATTGTTTCCATATTTTGTGTTTATGTGTCTTATATCAGCAATAGGATATTCTTGACCGTTTACTAATTCTATTATCTTTTTATGAACTTTAATATGATATGTAGCTTGATTCAGTTTCATTACAATGTCCATTTAGGAGAGGTCTAGAAATGGACATAGTATCAAAACTGAATCAAGCTACATATCATATTAAAGTTCATAAAAAGATAACAGAATTAGTAAAGGATCATGAATATCCTATTTCTGATATAAGACACATAAAAATATTGAACTAATTCTCATTCAGAAATAAGTCACATAAAATTATTGAACAAAACCAGGATTAGAAATTATTGAGCTAATTCTGATTCAGAAATAAGTCACATAAAATTATTGAACAAAATCTGGGTTAGAAATTATTGAACTAATTCTGATTCAGATATTTCAACATTTTCAATATTTTGTATTAAGATACTTAAATTTGTACATTTTATTGACAAATTTGAGCCAGACATCTCCCAATAATATTCTCAGCACAACAGTAACTTTAAAAGTGTATTTGTCCTTATCTTAATACGATGAGCAAGTACTTGTAATCGTCCTTATTTCAATATGATAAGCGTGCGCCTATATTGATCTCTCGCTGTTTCTCTCTCTACAGGGGTCTTCGTTCACACGTTATCTCAAGTGGGATATCTCTGTTTCTCTCTTTCTGATATGTCTTTGTCATTGAAGCACTGTTTTTTACGCGTTTTGCACATCACAGACATGAGTGAAATAGTCACTCTACATGATTTGTAATGACAGAAATAGTTTATAAAAACATAAATTATATAATATAAATTTTATTACATTGAATAATTAATTTGTTAATGCAATAACATTTTAGATTCGTGAGGAATAAATGATTAAAAATAATCATTTATCATAAAATTCATTGCAATTTTCACTCTTGGAACATCCCTTAAATCTAAGGTCCGAAATTATTGCAGTTGGATTATGAACTTCAATACTCGTAATCATGTTTGCTTCTAGTGAAGGGCCCTAGCTAGAAGATCAACAACCCTGTAATTACTTGTATTGGGGAAAGTACTCAGATTATTCCAAAAGGATCCTAACTCCTCTATATAACATTGCCTCGCTAACATCTGAATCGGTGTTAGTTAGTAGAAGGAATAGTCATATAGAACGAGTTGGAAACTGTGGAATCATTGAGTCCTGTCCATTAAGTTGGATAGTCGTATGACTTTCATATGTACAACATATGAAAGTCATAAATTCAACTCTTTTTACCATACATTATAATATACCCAATTGTGTTATTAGGAATAGCATTGTGAAATGTAGCACATATTTTCATAGATTCTTTCCGAGCAACGTCAAAATTTTTTCTAATGTATGTACTTATCAAATAAATTGGATATCTACTTATATAAATAAGTGGTGATATTGCTATTTCTACATTTTTATTATTATTTGTAATTCTTTTAAATTCTGTAAATAAACTATATGATTTTTTATAAGTCGATGGTGGGTTTATATTCCACAATTCTGATGGAAATTGTTCATTTCGACCATTTTTTAATTAAATATTTTGTAGAGAACAATGAACAAATTCACTGGAATATTTTTCTTGATTATCAGTTGTATTTGTTTGGAATACTACGAAAACATAATATGGCATATCATACTGCAATGAATAGTAATAATTGGTAATATCAATTTCAAAATTATTTTTTCCAATAATTCCAGATAATTCAAATGTTTGTAAATCATAGAATGAAATTGTAGATATATGACTTTTTACCAGATTCGACTTAAATTCTATAGCATACGAAGATTCATAATATTCAATTGGTACATTAATTTCAAAATTTTGAATGACATGAGACACCGTGAACAGAGTGAACCATGAGACACCGTGATGTCTTAAGGGGAGCCATAAACAAGCACGAATCGGCCCCGTGGCCGAGATTGCTAAAGCAGTAGTGCCGTAGTGATCTCGGTCCGAGAGATTGCGGTACGAATCCCGGAATCTCGGGCATGTATTCGTCCTTCACACGTGACGTTCACTTGTTTAGTGAACTGTCTCTTTGGCTCATTCTTGGGCGGATGCTTGTGTAGCCGGTGCGCCGTCCATCCTTGACGTCCCGCGCTTCGAACACGTCGCCTGGAGATTGTGCTCCAGTGGATTGATGGTTTCTAATTACCCTTTAGTATATAAGATCTTGTTAATTATATCTTTATTTACAGAATAATAGTCCTATTCGGTTCATATATATATATATATATATATATATATATATATATATATTTAATGCGACGGAACACCACGTCTCTGTGCGACGCGCCGGCATCAATCAACCTATGTAGGGTCAGGGCGTTTATACCCCACGAGAAGTCTTTCTGGCGTGGGTGTCACCGGTACCGTGCAGCGCTTCTGTCGCCGCTCCGTCACCAGGCCCTGCCGGTTGTTTATTAATTATCTAAGGTATTCTCCCTCCAGGAAATCCTACTTGGTTAGTGATAGGGGGAAATCACACGATTCACAAGTGATTTGAAAATTCATTCATTAACCAAAATAAATCATACACCATTTACCAAATTACAGCGGGCAAACCACTGCTTTGCCTCGTTCTGGCGTTACACAATACATGCAAATACTTCCTCGGAAACACGTTTGTATCCCTTCTACTTCCTAGAAATGACTTTAGTGATTCGCGTTCAATACCTGACGCGATTATCACTCTTATCAATGCACGAATTAATTACGTAAATCTTGCTTCCAGCTGGAGCTACCTGAATAATACATTAGAACATTCAGCGCTCTAACCTCACGTTTACCCTTTTTAAACATTTAGATTTCGCACTGTTTCCTTTAACATTAATTGTTACTCTGCTTTGTGGTCGGCTAGCAGCGCCTTCCACATTAAATTGAATTTACAAAAACCACTTTGAAACAAAAGATATCTGCAAACTAGGATTGTTCATAATAGTCTCTCCTGAGTTTATCAGAATGTTCTACCTTTTCATCAATTTATTGAATTTCACGGGTACTCACGCTCGTTCTCCACAGAGCGGTGTAATACCTCTAGTGACCTTCCCTCTCGCGCTCCGGCGGGCGTCGGCTCGCAGACTAGCAGTCGGGGCTGGGCGGGGTTGATGACCTCTCCGATTTCACGGCCGAGCGAAGGGCTGGGCTCCGCGCGTTCGCAGGGTAGCAGCGGCGCCGACGGCGACCTCGCGATGCGAACGTCGAGTTTCTCCGCAGCGTCTCTCCTCCTCGCAGGTTTCCGGGTTTATCGGACCAGCTTCTCGGATGCGAACCAGGTCTCTTTTTTTTTTTACACACGTGCAAATTGTTTGTGAATTCCAGGAATTTGGATGTCGTTATTCTTTGGAGCTGGTATTCATTTTGGAGGTTTTCCGGTGGCGGGCGACTCGTTCTCGGCAGCCTGGTCGACAAAGAGGAAGTGGCGTGGGGCGTCTGCTTCCACGCTTTCGATGCCTCGGGGACTATATAAATTCCCTGTCGGGCACAACTTCAGTCTCACAGTCCGATTTTGCTCCTGGCCGGAATTTTCCTCATATACGAACTTCGATTAGTAGCTCACTGAAGAATCTCAGACTCTCTTGAAATTCTACTCGCGTAACTTCACTTCCGCGCACTTTCGAAAGTCTTGCTCCGTTGGAAATTTTTACAAGAATGTTTCTCCCCGCAGATTTTCAGGATGCCTTCTCCCCGCAGCCCTGGCGTGACCTGCACCGGCCAATGGCTAGTTTGGGGCTTATCTGCTCTCACATCATTATCAAACGTCGTTCTGGTCGCGGGTTTTGAAATCAACCGTCGCCTGCGTCACTCTCTGACGTTGACGGCGCGCGGTTTTCAAAATCGCGTTGGTCCTCATTGCGTGCTGTCACAGCATGAATTCCTCATGGGACGACCGGACTTCGTCCGGTTCGTCTCAATATATATATAATAAATTTATTAATAATCATAACCACTTTAGTGTGTATGCATATAGAAGTAAATTTTAGAATACTTATAGCTAAAATGTATTATTTGCAGTATGTACATATATATTAATATATTATTCCCCTCGTTAATAAATTGCTTGTTGTTAATTAAAGCATGATGGATAGGCGTATAGGTTTTTATTATAATACCTTTTGATATATACATTATAAGCCATTGTGAATAATATTCCCTTTTTTATAAGAAAAAAAGGGAAAATTAGTAGAGATGTTATTCTTTAGATTGATGAATTAATAAGATTGTGGAGGTTAATGAAATAATTATATGATAGGGGAAAAATGAATTATACAATTGTTTGAGGAGGCGTTGAGGCTTATCGCGTCGGCGATAAGGCCTGATCGGCGTCGGCGGGCGATAGCGCGATAAGCATCGCTGGGCGGGCGGGCTGGTGGCAGTCGCAGGCAGGCAGGGGCCATGTGGACAAGCGCGTTCCTTGTGGTGCTGGCAGTGGTGCTGGGATTCTTCCTGCGCTCCTGCTGCCGGGCGTGGGCGCGCCCGCACGAGCCCCGCAGGCCCGAGCGCGAGCCAATGGCCGCCGCCGCCGCCGCCGCCCGCGCCCGAGAACGCAGTGAGTGACACGCCCCCTCAGGGTGCTGGTGAAGGTACAAGGCATTTCGAGTGAGCGAGTGTTCCCTGCACGGGCCACGGCAACTCATCGGGGCACTGGTGCCATAAGTGCAGTGCATGTTGCAGCTGGAAGATGGCAGTGTTCCTTGATGGAACGTGAGAATCGTTGCCGACGTACACGTTTGTACTTGTTTTCCCTCAGCAAGGCTTCGTCCCGCTCAGGACTCAAGTTCCCTCCCGATTGGTTTCTCTTCATTTTCGGTAGTCTAGCGTCTGAGTGTAAACGTTTGTTTGTTAACGGAGACAAGAAGACAAGGGTACGATTTCTGCACCGGCATTCGCCTCGACTTAATTGGAGAAAACTCGTAATATTATGACCAGAGCGACCAGCCGTTAGCATTCTCCTCCTGGCAGCTTACTTACTAGTGGTGTGCATTCTCCGCTATTTTTACCGACCAGCGCTCGCTCGCCTCTCTTCTCTCGATACCACGCGCTCGACTGTCCTTTGCAGCCGGTTGCGGACTTCCGGGAGCCGGCGGCCGACCGAGACTCGGCCGGTTGTCGACAACCGGCGGACCCCGTTCAGGCGAACTGCGCCACGTAACAATTGGCCAACACGTCGGAGTAAATATCTAATGCCAAGTTTGAGGAAAATGAAGGAGTATTGAATGGTTTTTAAAATAAATGACCAATAACTTCGTTTTTCCAAATTTAATATATAGATGATTTTTAATATTAATTTTCAAATAATAAATTAATATAAAACAGAATAAAAAGCTTTAAAAATCCACTCCTCGGACGCACTGGAGAACCTCAAGTGGATCTATTGCAGTTCTGCCTGTGAATTCAGAAAAAAGGCATTCAAAAGTTTTAGAGATAAATTCCGTTCTTTGTAATGACTAGACATCGGATGTTTCGGAAATTGCTTATTTCATTCTAATGGACATAAAATCATTAGTTTTCCTTCATTTTATATGGTGTAAATACAAATGCTCTGCTAAATTTAGATGCAAGTGTAATGAAATATATTAGTACCTTTCCCTTCCAATTTTGTATTTTTTTGGCTTTTTCCAAATATTTTTGTTGTTGTTCTTGTTGTAATTTTCAGGCATATGAAAAGCAAATCTTAATTTCTTAACCCGGCAGTAGGTGCGAGGGGTGCCTCAGTCACCCCAGCATTGTTTTGAGCCCATTGTACTTTTAGTTTTATTTATAATCTTGCGAGCTTCTCAGCATCTTTCGAGGAAAGCTTTGTGCACATATCTCAACCCTTCTCTTTCAACTGCTTCCTGTCATATCCTGGAAATTTTGTCGCAAAGGCTATGGCGCGCTGTGTGGGGGCCATCGAGTCACTTCGCGCAAACTTTGTTATCGCTTCCTGCCACGCTGTTCACAGTAGTTCACCCAAAGGAAGGGGGTCTCCTGGAGCTTCAATAGTACTCCACAGAAGCCAATGATTCACAATTTCAGCTTTTACGGTTTTTTAATTACAATTAATCGTTTATCTTGTATTAAAACGAAAAATAATGGAGTAATTGAAAAATATTGTACTCTACATATAAAACTTTATATGCATCATTTCGTGAATACATACTTTTGCCGAATTTAAAATAATGTTAAACGTGTGTATATAATGGTAAATAATGTATTTTGAATTATTGAGTTGAATAAGCTGATGTGCTGTGACCGCTGTTATTTGGCCGCCGACTCAGTCGGCAAATTCAGAGACAATGGCGGCTTACATCAACTATTTCACAATAAATTAGTACGCCCAATGACGACAAGACGTTTTGATGCAAGGAAAATAGTACCCACCTCATTTTTGCTTAGCACATGCGTTTTTCTTATATACTCGTGAAATTATGACCAAATGTTCATTGTATTTAATAAATATACCTTATATTCGGGTTTGTAAGAAACTTAAATGACATTACAATTGGTACGAAACGAATTATTTTCCCTTAAGCATTATAAATATAAAAAATATAAAAATTCATGCAATAAAGTTTTAAAATTTTCAGACTTTCAAAAAATTTTTTTTGTCTCTATAAAATGATTTCCAATCAATCGATAAATTGTTACTTTTCAATAAATTAGTCGTTTAAGTGAAATTGTATTTTCTTTCGATTACAATGAATTGAAAGAGTGCGGCGACTGCGGCGACTTTATATTCCATACATGCATTGAGCGGCGAAGCTACCGAGCAATCCGGCGCCGGTCGAGTGGCCGAGCGGCCGAGCGCTCGAGCGCTCGGGCGCTCGGCGACTCCCGAGTCTCGGCGGGAGCCGCAAGGCGGCCGGTCGAAATGTCCGTTAAACAGCTATCTCTTCCCCCTCAGCAAGGTCCCCCTCCCTTCGCCGAGCGTCGACGCGGATCCCGAGAGTCTCGAGCGGTTGTTTTCGCCTGATTGCAGAGCCTCTATTACTGTCGGAAATCCACCAACGTCGAAGAGACGAACCTCAGGTCCTCGCAGTCGGAGATGCTGCTGTGCTGCTGCGACAGCGGTTGAGCTATCTCGAAACCATCTCGAAAAGCGGTCAATGCAATGGAAACGTTGAAATTCTTCTCCTCGACAATTACCTTTTCTGAATTCAAATCAGAGTGAATTATCATCTGTTATTTACTCTCAATTGCTAATAGTTAATGCTTACTCGCAATTGAAATACGAAGCAATACGAAGTTAATGGTCACCTAATTCGAATACTCCGTTCACGCCCAATGAATATTCTTTCACATCAAATACGTAATTCTGACTCTGGTGTCTACTAAAAAATTACCACCAGATATGTAATCCACACTAATAACTAGGGCCTTCCCTTACCATCCCCTTATAATACTCTCTGCTAGACGGACACGAGCAACATATAAGCGCGGGAACTGGGCAGATTTACCCCCTCCCTTTCCCACTAGACAGAGTGCGCTCTTGTCACCAGCACCAGAAAGCCAAACCAGAACGTTGCTGGGTCCAGGAAGTAGTCCACATGCCCATATAAACAAGAAGACTTGTCCGGAAACATATATTGCAACATAAACCGCTCAACAATCATGAGCGTTCAACAAGCGGGATTTGGTTGGAGTTCAACAAGCGGGATTTTTATTTTACTTATTGATATTTGTTGATCTTACTAGGTATATGCCTAATGAAGCAATGTTTCCATTTGGTGTATCAAGGTTTAGTTCAACTATTGAAACCTTGATGTGATTTATGGTCTCTTTTTTTTTCAGGGCGGCTATTGAAGCAAGGTCACTTTCTGCGAAGGGCCCGTGCGCGCTGGCTTGCTTAGCTTCGAGGTGGCGACTGACGTTTCAAATCATCAGTCTCGGTCGGGAAGAGCAACAGTGGTGTGTGCAAGTAACAACTTTTTAGGGGTTAGTAATCGCTTGATTGTGCTTGAACTAGTTCGATGAAGAGATGGCTGAAATAAGTAGGTGGTTACCGAAAAAAAGAGTAGTTACAGTATAGCTGATTCTTTATACTGTAACAAGGGCAGGCATGTTAATATATGCCCAACCAGGCGCACTGTTACTATTTCATGACGGAGATTGTTGGAACGAAAAGTTGCATCGTGAAGAGTACCTTGTTGCACACCTCTGAATGAACCTTGTCAGAAGAGCCCGTCTTGGAGATGCATCCGTATCGGAGGAGCAAGCTTCCTATTCGGCATAAGCGAGCAAGCTGGTTGGAGGAGCCAGCCTACAGTCATGGTGTATCCGGGCGATACTGATTGCAAGAGCTGGCCTTCCGAGTCGGCGCATAGAGCAATAATGGTTGAAGGATCCAACCGTCCGTGTTGCATTATTTAAACATTTCTTATGGGTGTAGCAAGTTACTGATAGTTAGCGTATTAAGGAATAGATATCCGTAGGAATGAGTTATGCGTAGTACTTGCTGTTAATAGAATATTCATTATATACTTTTAATCCAACAACAGATGTGTACACTACTCTGGTTGTGTTTATCTACACAACCTGACATCGCAGGAAATGGAAATAGCATAAAAAATAGATTTTATAATTTCACAAAAAATTACCTCAAAGGCTTCAAAAGCTTACATTTTGCAGTCTGATTGTTATTAGGCTATATACCCATCCCTAACATCTGCATTGTTGAATAAATTAAGTTATATATTGTAGGTTAAGTTATATATAATGAATATACCAAAACAGCACATATCTAGAAATAAATATTATTCAAAAACAACATTAAAATATTTATTTAGTTGAGTAAAATGTGTAAACTATAACATAATTCACAATAAAGTGAAATATATTGACACAAACTAAACTGCAAACCAATGACAACATAAAATTGATGTATACACATAATATGTAATGCGATAGTCTGGATTAATAAGTACATTAATGATTAAGCATGTTTTAGTCACCCCCACTAGTAATTTTTGCAACGAAATCAATTGGCAAATTTATATTATCGGTAAAAAAAATTAATAATTTTTTATATAAGCACGAAGATTTGTTTAAATTATAACTAAAAATATAGATGAATATTATTTTCGAATGTATTTTTGTTCGTTTCTTTTCATATTTCAATTTACAAATTCAATAGTTTTGTATTTCTTGCTGTTTATATTAATTTTAGTTACCAAAGATCAATACTTTTTATAGTTTGGTTTATGCATACGGTGAGTAATTTATTTAGAAAATTACTAATAATACTCACATCTATGAGAGTACAGAAAGAAATAATTTGGCTTGAAGTTAGTTACTCCAGCAGCAGCAAAGAAGGTTCACTATTACAAAAAGAAATTCAACAAATCGCGACCCTAAAGTAAAAAGGTTCTATCTGCACCGCAGTAAATTTTACAGGAGAGCATTTCAAAGTTTTGTACCTCTCTAAAACAAAAACTATTTTATGAAATGTATTGAAACTTTGTCAGTGTACTTGACATCCAAGCACAAAACTGTAGACTGATAATTATTCTAAAAGCATTGTAACTTTCGTAGAAACTGTGATGGAACTGCTCACAAAATGGAGGCGCCGACACACTTATGGTGTGACAGTCGTCCCAAGTCGCAGGAGGGGACACGCGCTGAATTTATTTAATAAGGGCGCCAAGCGCATGCCCACTTACCTGCTTAATGTCGCCGGCGTTGAGCGTCTCAGGGGTGAGCGCCCTGGGTCGAAGGGTTGCATTTGGTGGTTTCTTAAGATTTAGAATAATAACACTTTGCTATGGTATTAATTGGTTCACCCGACCAAATGGCGGGGACTAATTTATTCAAAAAATTAAACGAAGAGAAACTGTTCAGGTTGATGCTGGGTTATTGTCACTTTAGTAGCCGATTAATGAATGATGGTGATGACAACTTACAATCTGTGATGTTAGATGGTAACGTCACCGCGACTGGATTGCTCGCCGAGCGACGGAGAAGTGTAGTCGGACCCTCAGGAGGCGACGCCGGAACGTTGCAAGGTTGGCCTCCGATTGCCTCCGGGGTGATGACTCCGGCGCACGGGACGTCGGCGGTGGATGACCGGGCGGTCGCGACGTGATGCTCGCGCGCGTCTCAGGCCGTCACACGACACCTGGACCGCGTATGACGCTCGAAGCCAAACTTTGGCTATTCGGAATTAATTCCGTGAAGACCGGGCAAGTTTCGCAGTGGTCGGCTCAGTGTGTGCCTTACCCATTGCTGCTGTTCCCTTTCTACCGCAGGTTTCATTAACTGACTAATATTCGGTGGCTTTCTTAACTACCACTGTTAATCTACTCAAAACTTTACTTGTTGGTTTCTATCTCCATACGACTTCTCCTGCACGACCGTCCTCTCTAGCGTCTGTCGCCCGTCCTCTCTCTGGCCTCGCTCGCCCGTCTGTCCCTTTCGTTTTTTCGAAAAAATCTCAAAGTGCTCACGTGCTTCCTGCCTAGTGATTTTATTGGTCGGATTTGAACTTCTCGAACCTTCTATTTCATCAACGGTGCCTTCTGGTTGTTCATTGGCCGGCATTGTTAGGCCGGAGGAGCGCGCACGTGTCCCTTCTGCTTTGGCATGTGATGATTTTATAGGCTTTTAGAGGATTATTGAGCCGGGTGCGATCGCCAAGTCGCTAAAATGGTTGTTCCGGCTGTCGATCATCCAGTATTGTTGGACAAAGGGTAAGATTTATTGTTAGGGGCTTCTGGAGAACTTGGGCCGTTGGGCGGAACTAAATCGGGTCGCGGTGGACGCGTGGCCCTTTAATTTGGCGTGACGCGGGGGTGAGAGGGTGCGATGGTCACCCGACGCATCGCGGTATTGTCAGAAAAAGGGTATAATTGATAGTTGAAAGTTTATGGGGAGCTTGAGCGGCTGGACGTATCTAATTCGAGGGCGCGTAGTTCTTTCCTGCCGTCCGGTAATTTGGCGTGACGCAAGGGTGGAGGACTGCGATGGTCCCCGACACATCGCAAAACCAAGACCCAATTTTTTCAGATAGAACCTTTTTACTCTCAATATGCATTTTCAAGTTGGAGCAAAAAGGTTCTATCTTTGTTGGTAGGAAAATTTGACTGGTACATTACTTAAATAATTGCAGATATACATGTAACGTATCATTTATTAAATTTTAAAGAATTCAAAAAAATGTGCTTACATTTTAGTAGAAATCTTATTTAGAGTACTCAATTTTAATTTCATGGCATTGTTAGACTTAGCCAACTAGAAGTGGAAAAAAATAACCTATTGTAAATTACAGAATTACACGTAAATTTGAAATGACATATTACAAACATATTAAAGTAAAATGTCGCGTAGCCATAGTATTATTTTTGTTTTTTAAGCAATTCTATGGAGTAGGTTTGATCAAGAGTTGGCATCCATTTCAACATGTATGCTAAATCGGCTACCTTTTCCTTATACAAAAACGTCTCTTTCGCCATGTACGTTTGCACAGGCGGATAGATGGAAGAAGAACTTTTCGCCACCCATCTTGTAAAAATGTATGGTCGCTCATTTACGTTGGAAAATTGTGAATCAGAATGTTTAATTTTATACTCTACTTCAGCTAGTCTTTGAGTGAATTTTACTTGCGAAACTTCGGTGAAAGGCATTTATTGAAATGAAGATGTTTGCTGCTTTTATGGAAATCCTTAAAATGCATTGTTTTTATCTGAATAATATTAAGTGGAATTTTTATATTTACTGCCAAATGTATCCGCGTGAAAGAAATCGGTGACCAGAATTCACTAGCTCTCAGCGCTTTCTCTATCTGGTAATGAACATTGTGTATTTCCTGAATACACAAGTGACCAGCAGTAGAGTATTTCAAAACTGTCATCGATTTGTGGGTGTTTTTTTAGAAAGTCCTTCATTACCAGAGACAATTCTGATTATTGTTTTGGGGTACACAGCTGTCACTCCACATTATAATATGTTTTACCTTAGGTGAGTTTTGAATTATTTTTTCCAAAATTTGGGAAACGGCATTTGCAATGTCATTTCCAAAATGGCCTGTGTCAATTTCTGTCCCAATTGCGGAATATACATCTTTGGTTGGAAAAACATTAACTGTCATGTTAAATAAATTTAATTTTCTCCTGAAGAAGAAAATACTTGTTTGCTCTCGGAATTCCTATCACATTTTCTAAGTGAAAGGGCACTACAATTGTACGTTCATCTTTGATCTTATGATCTTCCTCTCTTTCCTTTCTCCTGTTTTCCTTGTTTTCTACGTTTTCAGTATACTTTAATTTTAAATCATTAGAAATTTTATTTTCCAACTCATTAATTCTGTTTCGCATCTGTCCGCTTTTGGTTGAAAGAAATCCAAATTAAATTCTTCATTTTGTAGAAGTCGTACGTTTTCGTGATATTTAAGTTGGAGGCGAGGCACTCCTTAGTAGTACTAGATCTACAATAGTGACTCTCTGTTTTAGGGAAAGATTTAATGTGTGCCCTCACTCTGTCTTTCACGTCTTTTGGTATTTTATCCTTAGTTTTGCTATCTCGATCGTCTAATTTTGGTATTCCTGTTATTTTATCTTTGTGTAAATGTGCATTATTTATCATTTTCTGGCTTATAGAAAGTGTGTTGAGGTAGAACTTCTTACACACAATAATTTCTTTATTTGAAACATAAAACTTGTAAACGAATGTATTCTTCTTTCAAAGGTTTAGAATATTTTCTGTTGGATTTCTTTTTTTTGTGGAAAGGATCTGATGTCCTCAGTATGAAATGACCCTTTTAGAATGAGTTTCCAATTTGTAAAACGAAATAAATAACCTCCCTTGCTCTTCTGGAGTGACATTTAGAGTCCAGTTGTGACGACAAAAATTTCCACAATTTGTAGTTTTGTTAAATTGTTAAGCTTGATGACCTTGTCTCTGTAATTTAAATGTTCTACGCCAGCTTGATGTTTCTTCGACCCTTGCACTTCTTTACAATCCTTCTTATTACACGATGCCACCATATTGCGAAAATTTACAGCCACAACACAGCGAGATATTGAGTTCTTAAAACAGATTGGGTCTACTAGATACATGCGTTCCTAACGAAGGTTTAACAATACATGTAAGTATTAACCGAAAACAAGTAAAATCGTAATAATCCGGGTTGTTAACAGGATTTACAGGTAACCAATTTTATAACATTATATCAACATGTGAGGTGGAGTATAAATAGTTTGTGTCGCATAACCTATAAATTCGCTTACAGCATTGTTTTGCATCGGTGTCTCGTCTTCTTCAGTACAGCTTCCCGCATTAGGATCGTATTCAGAACAAGAATGCTCAAAAACACCATCTTCAATTTCACTTTCACACAACAATGCAATTAAATATGCTTCTCAAAAGATCTTACAATACCTGGACACTTTGCGCAGCTAACAAGATAATGTCCACATACATGTAAACATATTGGTTTGCGCGGTGAAGCAGATAGAACCTTTTTTCCCGAACTTGAACATACGTTTTGCAGATAGAACCATGTTACCTTATCTGTATCTCAGAAACTAAGCTTCGTAGATCAATTTAACTTATAGGTTATGTAAATCTCATTGCTACCATTACAAATATAACATAAAGTCATTTTTGGAAAAAATGTTAGATAGAACCTTTTTACTTTAAGGTCGCGAAATGCTGACTAAATAGAGAAAACCCAAAAATTGAAGTAAAATTAATCCCGAGTCCCAAAGTAAAAAGAGAAAAAGATGTATGCTTTTTTACAAGGAAACAAAAAAAAGTTTTCCAACATATATGTAAAAAGTTTGATACTTTCCTATGTTTACGCAATCATACACAAATTTGTGGGAAAAAATCTTTAATGTAAACAACACTGCCATTGATAAAAAATAAGACAGAAAATAATTATGACTCCTTATTCAATACTGATTTTACATAATGTTCTGTTTTCTTGTTCTACATCAGTATATGAAATAAGTCATCATGAAAATAGAGAGTTCATACTAGAGATGGGCTTAACAGCTTTTCGTCAATAACTGTTATCGGAATAACAGTGGACTCGTAATAACGGTAATTAATAACAGTTGGAAAATAACACGCCCATGATCAACAACCTAATGTAGCCGTCTGCTAAGAGTTAAATCAGTTGTGGCGACTGCTAAGAGTTAAACCATGCAAAACGAATAACGTTGGTAGCACCTGCACCGTAACGCTTGTGCAGCTGCCTTACAGCGGTTGTCTGCACTACTTCTCCACACATGTTTTGGCAGGGAGAGACAAACTGCTGTATACACAGCATTTATGCCCGCCAAGGCGGGCCTAGTGGACCCACTGTGGCCAAGGGAGTGGGTTGCGGCCCACTGTGTGCCGCCCTGGGAGCGGCGCCCCGAACGCGCTGCCTACCAAGTGAAGAATGGCGGCTTCCCGAGAGCGCCACCAGGGGCAGGTCGGGCGGCGACCAGAAGCGTCACGGGCCAGTGGCCAGGGGTGACGGTCCCGCCGTCCCGCCAGAATGAGCGGGAAGATCGAGACTCGCCACGCCGGCTCCGGTGCTATATAAGGGGGGAGCCGGCTCGGAGTGGGCAGATGGTGTTGGAGTGTGAGCCTGCGCTTTGGTGACTAGTGGTGTTGTGACGACGGTGTCTTGGCGAACGACTGTTGTGGACGAGGTATTATCCTACTGGTATTTTGGTTGGACTGGCTACGTGTTTGTACATCTACTAATATTTTTGGTTGGACTGGCTACGTGTTTGGACATCTACTGGCAAATTGGTACCCTGGCTTGTATTTGGTTTATTCTTTGGACGGCGGCAATAAATTGTTTAATCAGAACTGTTATTTTTCTACCCTGCATTTCCCAGTACATAACACAAACAGCTGATATGAACGAGACTCGACGAACTGCCAAGGAAGAATAGTAGTTAATATGATGAGTAGCAAATGTGTATAGAATATTACTAAAATAACAGTGATCAGATTGCAAATATCTTTCGAATGTGCAACATGTTCATAGAGAACTTACGAGTGCCAGAAATAATGAGAAGTAGAAACTGTGTTTTGCTTACCTAAAACTAAAGTGGTAATGACCGTTGAATATCAAATATTATAATGCGAGTTATTTGGCCGTAACTCATTGTATTCTTTCATACTTAGGGAAATGTTAGTGGATCTCACATAAGCTGTAATAGGACAGAAAGAAGTTAACAAACCTATTGGACGGATTTAATTTCAAGGACAAACTTCTTATTGTATTATACGTAATACCATAAATTATAAAAATATTGTGGCACCTGATGTGTAATAATGACTAACTATGTGTTAATGAATCTATAATTTGAACACTTGTTATTCACGATTCATTAGCAGCAGTAAAACTGTTGTCGTACAAAATGATTACCGCGAAAGCTTGTAGTTGGGCTTGTGGTTGGGCCCAATAGAGTGGAGTACTATGAATATCAACCAATAGCAGCCAATAACAGGATAAATGAAATAACTTATTTCGCGTAACAGTTACTAAACGTTAACTGTTAAGAAATAACAGTTTAGCTGTTCATGGAACATCCCTAGTTCATACTGACATTTAATTTCAAATACTCTGCTAACATTTCCGAAACAATGTTAAAAAACAATTTTCCTGCAATAGATCCATACATTCATCCCAAAATTTAAACATATATTGCGTGGTTCTATGAGACCCAGTGCAACTGAACCCATTCTGACAAAGGAGTTAAATAAATTACTTTCAAAATGGTTCATAAAAACTTCAGCAAATAATGGAGACATGTTAGAACCCATAGCAAGACCCCCAGTTTTTTTTTATAAATTTTGTCATTGAATTTGAAAAAATTATGTTCAATGTGAAAGTCTAATATTTTAATTACTACTAGCAAAGTTCCAGGCACAGATCCTTGTAGCAGATCCTGACAGATTCTTAGCAGTTGTCATTCAAAAAATTGAACCATTAATGACTATACATTTTGTGAATGCTAAATAGTAGATACAATAGTATCACAGAAGTCCATTATGTAAATTAGCAGTCACCTTCAAATACATTATCAAAATCTTGATGTGGTAGGCCATTTCACAGAATTAATTTCATTATTCTATGCGTTTAGAATTTAAAATTAAACAGTTTCAAATTAAGTCAGTCTCTTTGTGAATATTTCGCGAATGTTCACTCTGAGAGCAAGAACCCAGATAATAGCCAGAGTTATCCATTTCTTGCACTTAGACCTGAGCTGGTTCTGGAGGAAAAATGAAGAGCAACGGGAAAGAAATAAACAAAAAAGGTTAATGACTGTGAAATATTTTGTCTGCGCGAGATATATGCTTTTGGCATGGGTTTCTATTCGTATAAGGCCGACTGCCATAAAATGTATATGTACGACGAAACTAAAGAGAAGAAAGGTTCAAATAAATTTGTATCAAATCGTAAATATTAAATAGACATACATGCCTCAAAATGTTAAAACCCTACATCTCTTCAGCAACAACTGAGTGGGTAAAACGATGTCTTGATGGTCGCATTCTTAAGCTCACACTGCATCGGAATTTTACTTTCCCGTATACGTAGTATAGGGAAAGTTATGAAATGCTGCGCGAAAAAATGGCCAATTTTCGGCGGAAAAAATTCATTGCCGGGCCATGATAACGAAAAAGTGGATAAAACCAATTGCTAAATTAAGAAAAAAACCCTAACACGTGGTGTAGCAAGAACCCCTGTTTTGTGGGTCCTGATACCGAAAAACCAATTGAAAGGAAAACGTCCGTCTGTTGTATGTAGAAAAACAATAATTGATCTCTAATATTCTGCATTCAATGATTACGACCAGCTTTTCTATTTCTGTTGCCAAAACACTGCAAACAAAAACACATACAACTAATCACTTACAAAGCTTTCATTGAAAACATCTCCGTTGATCGACAATAGTCTGCCAATATTATTTTTTCTTAAATATATATTAAATAGTAATGTTTTTATGCAAAACAAATAATTGAACAAACTGATTACACTGCGATTACACAAATACTCATTAATAGCTTGGTTACTTATTTAACAGCATTCATTTAATGAAAACTTATAAGAGTTCCTTTTCAATGTAAGTGGAAACACCCAATGGCGTCAACCATAAATTACGTAACGCTAAAGGAGGAGAGAGGAGGTTGGAGGCAGCGTTACTCTGCGTTCCACAGAGATAAAGGGGTGCGTTACAAGTGGGAGGGGGTATTGAAAATACTTGAAATTTGCGTTTCGTAATTTATGGCGGCCCCAATGAGGAACGCTATGTGGTTCATGTCGTACTGTGATAAGCCACATTGACTAAGTCAAAATCCCCTCCTATATTAGTATAGATGTGTTTTGAGGCTCTCAGAAGCAGCCTACCTTTACAAACGAGATCTCTGAAGAAAGAGAATTTCACGGCGATTTGACCAATTTCATTTTAATTGCAAACATGTAAAGGATTTATTATTGTAGATAACGTATCTAAATATTTACGCTAAATGCAACACTCAACATTCGGGTAGTTTGTTGAAATCTATAAATGAGTTATATAAACCTTGAAATCCTTCTTACATTTTTATCTCAAAGGTCCATACACATCTTCAAAACATTGTAATGTATTAAACTACATATCAGCAACGTATCAACAGCATATTAAACTACATATACTAAGACTCAAAATAGTTCAAATAGTTCAAATATTTTCAAAATATATATTGACAATGGTCGGTTTTCGAGGGAATAGTTTTATTTTTTTACCCAGAGAGAAAAAGGTAGTAATATTCCAAATTATTAGCAACACTTTTGATAAATTGCATTTGAACAAAAATCACATCATGAACAATATCAATGATTCTGTGGTCACAGGGTAAAATTTCTTAAGTCATTTTTTGCGGAAATTGGGTTAGGTATCGATGCTACAACTTACGTATCTATATTTTATTTTAGTAAAACGATCAAATTCAAATGTTGCCTCCTAAACGAGAAAAAAGCGTTGGGAAATAGCGTTGGTTCAATAATCTAACCCAAACTACGATTTTTGACTACAGAACTTTTAGCCCGTGGCCACAGGATTGTCAGCTCCCAGGAAAATTTAAACTCCATAAAAAGCAAATCGTCGGTGCACCTCGGAATACACCCTCTGGTAACGGCCGGGTTAACCAAGAAGCGACCGGCGCCAAGTTGGAGAGCGCGCTAGCAAATGAGCGCAAGTTGCCGCGAACAAAGGGCTGCGGGGGCGGTGTAATCCGAGAGCGAGCGCCAGAAAGAGGAGGTGCAAGGTCGCCGCCTCGGCGGTGGGGCGCGCGCAAGGCAGCGGCGGGCGCGCGGGTGGGCGGGATCGTCCGGGGGGACGGAGGGGGGAGAGCGCAGGGAGAATAGGAGGAGGGGAGAGGAAGAGGAAAGGGGAATAGGAGAAGGGGAGGACGAGAGAGGGAGAGGGGTTAAAGGAGAGAGGGAGGGAGGGAGGGGTTAAAGGAGAGAGGGAGGGAGGGAGGGGTTAAAGGAGAGAGGGAGGGAGGGAGGGGTTAAAGGAGAGAGGGAGGGAGGGAGGGGTTAAAGGAGAGAGGGAGGGAGGGAGGGAGGGGTTAAAGGAGAGAGGGAGGGAGGGAGGGAGGGGTTAAAGGAGAGAGGGAGGGAGGGAGGGAGGGGTTAAAGGAGAGAGGGAGGGAGGGAGGGAGGGGTTAAAGGAGAGAGGGAGGGGTTAAAGGAGAGAGGGAGGGAGAGAGGGGGAGATAGGGAGGGGATAGGGGTGGGCGGGGGGAGGGAGAGGTATATAGGGGAGGGGAGGGTGAAGGGGAGGGGGTGAAGGGGGTGAAGGGGAGGGGGAGCAACGACACTGGCTTGCGTCGGCGGGGGAAGGGGGAGGGGGTTGCTGCCGCGGGCGGCCGCTGCACCGCGCAGCAGCGACGTTGTTTCAGCGTTTAAGGCGGAAAGTGCGCGTAACGAAGGAACAAGAAGAACACGGCGGCGGCGCGCCGCGGGCAGGGTGGGAGGTGGGGGGTGGGGAGTGCAGCGCTGGCAGCGGGAAATTGGCCCAGGTTAAGGCGACGCCCTCGCAGCAGCCTCCGCTAAGGCCACCGCAGCCCCCTGCCGCACCCTCCGGAGCGCCAACGCTGCGCCCTTCGCTATCGGCACTCACGCCACCTTGCCTAGTTTCCCTCTCGCCACCACTTTCCCCTTCACACACACACACGTTCATACAGCGTGTTCATCCTACATCACATCCCTATGACGAACCCCATAAAATCAAAGGTTTATGCCTTCGCTGTCGTCTCTCTCCGTCATCTCAACCACTTTCCCTTTCACCACTACCTCCACCTTCACACACACAGAGCTTGCTCATCCAGTCACAATCCCATAACATCAGCGTACTTCCTTTGCCATCAGCACTCTCGCCATCTTCTCTAGTTTCTCTCTCGCCACCACTTTCCCCTCATACACACACACACGTTCATACAGCTTGTTCATTGTCTATCACATTCCTACAACGAACCCCATAAAAACAAAGTTTAATGCCTTCGCTACCGTCTCCCTCGTTACAATTAACCCGTTTCCCTCTCATCACCATCTCCGAATACACACACAACCACCCTACCCGTCCTCCCATGCCCCCATGAGCGCTACAACAGCCAACGCTTCTGCCACCGCTACAATTACTCAGACATCTTCGCTGATTACGTTTCCTCTCCCCACACCATCCTTTCCGCCTTGCTCGTACAATTTTCGTCGTCATTTTTCTCTTTATCTTATCCTTTGTCGATCTCCATGGCCGTATCATAAGTCAGTTTTACTTTATTCACCGAATCGAGGCCCCAGTTTACTAAATAAATTCAAGAGACTGATAATATTTAGCCACCTGATAATGTCTGTATCGTAATCCAAACAACAGAGAATTAGGAGCTTTTGCATTTTCATAATGTTGCCACATCAAATTTTCTAACACATTTTCGAACAAATGAATCGCACGTCGTCAATGTTCTAATTATTCATTTCACGATCTTTACTACGGTTGAGTGTGAGGTTCATTTTATTAACACTCCAGTACTCGCGCGGACCCCTGCACTCGACCTATTCACAATGATAAATTTCGTGTGAACTGCGAAGGGTGATCTCTAATGCATTCATCGGATTTATATCGTTTGTAGCATATCTTCAGGAGAAAGCCATCGGAGCAGAAGCTACATACAGTCCACGTTGCCGAAGTGAACCTCATCTATTGATGATTGTTGACAGTGTACGCAGAATCCTTGCTGCCGTGTTGTGTGCGCGTAACATGATACATGGAAAAGGTTAATTAAAATCATTAACGAAAATATTGTCCGTTTTTTTCTCCCACAAAAATTTGGTTTCCTAATATTCGGGTATTTAAATACCCGCGCGAGTAAACTCGTCCCTACAGAGTTCGGGAGTAGCGGAGTGCTAAATTGCGCTATGTGCGAGGGAGTTTAGTGAGTGGGTTGTGCTGTGAGATGTGTCATTATTAATCGGATGTCGTAAGTCAGAATGTGGAAGCATTTGATAACGCTGCCCCCTATCGGTCATCGAATTTTATTCGGACCTTAGTAGGAGCTTGAAGGAGACAGAGATTCAGTGGGAGTTTTCAGAAGGGAAAACGAGCTATCCCTTCATTTGAACTTGTATATTCTTTATTGCTACCGATGTAGTTAACGATAAATTCAATAATCCGAACCTTCTGCTTCTGCGAGAATCTTTACCCGGCAATAGGCGCGTGGGGTGCCTGAGTCACCCCAGCATTTTTTCGAAGCTCACTGTTCTTTTAGTTTATTTATAATCTTGCGAAATTCTCAATACCTTTCGAGGAAAGCTTTGTGCACATATCTCAATTCTTTTTTCCTTTTTAACTGCTTCCTTTCATTTCTGGGAAATTTTGTCGCAAAGGCAATGGTGTGCTACATGGGGGCCACCGAGTCACCTCGCGCAACCTTTGTTATCGCTTCCTGCCACGCTGTTCACAGTAGTTCTCAGCCAGACGGGACAGAGAGAGGTGTAGTTTTCAAATATACTCTATGGTAAGTGCTTTTGTTGTAGATTATTTTTTCAAAACAAATTTTTATTGATATGGTTATAATATAATTATATTATTATGATATATTTGTATATATTTATTTATATTGTAATGAATTGTAACCGCTAACTTAGCGTTTACATCATTTCCAAACAAGCAATTCACCACGAGACAGCGCGACCTTTCGGACCACGAAATCTAATATTCGCAGTACCTCAAAGGTGACGCCACTGTTGATAAGAAGTTTGTGAAAGCACTCAACGGCAAAATCAAACCACCAATCACAAATTAAGAAGACCGGAAATAATTTTCTATGATGAAGAGGCGATCTCAGCCATTTTGATCTACGCCGTGGGAAGGAACACTTCGGATACGGAAGGCTGGAGAAGACTGCGAGACGAATTCCACCATTTAAAGAATTAGAAGAAGCTTAACCCTTCGTTACTGTGCTGACCCCAGATGACACATTTTTTTTAAAATTTGAATCTAAACGGCGGGTGAGGACGCGACGAATCTTCATGTAGTTTCATATTTTAGCCGTCAGAGTGTATGACAACGATCTTGTTCATTTCAATTGAGTTTGTGTGCCAGTAAACACGTGTTTTTGAACCTGGGGTGTAATAGACCCCACCACAGCACTGACGTTTTGTATTTCCTGTCTTGGAGGTATGTATTTCTTCACTGCTACAGTAAACTGTTTGTACTATTCCTTAAGAATTTACACTAAAGTAAGTTTTTCTAATACTTCAGGTACATTTTGAGGTTTATGTCGTTCGAATCGTAACAAGTACGTAATAAGAAACTTGTTAGACGAAAGTGATGATGACGACTTTGAAGGGGGAGAATCGAGTGATGAATGGTCTCCTCATGAAAGTGAGAGTGAACATGACACGGAATCAGAAAAAGGTGAAAGTATTGAAGAGAATAATTCGTTGTCTGACGAACAGTACTTTTTAGGAAAGGATAATTTTTTTCAAAATGGATGAAAGATCCACCACAACGCTTCAGAACAAGGGCTCATAATATAGTATCATATATTCCAGGTGTTAGAAATTCTGCGAAAACTGCAAACACTCCCAGAATGTGTTTAGATTTGTTTATATCACCAACAATGTTGCAAATGATTGTTGAATACACAAGCAAATTTATTCAAAATTGTGCTACAAACTACGATTCTGCTCATCAATATACAGTAAAAACCACGGATATTGATGAAATGTATTCTTTTCTTGGCCTGTTGTATTTGTGGTTTATTCAAATTAAACAGGCAAACTCTTCAGGATCTCTGGTCTACTGATGGTACTGGCATCGAATGTTTCAGAACAACAATGTCACTTTTCAGATTTCGATTTCTCCTCCAATGTATCAGATTCGATGAGAAAGATACTCGAAAATCTAGAGCAGAGACAGATAAACTGGCCGCAATACGGAAGTATTTTGATGATTTTGTAGAAAATTGTCAAAAGCACTATTCAATGGGAGAATACGTTACATTGGATGAGAAATTAGAGAAATGTCGTGGCCGCTGTCCTTTTATACAGTACATGCCTAATAAACCTGCGAAATATGGAATAAAAATATTTGCTCTCGTTGACTCCAGAACATATTACATTGGAAATTTAGAAATATACCTCGGAAAACAACATGAGGGTCCTTACAAGTTCAGTTTCAGCCCCTCGGATGTTGTGAAAAGAATGATTGCTCCAATTTCTGGATCTGGAAGGAATTTGACCACTGACAATTGATATACGAGTGTTCCTCTAGCGTCTTGTTTGATGACCAAACATAAATAATCAACTGTAAGAACGATTCGTAAAAACAAGAAAGAAATTCCTACAGAATTTGTGTCAATATCAAATAAATCTGTTCGTACAAGCACATTTGTATTTATGAATGGGATAACACTCGTTTCCTACGTGCCTAAAAAAGGAAAAGTAGTGAATGTCGTATCAACAATGCACAATGATGACAGGATAGATGAAAGTACAGGTGAAGAAAAGAAACCTGACATCATTACATTCTACAATAAGACAAAAGGAGGGGTAGACACTGTTGACCAAATGTGTTCATCATATGATGTTTCAAGAAATTCAAGAAGGTGGCCACTGACAGTTTTCTTTGCGACTATGAACGTTGCAGCTATCAATGCATATGTTGTATTTCAAATACAAACATTTCGATGCGTCGCAGGCAATTTATGAAGACCTTAGGATTGAGCCTTTTGGAAGAGTACGTGAAAAAAGGCAAACAATTGTGCAAAGACTACCTAAAGATCTTCAAGAAAAATTAAAGCCAAAAAATAGCCATGCATCAGACTGTTCAACACCATCAAAGAAAGCAAAAAAATCTAGATGTGATCTATGTCCAATAAATAAAGACAGAAAACCCAATATCAGTGCCACACATGTAATAAATTTATTTGTATGGATCACATCATTACATTTTGTTCTTATTGTGCAGAAAATTAAAAATCGTGTTATAATTTTTTTGTTTGTTGTAACATTTGTAGCTCGTCCTTAGTTATTTTTTAATGGTATACGTTGTAACGCAATTAGAACTACTCATTATTTTTATAGTGTTTATAAATAATGTTTATTTCTTGTTTACATTTGTGGCTTAGTAATATGTGATGTAAAGGTCAGCGTGTTCCGTAATAAACAAATTTTCTTCATAATAGAACCAGGATTATCAATGCACCATGTCACGCATTAATCTAAAAGTTTATTACAAAATTTAATATGAATAAATTTCAATTATTTTGCTTAACAATGAGAATAAGTATCTTAAGAAATGTAAAAAACATGTACTGAAATAAATAGTGTGTTTTAACCCAATTATGTATTTCAATTACTTTGGAGTCTCTCAGACCCCACCACAGCAGCGACGTTTCTGTATTGTACCACAGTAACGAAGGGTTAATGAAGGTATTTCTCCTGATTACGCATTTTAGAAGAGTGTACAACTAAATTGAAGATTATTGTAAATAGTAACGTTAATGTAATTCAAGAATGACCGTGACGAATCCACTAATATATGAATTATGCGTACGATACGGAGCACATAGTCATGCTTAGAAGAAAAGTAATTTTTCTAATAGATTATTTCTTTTCTTTTCAGCTTTTTTTGTTTCTTTCTTATTCTGCTTTGGTTTTCTTACGCTTTGTACTCTTGTACGTAAGAATACTATTCAACTTTTTTGGGCTTCGTCTCACATTGACTAACATTTAATAGTTCTGTGAAACTATTCTACGGAACCTAACTACGCCTCGCCAACCCGACGGGGAGAGATTCATAGGAACGCCTTCGTGGGACCGGTCCGCGCGGCGAGGGAAGGAATTGGAGGAGCTGCATACGACCTTGAAGAAATTCCAAGCGGCTGCCGCAACGGAACATTAACAATACACTCCCAAAGTTACTGTAAGTCGTATCGACTCCATTACTTTCATTCGAAATTCCGACGACGACGACGAAACTTGAACTAATATTGTATGATTTCATGAACGACTAGTTTCTCGTGAAGGCATGCATTTTCTTTTCATTTGATGGTAACTAAAGATAACATTTGTATCATTAACTTATGTTTAAAAAGTCGTAAATTGAATACAGGTGTTATTTAAAATTAATTTCCTTATTGTATATGTATAATTCAGTGTATAAATCAATTGAAGTTGAATTCATTTTTAAGTGTTACAAACAAGTGAGAGAAAAAATTAAATTTTGTGTATAATATGATAGAACTGTAGATTTTCTTTTTTATAAAACATTCATTTTTTTCTCAAATTGACCAAATAGAAACTTGGCTAAAATACTAGAATTCAAGTCAAGACCTATTTGTATATTGTAACAATTAGTAGTATTTAAACATTCAAAAGGGTTTATGTGCCACATGTGTTCTTTTGTTGTTCTCTTCCAGAGTAGTGATTCATGAAAGTGCTTATGTATACAGTGTTGATTTTTTTTGTGTGTGATTTTGAAGGGTAGTGTATTCCAAGTGTATTTGTACAGAAAGTAATATCTGTATCAAGTATAGGGAAGGTATCGATACCCGGAGAGGGAGAGCTATCTTTATGAGCATTCGCTTGATGAGTGGATTAGTTTCAAATTACTGAATTTGTACCCTCTTATAATCAGAATACATTTGTTATTTTTTTCTAAACTGAAAGCAATTCGACTTTTTCTTTTATATACATTTCTGACAATAATAATAATAATAATAATAATAATAATAATAATAATAATAATAATAATAATAAAGGACGTACCCACTCCCATTCGGAGAGTCGTTGGACATATTCCACGTCTTCCAACAATTGTACGGTGTGTATTACCACTACGCCCGTATCCGAGCGATACAATCATTATTGCTCGAGTGACACGCGGCCGTCCTCACGATTAAAGTGTTAAAAGGAGGATTTTGGAGGAAATGGAGGATTTTTGGAGGATCTGCGGTCACAGTATGTTGCACTCTTAAATATTTTACATCATATTTTACAACCTATCATTTATATTCTTATAATGTTTACTGTTATGTAGGCGCAGAAGAGATTTCATCCTATACGTGATGAGGAGAAAATCCTGAGCATTATTAAAATTTAAAATCTGATTCGAACTTGTTACCAAACTATGTATAAATTCTTGGAAATAAAGACGTATTCATTAAAGAAACAAAATAGTTTGTTATTTTTTTTTACATTTTTACTGTGCGGCGATTGAGGCACCCTGCGCGCCCCAATGTTGCAAAACTTGGCGCGCCTACTGCCGGGCTAATTGAGGAACAGGTATCACGTTTGTTTAGTTAAGAAAATGCCGCAATGTCTACAAAATGCCATATTGTCCTCTTTTTTAAGAACTGGTCGTCTTAGACTAATAACCAGAACAGTTGACGCGCCATACACCACTAAATACTCCCTCATTTTACACTCTCTTCTTCGCGAATGGCCTCCACCTGAACTTCCACTTCTTTGCCATCTCCTCACCCACCGCCATTTTCCTTCCCGCCCCCGCCTCGGCCTCCAGCACCCTAGCTGCTGACGCGCGCACCCATAGAGGAGAGATATACTAGAGTGCGCACCGGGCTGCGCAGAAGGCCCGGCCGGGTATCAACATCTCTCGCCCCAGTGTCACGTGACTTTGGGACAGCTAGGTAGCATCTACAAGAAAACCCGTCTCGCGTTAAATGATTTATTTTTATACATACGTAAGATGTTTCATCCCAGCGTTATTTTCTCATTTATTAAACAACCCTAAAAATGTTGCTTATAGCAGAAAAGTGAATTTAAGTTTTTCTGCTCTATTTGCTCAAGTACATGAAAATTCCGATTTTTGTCAAACTTGTCACTTTCAACCGCATACTCCACTAAACCTGTTTTACAAGTACATTTACGAAGGACTATAAATAAAAAAAAATATTTGTAAAATAAACTCCATGGGATGCATTAATCCAAATTTCTGTTATTACTCAATGTTAGACATTCTACTACTGAAGATCCACATCAGTGACATTTATAATAGCAAGTTATCAAAATGATATTTCAAAGATTTATAGAGGAAAAACAGGCTTTTACCTTTGATTTATATTTTGATTTATTTAGACAAAAACAGTAAAAACTGTATGTGATATATGGGGGGAAAAGTACCATTTGCACTCATTTTCTTGAGCTTCAAAAGCTCTTCCCAATATTTTAACTATAACATTGGACACTTTCCTTCCAAGTTATATAAAACCTATATTTGCATCGATAAAAAAACTGCATGTTTTATTTTTTTCTTAAAAAAATCAACTACAATCATACAAATTACTAACACTATAACATACTATTAACACAACTTACACCAGTAAATACACAGGATTAATGCCCTCTAAATAAAATCATTTTGTTGTTAAGTGACCTAATACTATTTTTTTGGTAAATTTGGGTGTGATCTCTTCCTACATGTTTTAATCTTATGTCAATATATTTAAACAATACTGCCTTAATTAAATACATCCTGTGATTCATTATGGCCTCTTGACCAATAACATGATATGTTAAATTACTAAAAACAGAACTATTCACAAATTCTCTCAGACATCTATTTACAATTGTACTACATGCTGACTTTTTAAAAATGTCACCTCTCCCCTGAAGTATTCTTACTTTTACCTCTGCTCTTTTGCAGATTATTATAACATCTGCAGAAGGGTATTTCATTCCATAATCATCCTTTCTCTGAATGATGGAATATGATCCTTCATCACTATCAGTCCGGCAAAGAACTAGCTTACAGTCCACATAAGCAAGAGACTTTTGCAACTTTGTAACTAAAAATCCTCCAATATAAATTACAATGTCCACAACATAGGGAGACAATCTAGTTTCAAGTTTGTGTACTGATGACAAGTACATATGGTTAGTTGGTACCTCACTGCCCAGTTCAGGATCATTCACTTGTGGCACACTTGCATACTGGCGTGAACTGACATTTGTCAAGTTGTCACAACAGTTGTCATCCTGTGGAACACAATTTGCAAAGTTAAATTGTTATTGCACTTTTTGAAAAGAAAAAAAAATTGGATCGTAAGCAGTGAACAAATATCCACAACGCCCCAAAATAATTACGCTGTAGCACCACAAACAGCACGCAAAGCTACATATAGCTCCGTAGAGCACAAGCCTGGCACAAGCTGCCGGTGTCCCAAAGTCACGTGACTTACGACCACCTCATGTTGAAACCTGCGCAGTAGGCTCACGCGCACTCTAGTTGTATCTCTCCTCTATGCGCGCACCTCTCCGCGCCACAATGCCGCCGCGCTCAGCTCAGCTTTTCCACGCAGTGTTGCCAGACGTACCACGACCCTAGTCTTTTTACCAGGATTTTAATAAAGATACCATGTACCAGGATGAAGACATCCTGGTATGCTTAAATACCAGGATTTTAAGTCTCAGTAATTTATAATGAACGATTTAAGATTTCTATATTTTTTATTCAATAATTTAATACGAACACCAATATTACAAATAACTATGGTATTTGTTAAAACACTACCCTAAAAACATTAGCGGCCGTATTCTCAATCATGGATTACTTCGAAAATTATCTGTGAATCGAGGAATTCGCGGATTAGATTAACACTCGGATAACTCTTTATTCTTATTCACAAACAGCGGTCATCAGGGAATTGGCGGATTCGAGGGTTACCCTTGGCCAGAATGTTACAGTAAATATGATTGGCTCTGGAGTATCTCGATGTCATGGTTCTGTTTGTAAACATTAGTAATAGCGCCACTTCAAACGCGATCTCCAATGTTATATCACTTCGCGTACTAAGTAATGTATCCAGGGCCAACCAATCTAACATTTCTATTTGAGAAATTGATATTTTCACAATTGTCATTGACAAATACGCGAATACTGTTGTAAGCAAAGTTACAAAAGCAAAAAAGAAGCATCACATAACCTGCAAACGAATTTCAACGCAGTAAGTATTGTTTAGCAGTTTAAGAACAACTATAAAGGCATGAGAAGAATGGTTTAAAAGGCAGGAGTGATAATAAAGTTCCTATTTACAATACCAGAAGCAGCTACAACGCTGAGTACTTAATTGGATGGGAAAATTATTGCATTCATCCGCCTGAAGAACGTACTGCATGTGACTATAATTTGGGATATGAAAAGGCAGTTAATATGACTCAAAGTAAGTGTTTTTGGTTTTATTTACCTTGCAAGTTGTGTATTTAATTTTCAAAACAACAGTATTGGCTCTCTACCAAGAGTTTTACAAATATTTTTGATTGATACTTTGTGTTCTGGTGAAGGGCTACATGCAAAAGTTATTTCAGTAGTTTTTAGTGCAACTAATAAAATAATTTCACCTAAAGACTATTTTCAAAGGAATCGTGCCACCATAAACCATGGTTTTACCAAATAAAATAAAATCAAATCAATCTGATGTCATGAAACATTCAAATGCAAGTAATACTTGCACAATTTTTTAAAATGAAATGTATACAATAAAACATGATAAACCATGTCTTTTAATAAAACAAAAACAAATTCAGCATAATTGTCATAAAATTCAAAGATTGGAAATAATCCTGCCCAGATATCAAAGTTACTTTGTCTTCTTCAGAAGATACAAAATAAAATTTTATTTTTGTTTTGGTGTGACATACTGGAATAAATGTGAAATAGTACAAAACAGTCTTTGGTTTTCACATAGATTCCAAAACTATTATTTGCACATTTTCATGAACTCTTATTGTTAAATGTACTAATTCATATTTATGTTTTGTGCTTCTCTAAATCCATAGTAATATATACTTGTATAATGAAAAATACCCTTCTATTTCTGGAAGCTGAAGCAGATTATTGTTACTTTATTGCTGAAAATGTAATGTAGGCTAAATATAAAAAATATTGAATTTTAAAATTCATTTACATTTTATAATATCATTGAATTTAAAGAAAGATTAATTAAATGTCAACAATCAATATTGATTATAAATCTGCCTTATGATATCTGATACCACAACTTGTATAAATATATTGTGCATATTGTTAATGTGCATAGTCTATATTAGATTGGGATTCCAGTATCAAACATTCTTTTAGAATATTATTTATGTTTGGACTGATTCCAGGGTTGGATTTCTGAACTTAGGATTTAAAAAAATTTAAGATGTGTTGTATAAGAGAAGTAATTAAAACAAAATTGTTTTGGTTTTTCAATTTATTTATTGGTATTCAATTTGTAATTTTATTATCAATTTTTTAACAACCGAACCATCCTTTAAAGCATTTGTAGAGTGCAGAATTTATTTTTTCATTTTTCTCTTTTTAAAAATCTAATTCTACACTCTCAATTGTATATGAATTGAAACATTTATGTTTCCTGAAGTTCATATTTGGTAATCTTTACTATAACGTTGATGGATTTGTGACATATCGTTGACATTGTAGATAAATGAAACCAGTTTCTTTATTATCAGCAAACTTTTGTTGGCAGTGATGAAACCAGTTATTTTACAATTTCTACAACCATATTCATGTCAATAATATTCATAAGTTTTTATTGTTTGTCTTTCTTCATTGCATAAAGAAAGGTTCCATTCATTATAGACGATCAGGTGATAATAAAAAATATTTCATACATGGTTGAAGTTTGTACATAAAACAAAGTTGGAGTTTTTACAATGTTTTAGAGATTATTTGTCTCCATCATCAGGAACTCTTTGGCTTATATTGGATATAAGTTTTAAGTTTGTAAATCATAAGTTAATTAAGTTACTTAAGTAAGTGAATGGTAAGATGATTTGTCTCCAACATCAGGTACTTTTTGGCTTATATTGGATATAAGCCAAAAAGTACCTGACGATGGAGACATGTGATTGTGATTGACATGTGATGGAGACAAATGATTTGTGATGATGGAGACAAATTATCTCTGAAACATTGTAAAAACTCCAACATTATTTTATGTACAAATTTCAACCTTGTATGAAATATATTTTATTATCACCTGATTGTCTACAGTGAATGGAACCTTTCTTTATGCAATAATATTTATATTTAGAAAAAGTGACTCATAAAGATATCCTTTAAAAATGAATATTTTATTTCCAAATAGGAAATGTCAGAGATAGATAACCAGTACCAGCAGCTGCAAAAAGGACCAGAAATTATGAGAATGGTATCTACTTCCCAGTACCTCAAGGATTCCACATTCTTAAAGCATCAAGAAGAATTTGAGTTTATGAATGAACATGAATTGAGGATGCAATGTTTATCTACCTAAAATTTGAATATTATCAAGATACGAAGAACGAACAATTCATTCTTTAAAAAAATTAAATTTTGTCTACACGTTAAATTAGTAATGGAATCAAATATGGACTACATCCTTTATTTGTTTGCTTTTAGCAATTTGAGATTTTATATTTGTTCTCCAAATGGTTAGCAAAGGAATAAAATATTCATTACATTGAAACCATTCAGTATATTTTGCTATGTCTCTTCTTTTTTATTTTTGCTTATTGTGTTTATAACTTAGGGTTCAGTAATATTCCTGTATTTGGGCATTGAATTTGTGAAAATTATTATTTATTTACCAGAAAAGTTTCTGTTTCAATATTGTACATTAATGAAATAAAAATATTTGCGCACTGCCTTCAGTTTTTATTTATTTACTTCAAATGAAAAAACTTATAATTCAATTTAACCAAGGATCTACTTAGTAGCATTTTTGTCTAATTGTTATTGTATTCTTTCTTTAAACCCTTGTAATCCATTTCAATTTATTTGAATTTATGGTTTATTCAAATATTAAACTTGAAATTCCTTGACCATTTATTTGCCTGATTATGTTAACAATATCTACACTGTTTTTGGGTGTTGCAAGTATATATTTCTGATGATCTCCTATAGTGAATGTAAAAATTCAAAAGACATTCTAATAGATGAAAGGAAGATAAACTATGACCATACCTCTAATTGAAAGCAAAAGCTAATAATGTGATTTTATTAAAAAATAACCTGCACTGATAGAATGATAAGTCCAAATTATATAATATTAAGTACGATAATTGCTGAACCCATTACTAGAAACAATATTATTATTCAAAATTATTCAGCATGTAACTGACTACTCAGATGATTTATATTACTGATGACGGAAAGGAAGCAAATAGAGGGGTCTCTCTTTATTTCAAACGCATTCCATAAATTCAACAGCAAACAAATCGTACTTGGCGGAGTCGTCTGTATTGTTTAACAGGGTCGCCAATGGCAACAAAGTGCAATTCGCGAATTATACGCCGAAATCGGATGTATAACCAAATACTATAAAGACAATACAGGACACTTCGCGATATATCGAGAAACATCTATCTGGTGGCAGAACCTGGTAATAACTCATACACCCTAACCTCAATGCTCTGTTGGTGTTTGTTGTCTGCTTGATTTCTTTTCATTTTATTGTCTTTCTGGTCGATTTCTGGAAAACATATTTTACAATACTGTTCTTTACATCATTCTACGTATGGCAGGAAACAATTCTGTAGTTTTTGGCTTTATTATAAAATACAGCAGAACTCGCGTTCGTTCTTCACATTTACTCGTGATAAAAACAGGTAAAAATTGAAAGAATCTTGAACATGAATGAAGCTAGTTTAATACAATTTGACTTCTCTTTGTAATAAAATGCATTAAAAACTATAACATAACTTAATTGAGAAACTACTTGCACATTGCCATTCCCAATTGAATCATGTGTAACGAACATTGCAGAAATGGATAACACTGAAGATAGTCCTACAAGTTTAGTACAGAAAAATGCTGAGTCCAGTGTATGTGGCTGGTTGTGTGCCGTATAATGGTTGTAGAAATGCTTAACAGAATTTGGATGAAAAGTATAAATTAAGAAACTCGCATATTGTGATTAAACAGTATGTGAATGCCACGCTTTTCTACCCAAATGAATTCGCCATTAGTTTTCTAAGACTGAATATGTTTTCAATAAACACTTTTTAAATTGTTTATGTCAAAGTAAACTTGACGTACTAAAACAATTAATGCAAATCATTAATATTCACTTGAAGAATATTTTATGTAAGGGGCGTAATGATCTGTATGAAAGCAGAGGTATCAATGTATATTGATACAGTGCTTTTTAAAGGAAGCAAATGGAAAACAAGCCAAATGTATCAGTGGAAGTGTTTAGGCAAGAAAAATCTTACATTTGTAACAACTTTATTCGTGAAAATAATTTTCATTATATGTTCACTAAATGTTCAATGTTCTCATGTCCATTATAACACATTGTGCATTATAATTTTCCGTAATTTGAGTCTTTCAATATAATTAAATCACAGTGAGAGTAGGTAAAAATAAGTCTTATTTCGTTAGGTAGGTTAAACAATATTTGTTTCTTCAGTAAGAATCATATTGACATTTCTATTTGGCGCTACATTACCAGGTTCTGACACTAGGATCGCTAGTGGGAACTTGTTTCCATCGGTTGCGTGGAAGAACGGGGAAGTGTCCTGTATTGTCTCTATAGTATTTGGTATAACCCACGGATCGAAATCGGGTTGTCTAATCCGCGAATCGCAACCGATCCTGCCTCGTGAATAAGGATTTTTGCTTTGATTCGCGAATAATCTGGACTCTACGATAATTCTCGTATTACACGGTATTGAGAATATGGGCATAAGAGTAACGTAGGATGGTATTTTTCCATAACACGCAATAGGAGAAAAGGATACGTCTTAGTCTGCCATTTATCATGGAAATACTACTTTCTTTCCTCCGTGCTTCTATTTACTTTATTAATATAAAATATCTCGACAGTGAGTGAAATAAAACGAACTTCCTGTGCCCGATTTATTTATTTACGTGAAAAACAGTTAAAAACTGTGTGTGACGAGCTATGGGGAGAAGTGAAACCTAATACAATAAACATAATAAAACATAATATTTTTTTTATTCTGTGCCTCAAGAAAATGTGCGCAAATAATCTCTTTCCCTGCACGTCATATACAGTTTTTATTGTTTTTTGACCAAATAAATAACAGATAAAATATAATAGAATTATGACATGAGCAATATTAGAATCAATTGTAATTGGAACCAAGGATTTCTGAAGGTTGGTACTGGGAAACACATTTAATTGTTTGGCAACGCTGCTTCCGCGAAATGTTAACGCGCAGGCGGCCGCGGAAGAAAGATCCAATCTGCGCTGCGGAATCCACTTTTCAACCCGCGGCTCCCAGAGCGTCACAATAGCGCCCATCTGTTATTTAACCTTCCGCCAGTGGCCCGTGCACGACGCATTGTGTTGAGTTCGTAAGACGCAGTTGTGGCTTACGCCGAAATATAATTATTTCGTAACTAGCTGCTGCGGCTCTGCGCTTTCGGGGTCACGTGTTTGAGATAAGGACGTGCGGTATACTGTCTTGCTTTGCTGGGTGAATACAGAACACGCAGTATTGTGCCAAGCCAAGAACTCCGTAACTACAAGTATTAATGCGCTTCTGTTCACATTCTCGCCAACAGCTCACCATCTCATACAGACATTCAACCGCTTTATCGCTTTATCAATCCTGCGTTTGTTTTGAAGACCACAACAATGCATATACCAGACAAGTGTTATTTAACCTTCTACCTGTTGCCCGTGCAAGAGGGATGATTCTTTGCGTTGATTTCTTAAGATATGTTTTCTACGTAGAAAATATATTTATTTTTCAAGTAAGTAAATTTGGATATAGTTTTCATGCAATTTTGAGCGAAATTTAGGCAATTTTTAAACAATTATTTTCTCAAAAATCATCTCCAATTTCTCCTTTAGATTTTCTCCTCCTATGTACCACAAAGGATGCTTTAAAACTGGTGCTAGTCCCATTTTCGGAGAAGTCTCAGAGTATTTGTAAATTGCAAAAAATGCCATCGCAAAAGAGAAATATTGATGGGAGAGATTTTTTCTGAAATGAAATCTGTTCTAAAACAGAAGGTATCGTATATTCTTTTTAAACAACGAGTATTTTTCATGTAATCTCTTCTTGAAGTTAATTCAATTCAAATAAAATTTATCAAGAACTGTTTCAATTTTTTTATTCTTTTTAGCCTTGAATAGAGTAAAGAACGCTTGAAAATGACGCACGTATAATTTTGTTGAATTTTTGAATATTGCAAAAGTTTGAAACAACGCAATAAAATACATACTATTATAGCACGTTTGAGGTCTTGCGTGAAACGAGTATGCTAAATTTTGGTTGAGACGACGTTGAAAACAGGAAACCGATAAAGCACAATTATTGAGATTGAAAAAATACACGAAAGTAGAAATGAGGACAATTTTGGGGAAGAAGAATATGAAGGAAGAAAACGAAAAAGAGTATAAGGTGAAGAAGAAGAAAAATAATGATCAACAGAAGAGGAAGATTAAGATGACTCCTCTCTCTATAGTACGTCACGGTTTTTAACCGTTTTTAACGTTTAATAAATAAATAAATAAGATCCAGAAATAAACATTTATTTATGTTTCATGTGTCTAAATAAAATTATACTTTGTGAATTGTTTACCAAACTGTTGCAAGGTAATATTTATTGCATCGGGTACAATAATGAGCCATTTTACCGACTCAGCATTTGAAGGCTATAGTTTAAGATGAAATTAATTCATTGTAAATTATCTTAGTAAAGAAAAGAATTGTTTAAATTTCATTTCGTATTTTATTTTGTAATAAATGTATAAATGGAAAGGAAGGCATTTCATTTCAATCAATGGTTTTTCCATAAGCAAGATATCTAAGCAACATCTCGTCATCAACCCTACCTAACTGACCATTTTTTACTCAATTCCACAGACATTTAGTTTTGATTCTTCTTACATGATACTGAGAAAGTTAACGCTTCTACTCAGAGTTTCAATCATGTATAAACATTTATTCGTAAATTTAGTATACCGAGGAGGAAAATAGACCTACACAACAAAGTTTTGTCACTTTGTAGAGCAAAAATATTAGGAACCTTCCTCATAGGGACTGAAATTTTTTTATCAATTCCACTCAATCACATCAATAACATTGACTTTCTATCGTTACATTTTGCACACGTTTCCTGAACATGTGACCAGTCACAGCTCTTTTTCTCGGTTAAATAATTTCTTACATGCATGTATGAAGTATACTATTTGAGTGAGGGACGAATTTTCTTTTAGGAAAATTCCCATTCAATCATGAGATGTTTAAAATAATTATTATGAACTTAAACATATAATTAAACTAAGATTCACGTAAACATTCCATTGAAGCATGTCCTTAATATCCGTAAAATAAAATGATCGGAGACTTTGAACAGTCACAATGCACTGTCACTGTTAACAAAAATCATGTCTGTGGTGCGTGTTTATGAATGTATTTTTAACGTATGAACTGCATTGTAATCTATTTCAATTTCAATAATAATTCTTAAATAATAAATTTTGAGGTGATGACAATATCTTTTCGGAGTGGGTACGATGAGTATGCCGTGCTTACACAGGGTGTCCCACCAAGCACATACACAGGGTGTCCCACCAACTATGGACCACCCTCATAACTTTTAAACGGTCCAGGATATCGAAATGCAGTTTTCGCTGAATAATGCAGAATCATGGGGCAAGGAACTTGCCGTAGAGAAATTGTCTATAATATTTTTAGTTTTCGATAAATTTAATCATCTTTGATTTTTTAAATGGAATTATATATTTTTCTCACCAGTAATTGATAGATCATGAAAAGAGGAATAAAATGATGTATCATATGCTAGTATTTTCATAGTGATTTGCGTATAAAATTTGACTTTGTGATACGTGATTGTGAATGAAACTGACAATATTTCGTGTAGCAGCCCTTCTCCTTCGGGGAAAATGGCCTTCGCGGCGTCAAGACTTGCGTGGAGAGAGAAAGCTGAAAGGGTTGACAATGAGGGATACGAGGCCTAACTACAGCACTCCAAGGTCTTGACACAAAAGTCACATTAAAAAACACCAATTTTAAAGACCAGAATGAGAGATTTCTTCCACTGATTTATCTGCATTTAACTTTTCTTCTTTAGCAATAAATATCATTTTCAAACTTGACAAGAATGCAACCCCCGTCTCTTCGTTGGTAAATTTCATTTTTAATTAAGATGATCATTCGTCCACTTCGCACCCATACCTCTACTGCTCTTCATAAATGGAAAAGAAAACAAATCCGTCTTCTGCCGTAGCTTTCTTCAAAAATATCCGTCTTCTGCCGTGGATTTTCAAGTTGGAGGCAGCACGTGTCATCATGAAGTGAGAAACTCTGCAATCAATATTAGCAGTCGAGACTGCAGATGTACATTTGTGTTAAAGTTTAGTAAATTAACACTGATAGTCTGTTAAGAGTGTTTCAAAATTTTTATTGCTTTTTCTTTTGGTACTTTTTTAAATAAGACGTTTGTGAAGAGTAAATGCAAAGAGAAAACGTCTACCTCTCTATTATTGATGAATTAATCAAGATATTACAATAAAAGTCTTTATGCATTCATGCCCATCCCTTGTTTTAAAATGATAGCTGGTTTCTGCCATAACACACTCAGCTCGATTTTTGTAAGTTTGAAAAGGCCCTTTATTATTATCGTCCTTCCGCTACAAATTATTTTAATTTTATTCTTGTCGATGAACGTGGCTTTGGAATTTCATTAGAAGAAAAGTTCAATTCAGATGAACAAATAGGGAAAAAACCTCTTTCTGATCGGTAATATTGATGTTTGTTTGTTCATATGATCTTCGTGTGAAGACCATGAATTGCTGTAGTTACGCCTCTATCCCTCACGGCCATCCCTCTCACACTCCCTGTCTCCACGAAACAGTCTCGACGCCGCGAAGGTCTTTCACCAACCGTTCACCAGCGGCGACCGCTGCAAGGGCTGCTACACGAAATATTGTCCGTTTCATTCACAATCACGTATCACTAAGTCTACTTTTATACGCAAATCACTATCAAAATACTAGCATATGATATATCATTTTATTCCTCTTTTCATGATCTATCCATTGCTGGCGAGAAAAATATATAGTTCCATTTAAAAAATCAAAGATGATTAAATTTATCGAAAACTAAAAACAATTTCTCTACGGCAAGTTACTTGCCCCATGATTCTGCATTATTCAGCGAAAACTGCATTTCGATATCCTGAACCATTTAAAAGTTATGAGGGTGGTCCATAGTTGTGGGACATCCTGTACATACAATCAAGGAGTTTGAAAAGTTATGTTTAATTTCAATTGTTCTGTAGCTCTCAACTAGAGAAGAAATAAACATGAAACCAAAAAAAAGGAAATTCGTCCGCATAAATTAATCGCTTCTGGAAATATTAAATATAGTACTTTTCTCTAAATCTACCAGTTAATCTTTAGAACATTATCTCACAACATAAACTTCTATTATTTCTTGAGCTTACTCACTTCGGTGACTACTCATCAGTTTTCATACATTCTACTAGTACATCAACACATTATATCCCCCTTTCATGATCTATTTACACTAATATACGTTCCAATAAAACAACCACAGTGTATTACAAGCAAAATTCTATTTAAATGTTTCTGTCTAATCTTGTTTTATATTACTACAAAACTAAATACAATTGTTTGTCATAATATCTAATCACTCAGGAAATAGTGGTATTTTACATTCAGGGTAATAAAAAAAAGATTGATGGATTTTATTTCATCAGACATTAATTTATTTCCCTAATTCTTGTACTTATGATTATTCTCTTTAAAATGACACATTCTTTAACTTAATGTTGAGGTGAATGTCTTTCCTCCACGCTGGACCTTGCTATGAAGTCGCCGATTTCGCCTACCGGAGCAGGGAGTTTGAGAACAAACTGTCACCGTAACCTTGCTTGAATTATTTCTCTGTCGACGTACGAAAACAATTCCGACCAATGTTCAAAAACTAGAAAATTTCATATGCATTAATCTTATAATAACGCCAGACATTTATGATTCTGTAATGATCTTTTTTATATTCTTAATCACTCGCTTATCCAGTGACGAAAGAAGAAACTACTTTGAAATTCCCCTATTCATTGCCTTAATAAGAGAACGTGGATTAACAGATCCAGTTTTGCCAATCGTCCTTGCGTGGTTGCAAGTCGGTACTTTCCCACCCAAATACCATTTTTCCCATCTAAATACAAGCCGGACACAGGCCACAGAATGGCTAAAGTATAAATGAATAGTAAAGTGCCCAAACATGAGAACTGAACTAAAAGTACTCACATTGCAAACTGCTAACCACGTATTCTAGGTTGTTAGAATTCATATTATTGACTTTGAATACAAAACCCGTTTACATGAGAAAAATCCAGTCGTAGTTACAGCACCCGGTCTATAGATCTTGGCTACCCCTCAGTTCTACTAAAACTCGTAAGAAACATGAATGATAATATAATTAAATATTATTTAAATATATGGAATAATACCTATAAAGTGATAGCATAGGAAGTATTATTTATTACAATTATCAGAATACAATTTAAACGCAGTCATAGAGAAATTTAGTGAATCTACAACAATCTTAAACTCATCAGGAAATAGACATCATTTATAATATTTTACAATGAAATAAAACTGTCATTCCACAGCGTGATTGCGTCGATGTTACTAAAATCAGAATATCAATGGAAACAGCTGTCGATGTGGAATTTTATGAATTAATTTTGTTGTTAATGAATATGACGATGCAACACATGTGATAAAGTTGCTAAATCTGTGTATAATTAGACATTCGACAATAAATTAACAACATCCCCCTTCATACAGTATAAAATTATAATATATTTGACTTTGACCACATGATTTACATCAGTAGTTGTGTTTCCAGAGCACATAAAACATACAAATGCAAGGATGTTGGCAGCGTTAATTTTTGCTGTCGTTGAAAATTTGTCCTTCAAATGCTAAAATAAATTCACTCTGAAAATAACAAAAATACTGACCGATTACTCGATAAATTGTCATGACAACAAAAATCAACATAAACTTATCATTAACCACAGAGCACTACTGAAGCTGTTATCTCTTATTACCTGCAAAATGCAACCTAGTGAACGATTAATGAAATGTCTAAAGCTAGACATCTTTCTCAACGCAATTCATCTTTAATACATGTTACACCTTTTTCACAGTACATAAATAAATACCAGAGTGGATGATAGATTTATAAGATAAACAGGTGTGAAATAAAATACATACGCACTCACAACTCCCTAAATTCTTCCAAACGTGTGGACTCACTTGTATTCAATAGGAGCGCAAAGGAGCAATACAGTGCGGAAGAGGATCAACATAAAAACAGCATCTTCGAAACCGTTGGGGATATCTCGGTGAAGTGAAAACTAGGTTGGTCCTATGCATTGTGTCTGTAATGTGCTCAAATATCATATTCAGAGATTAATTATTGTTTTAGTTAAACTGGTTTGTACGGAGACTGACAGACAAAAATCAATTGGAAGTGAGATTCTTTTTAGTAATCGAAAATCAAGTTGATGAAGTTTGACAGAAACTTCAGATTTATTTATTTATTTGTGTTGATACGCAAGCATCCACTTCCTACTGAAGCTAATCCTATTTCAATAATTAGCCCACAATTATCATGCATCGTGGAATATCACCACATAGTAACGACTCAAAGAAATAAAAAAAATCCGATTAATTATTTTTTTAAATATCCATTATCATTTTCCGGTCGATCGCCAACACCAAATACTATAAAGAAATCATTCTTCACTTTTCAATAAAAAGTTTGATTTGCTATTATCCAAAGAATAAACGTTTGGGTGAAAATTTGATAAAGAATTATTTCTTTTCTTTTTTGTTATTGAAGGTCGCATTAACATCTAGGTCATTAGCGGCCACTATCGGATTTAACGTTATGATAACTGTGAAGATGAAACATGGTGATAAGAGGGTGTGAAAGGAAGAACACTAATCCAACCATGCCACCTGTGCCCGCACGAGCTACGGCACTACAACACGGTGCTCGGCACGGCACGAGCATGTCTTGAGGCGTGGAATAGAGGTTTCATACGAAAAAAAGTTTGCCAGATTTGTCCTACCAAGTAACCAAGATTTGAATTATGTTAATATTCTTTACCACTTGTTACTATTTCGTGTACATTTTATTTTTAAATTCTGACTAATGTCAAATACATTAACATGATTATGTAAATACTTCCGCTTACAGAAGGTATTGTCTTTAAACAGAGAAGTCGGTTAAACCTCAAAATATGACTGTAGGAAGCAAAGAGTATAGGAAAGTAGGAAGGTGCATGCAATTATTGCTATTTTCAGTAATCCTAACGAAATGAAGGCACTTTCGATTCGAAATATTTAATTTTCCTTGCAATTGACAATCGTAAGTTTCTTTCTTTAAAAATCTTTAGGGAGAGTAATTATTTCGCCCTTGCCGCAGGATCACGGCTTCCAATGCCTTCTTGAAACCCTTCGCATGTAATGACTGAGGTCGCGCTGCCGTGCAAATACGCTCTTTACGCTCTGTCGCGCTCTGAATTACGCTCTTTATTAAATTTATTTCTTGTTCGACAATAAAGCCTTTCAAGGGTTTTCATAAAGAAGATCAGTAAATTACAATTCTGTATTGGCCAACCGTAAGGTATGAGAGGTTTGCACTCTGACTTATTTGTTGTTTAAATTTAATTGTTGAATAAAAAGGAGAAGGTAGGCGGTCATGTTATGGAGCTGAGGCAGCTACGATTTACGGTGGTTTGAATTTGTCTTTGGGAAATCTTGATTTTATGCTCCAGCATTAAGCATGAAATATTTGTTGATAAGTTGCCTTAACGTCTATTCTTTGAATTTTAAACGTTCTGTATGCCTACAATTCCATTGTAACTACACGCTTGATGCAAATTCTATCATGCAAAATAACTTAGGATTTTCTGGCTTATCACAACACTCGAGAGCTTCAAATAACTTCGAGATTTTTGGTTGAAGCCCAAACGTGCGACCCTGTTGCCGCTACTCTGTAGTGAAACTGTTGATGTGAAAATGCCAAAAACATCATCAACCTTGTGTATTTCACATCTATGAGACCTACTCTGCAAATATGTTAGTACATAAATCTTCGAAAATATTCTTACAGGATTTCTTATTATTACACATCTTCGTGACCTATTTGATGAACATTTGGTGTAATTTAAGAACATGTACTCACTAAATTTGTAATGCCATCTCATAAAAATCTTGTACACGATACAAGACATTTAAGAGATGACATTACAAATTCATTATATTCCCATTAAACATTCATATATTACATTTCAAATAACACTATATTTCAAAACTTCATAAATGGTCTTATTTATTACAAATAACAACAAACGCATTCACAATAAAATGCTAGAAGCTGTTGTTGCAACTGGCGGAGCGCTGGGAAATTGTTGTGTGGAAGATTAATCTTGGAAGCCAGGTCGTTGGCTCTCTCGGGGAGGGAATGAACTCGAGATTGTCTCCGCTCCCGTCCTTCGGCTATCTCAGGGATGAATAGAAGCGCGACATTGAGACTTACACTTTCTTCTCGGGACAATGGACTTCCGTCGCTCCGGCAGCTCTTGGAAAATCGAACCGTTGGGAGGGGGGGGGCAGATCTCCTCGTCCCAGCGAGCTCTCGACTCGATTTTGATGTCGTTTACCTCTAATTATGTGACACGAGCCGCGTCCAATCTGCTCTTTTCTTCGTCATAACAATATCAATTATGGAGCTTAAAATGAATGCCCACCGCAATTAAAATTAATTTAGGTAATTTTATCACGAAGAAAGGAATCTTCGCTGCAAAATTTTATTTAACGATTTCTATCAACGAAACCAACAAAGTGCACTGAAAGTCGTATAAATTATCAGTAAAAGTGAATTACTGAACTGAAATTGTTTTTAAATGCACAAATTCATTAAAAACAAATGAAACTATTTATTCGTAATTTTAATATGTTTTCCTCTTTCTCTGTTGCGAAACTTTCTACATATGTATCTTGTCAAGCTAATAATTAAAAAAAAGTTTTATGTAGTATTACATTGGTGGAGCTCGAGAAAAGTAAAACATCTCTCAAATGGACATTTTACAGGAGAATAATGCTAGCAAATGAGTGAAGCCTTGTATTTCTCAGCTGAAGTCTAAGATTTTTACAGGTACTAGCAGTCTTTTGTACTGTAGGGATAGTTCATTGGTAAGATATCCATTTTTGTAAACTTATACTGAGTACAACCTTCACTTAACTTTTATTAATGATTCTACAACAGCAGGTACTTTCCATCATTATTTGTAACGGATACGTAATAATATATTACTGCTTTAAATTGCTTTAGTGTTTGCAACTTGTAAATTTTTTGTCACGTTGAGATTCGAACGCATGGAATTTTGTTTAGCAAACTAACAGCATATCCACATAATGAACTTTAGTAAGAATATTACCGACCCTTTCAAAAGAAAGTTGAACAGGTGCAACTCACATTTTCAATTGTCTCCTTAAATTATTTCATATGTAAATTGTTCATTATTTTAATCAGTTATATTTATATATTCAGTACCTTGAAAGATTCTGCCTGTAATCGAACAAGGATGAAATAAGAATTAAATGAAAACTATTTTCAAAAATATTTACGTGGTATTATTTAAAGATCTAATTTTGAAAAACATATCATTAAGAAAAACCTATATTTAACATTATAGATTAAAGAAGAACACGAAAAAATAAACATTTGCATTTTTCGAAAATTCAAAGTTCAAGGGAGATCAGACCTGCGGTATTATTATAAGTGTGCTTCACTCAAGTCGAGAAAAAATTGAGCTGTTGAGAGCAAAAGTGGTGCAAGTCCAAGAACTTACTTTCCTGAAAATTAGGTTTAAAATAAAAACGCTTTAAAACTATAATTCTTAGAAATAAATGACAAAGTGTTATGAAAGTATTAAGGAGATATTCTTTTGACTTGCTGCAGATATTTTGAACTGATACATTTCTTATTAAGTTATTAAGTATTTTGTTGACTTTCACCTCTTTTGCACATACCGTTTCTGAAAAGTATGACTTACATTCAAATAATTGGCATGCCCAATTTTCATCTGAGATAGTAATGAGATGGACAAATAGGGGAAAATAGGGCATTGTCACGATTTTCAACCAAGTGAGAGCAAATTTGAAGCGGCAATTCTGACCTGTTCAAGTATTACTAAAAGCCATTAAATGCTTGTTTTTTTCTTTCGAGATTCTTCATCTGTGATGGTGCAGATAACCAGGAATTTTTTTCTTGGGAGCCCCTTGAAGCTGTTGTGCCCTCCTACCGGTGACTTACACCAGAATTGCATGCAGAGGTATGAACAACTTTTTTTCAAAACTTTTCCAAAACACCCACTTTCTGTTCTTGAGTAACACAGACAGCCATGTCGCTGTGCTACTCAAGGACAGAAAGTGGGTGTTTTGGAAAACTTTTGAAACCATTCGTACCCCACAAAGTTATGCCGTGCTTTGGTTTTAACGTATGAACAACTTGTTGTGATGGTGTTGCAGTGGTATGATCAACTTCTGCGTTGAGCTAGCCTCTAGTTCAGAAATATTGAAGTTTGACTCACACCATTTTAGCCCGCGATGGAACAATGTTCAAACCATCTACCAGTGCATATAATTCAAATCTTCCAAAATCTGACTTACACCATTTTTGCTCTCAACGGCTCAATTAAAGAAACTCAAATTTCCGCTGCATCATACTTTACATTACTTTCTTTTTCTACATAAATTTGTAGTAGGTGTGAAAGAAAAATAATTTAAAACTGAATATTCAAAAAAAATCATAATTACTTCCGAGCTCGTTGGAATTCAATTGCACAACTGTGATTATGATTGCAACGTGCCTTGCGCGAGGGAAGTTTTATTTTGTTTTCGTCACAGAATATGACATTCTAGTTTGTACACATAGTTCAGTCGACTGACCACGTAGAGAAGCAAGAATGTTCCACTTTAATGCGTCGGTGACTTACAACATCGGTTTTTCTGTCCACACTTTTGCTGCAGTTTTACAATATTTCTTTCCTGCATATGCACGTAATAGGCGAGAAAATAAAATAATATTTTCAATTTGTTCATTTTGTCCATCGATGGTTAAGGAATGAGAGACTAGTCTTTACACACATCTATTTTGTAGGATATAAACTTCAGTTGTTCACTAAATCAGTTATGGCTCGCGATATAAAATTGATATTGCACATCCGGGTATTTTGAAATTTGCATGAGCCGGTGACACTCTTAATGAATTAATTACATTGCTGAACGTGCATCTATATTCATTCCGATGAAAAATATTTTCTATTTAGTACGATTAAAAAACCTCATTTATTTTATAAGATGCGATAAAATTGAAAATTTAGAATTCATAATTTCGCCAGGTATTTCGCTTTTTTAAAAAAATGTCCCCTAACACAAAATCTTTATTTCGATATTTCCAAATATTAACCCACATATTCCCAAGTTGAATTCGCCATATGTTGCATGCTCATTGCCGTTTTGCCGGTTTGCACAGGATCATTGTTAGAGCTACCTTTAATTTCCTTGAATATTCCTCAAGCGGTATTGGTGTCTAACTATCCCCTCCTGTGCAACTGGGCACTCTTTCTACCCCCTAGGATGAGAAAAGTGGTGCAGTTGTTAAATGAAGAAGTAGGTTTTGAACACTGATCTCCCCTAATTAATAGGTTGTCTACTCTAATTATAAGTACAAAGCGTGTTCCGAAAACAATAATCGTTAACCAAGAGTGGATAAAACTCGCTCTCATTTTGGTGAGGAATTCACATCCATGCTCACTGAAAAACTCATCCACGCTCTTACTGAATACTGTGAACTTAAAAATCCACCCTCTACAAGAAACATTTAAGTGACAAAATAATTTAAATATTAGAAAATTACCTAAAGGAAAACAAAATTGGCCTAAATTAATTCATTAAATAAAATAAAATTATTTAACAGCTATATAACGTTATAGAGTTATATTTTCCTGTATCCAAAACAAATAACTTTCATTTTATACTATTGATTTTTTCCTCCACTGTTCCTTGTCTTCCTAATTACTTTCTTTTATTTTTCTCTTTCATAATTTATTAATACCATTCATCCATGTAATGGCTGGTTTCCCTCTCTTCCTCTTCCCTATCCCATTAAATACAGTGAGTAGAGTCTAGGTAATTCGAAGAAGACGGGACCAGGCTTAGCTCGAATAAATGAAAACTCGAATTATCGAAAATTATTAATTTATTCAAATAGAAATATTAACAAAACTTTAAAATTTCAAAGGGTATATATTTCAATAAAAAATGTACTTAAATAATATTATTAGATTAATTGCTGAAGACACGTCATTTACGTATTAAAGTAACAGTCAATTGTTTTTATTAAGTACATTGTTTCTTTTACGTGCGGAAATGTTACATCATCTTGTGGACATCTCACTGTCGGCTGAAGTTGCCTTAGGGTTGTTGTTCTACGTACGTCATGGCAGGCTCTAGCGCAGCGACCTCTCTGTTTTAATTCTTTTCTATGGTAAGTCGGATTTAATTAGATTAACGAGAAACTCGAACAATAGAGAATCGTTTTCTTGAGCCTCTACTTAATGCAAGAGAAAAATAAACGATTGACTTCTGTTTTTATTCTCGTACACCGCCGCGTTTCCTTAGTGGCGGGTGGCTCCGCGGGCGATCGCAGCGCCGCGGGCGGGCGCGGCGCGCGGCGGAGGCGCTCATTACGGTTTAAAAGGCGCGCGAGCGGCGCCGGCGCAGCCCTAATGGGCGCTTTAATCTCCGTTATGTTTAATGAAGATACGTGAAGGACGCGCCGCGGCGCTCAATTACAGGCCTCGCCCACGCCCAAGCGCATGCCCACGCCCGCAGGGCGGCCACGCGCGGACCAAGGCGCTCAGGGTGGGGCTTCAGATGCAGCATTATTTATCATGATAATTTTGATAATAATAATAAAAATAAAAATATGAGAATTAAATACAGAGTTTGGAAATCGAGATCAGCCGTTGAGAACACATTATGATAAAGCGGTTTTCAAAATTTCCCCAGATGATAAATGTCGCATTTGCCAGGAACACCTTGTCCAATCCTAGCAAAGACCGAATACTTGAAAAGACACGACAGGATGTAGTTACCTCCACTGGCAGATCTGTACCGCCCTCGAAGTTCCAAACACATGCCCCAAGTGGTACGAACACTCACCAAAACCGGTGACGTCTGTTGGATTGTGTACGGTATTGTACGACCAACAAATTCAAACTGATCGCACGATAGCGGCAAACAAACCGGATGTAGTCATTCGGAATTTGGAGAAAAAGTCGTGTTTACTTGTCGACGTTGCTGTATCTTGCGATCAAAACGTCGTTACCAAGGAGGCAGAGAAACGTCTTAAATACAAAAGTTTGGAAATCGAGATCAGCCAAATGTGAGGCGTAAAGGCACAGATCGTCCCGATAGTTATCGGAGCTGTAGTTCGTCATGAATACGTAACTAGCTGTTAATTCCCAAGTAATTTTAAAAAATTTACAAATTTTAACAAAGGGTACAATTTATAATAATAATAATAATAATAATAATAACTACCCAAAATCCTTTGTAAAATAAGACTTACTATATGCTAGCAACTTGCATTCATCAAGTCGAGATATTAACATTTACAAATAGCGGGAAGCTTGATATGATTCATTGGGCGATCCGCAACAAGCTTGATGTGATTCTTGTCACTGCCCCCAAAATCCTTCAATTTAACAATGACATTTAAATAAAATTAAGTTTGCCTATGTTAACCTAAAGAGAGGAAAAATGTTATGACAAAGTATTCAGTTTGATATTCAGTCCTCTCTGGACCCTTAAGAATAAAATTTTTCGAATTTGTAGTTTTTGCTGTGCCTGTAGCCGAATACACCTTCGAAGTAATGGGCAGTACCCAGAAAAAAATTCAAACCACGAGCTGAAAAATCATAAAACTGCTTACAATGACCATGTCGCCCATCCTTGAGCTTATATTCACAGACGTTATGAGCCAGAGGAGGAGGGAGAATACTCAAACGTTTTCAAACCTCTGGTCACAACGCAACAGTTGAAATGCAAAATCCATCAGTATGATCCACATGTGACGCCGGTCATTAAATCTGACCATTACGAAAAGGGAATATAAGCATTTTAAATGAGACATTGTAAACCATTGCTGAGAAAATAGGCGAGATATACGAATAACACCAACTATCAAAGTGGAAATATTAACATACACAAATAGCGGGAAGCTTAATGTGGTTCGTAGGTTCTCCAATCCTATTATCTTAAAAAGCTATATTCTCTCACGGATTAAGAGCGTGAGGAATCTTTTCTCGATTGCAAAATTAAACATTAGAAACTCCCATATATTCTGACAGTCTTCGGATTTTAATAAGACTTCTTAGTCCACATCTACTTAAGACAGTCTAATACTATCGTTTGAAAACTAAAAGGTTAATAAAGGCCTAATTTTAAATTTGGAAATTTATTGAAATGTGTTTTTTATGCTTTTTGAATCATTACTATCTTTCGACTTTCGAGAAGCACATTTCCTCTTCTTCAGTGGTCTAATTATAAAACAGGATTTTTTATAACCTTAGTTACAATTTTTCTTTTCTTTCTAAAATTAGAATTTAGGCAATAATAATTAATTTTGATATCATTCCTTAATTTAATCCAGGATAATTATTTCGCAATAGTAATTTTAGAAGGTTCTAAAATTAATATTTCAAAATACTTATCCTGCAAACTTTGCCAAAAAATATATGAACAAAACAATGTCTAAATTGGTTCTGGAGGTTGTCCAGATATTTTCCATAAAATTTAGAATTTGCTAATTAAGTATCTCTGTATACTAGATCATAAATAACTCCTATTTTTTGAGACAAGGGATGTTTTGATGCATAATTTAAAAAATAAAAAAAGAAGTTGAATATATTTTGAAGAAGTTCAATAGTTCTGCAGACAATATGAAATTTACTGCAGAAAAAGAGAATTCAGGCCATATAAATATTTCTATATACAGCTATTCATAAATGGAACAATAGAATTCCCACAGATTGGTTTAAAAACCAAGCAATATGGTCATAATTTTGAATTATGCATCAAAACATCCCTTGTCTCAAAAAATTGGAGTTATTTATGACCTAGTAGACAGAGCTATTAAATTAGCAAATTCTAAATTTGATGGAAAAATTCTGGACAAAATTCTAAAAATACTATTGCAAAATAATTATCCTACCACCTTTGCCAAAAATTCATGAACAAAAGAATGTATAAATTAAGGAATGTTAACAAAAAAAGAAACGATAAAAGGTCCTTGCATTGTTCTGCCCTACATTACTTTTCTTACCAAGATACTTTTTAGGAGTTTCAAAGACAATCAACTTAAATTTAAGATCGGAAACAAGTGTACAAAAATGTATCAAATTGTTAAAAATATTAAAGACGAAGTGGACAATTGGATCAGGATAATATTGTATATTAAATTTTTTGTAAAGTTTGCCAACTTACATATTATATAGGTCAGACAAAGAGAAATTGTGAAAAAAGAATTAATGAACACGAAAACAACATTAAAGAACTTCCAAATGAACAAAATTCATTGACCAACCATAAAATTGAACTTGATCAATTAATTTGATTTTTAAAATGAACATATTATTGACCATGAAAGTAGGATGAATCCTACAATGATTTCAGAGAACTTATATATAAAAATAAAGGACATAATTAACACAAAAGTTGAAAGTAGTCAAATTTCTAGTATCTATGACAATTTTCTTGATACAATTTAAGGAAAACCATAAATAATTTAGAACAAGGAACATTTCCAACTTAAGTATAGTTTTTGTTTTGACATCATTTGACATCAAAAAGTCAAATTCAAATAGAAAAGTTGAAATTAAAAAATTCAAATATCTACCAATGTCCCATTCCCCATTTTTCTATTCAGTTTGGTCTTTGACACCATGGGGAGCGTTCTTGAAAGAATATTTCTTTACAAAATGTAATTATTTGTAAAAATTTGTATTAGAATTTAAGAAGGAATGACATAGGTGTTAAGGTGAATTCATTTGTACCTGGTATACAATTATTAAAGTTATAAATTTTAAATAAATACAAGTTGTTATCAGTTAGGAAAAGTGTAATGTACTATAGTTAATTATTAGTACCTACATTCTAATGTTAGAAAGAAAAGAAAAATTGTAACTAAGCTTATAAGAATGTGTGTTTTATAATTAGAGTCCTGAAGAAGAGAAAAAGTGCTCCTCGAAATGCTAGAGATAGTAATGATTCAAAAAGCATAAAAAACACATTTCAATAAATTTCAAAATTTAAAGTATAGCCTGTTATTAACCTTCTGGTTTTCAAACGATAGTATTAGACTGTCTAAAATAGAACTAGACAAACAAATCTCATTAACATTAGAAATACTTGAACAATTATTTTGTTCAATATTTGATTGATATTTGATTGAAATCAATATTTGATGTAGGCTCCTCATCGTAACTGTTTATTATTACGATGAGGAGCCTACATCAAATATTGATTTCGATGATAGCATCATAAATGCCACACCATTTCCTACTATTTCCTACAATTATTTTGTATTCAATAAATCCAAAATACATAACATGAAACACAAAAAAGAGAAAAGAAACCCAGAAACAAAAATCCAACTGTTCATGAATCACTCTGTAACCCAGTCAGCACTACGTTTGTACTTTATAATAACCTTTCAATATTTCTATAAGTTATGAAAAGAAATTTAAATTTACTTCTCCCTTTCAAGAGGGCACTTTTCTTCCTAGAAAGTCTCTCTCATTTAAGCTTACTTTACATTTAATTCCTGGCTATAAATTTCTAAATAAACAGGATTTTTTCAAATGTTTAAACTTTTACTAATCCTGTTATAATAAGGATAAAAATGTTTACAACTGCCGTGTCTCGCTTTGATAGCTGTCCCAATGAAAAGACCTATCAAATTATGGTTACCACTTAAACAAATAATTTTACATTACTTAATTCAATTTTCTCTTATTCACGACATCAATCTTTGAAAAAGTTTCACATCTAATATCTCATTTCTTTCAAATTTTCTATATATCAAATTACACCATCACACAAAATGAAATTCAGAGATTTTCTTCACAAAAATGAATGTGTGGTTCTAATACTATTAATTCAATAGAACTCGTACAGCTGTTCAATCTATTCTACATGTTCTAGAAACTATTACAAGACACATGGATTTTTAATCATTCAGTCTTTTAGATTATCTTTTTCTCAAATTTGTACAAAATTGTGACCTTACTTGAAGTTGGCTGATTAAACCCTCCACGAACCGCCTTCAGGTGCTTGCTCACATAGCGGGAATCTGATGAATCTGACATACTCGGAGTACAACGATTCCGGATCCAGTTGACGCGCCACTAGGACTGGACCACGCACATGTTCTTTACTACCCGCAGCATGCACAGAAATTCAAATTTTTCTGACCATCAAACTCAGAATAAAATTATCAAAAAAAAAAGCTGAAAATAATTAGCCGCATGTTAATACGGTTCTCAAGTCACATTCATGCAATTTCTAGAAACTAGCATTAGCGTATGTAGAACAGTTACTTGAAAGTAAATTCAAAATCATTTACCTCTTGACAGAGCTTTTCCCGATATTTCCACGTCCTTCAGTATTTCCAATCCACCGACTTGTAACGTACATAATTTTCACGCACAATTTAGGAGGCCTTACTCTCCAGCAGTTCGGACGGAACTGAGAGCGACCGTTCCGTTACAACCGCTGAATTCTCCTCTGCTGCCTTCATTTGTTCTTTCCCCAGCCCGCTCGCGCCAAGGCCAGCGCCAACTTCCCCGACTAACGTCACTGAGCAGTGCAAGTTCCGTGCGCCCTTTTCCTACCGAGACGAGAATTCAGATTTGTCGACTGACGTGGGGCTGAGTCGCACGAGCCTTACGGTTGCCGCCTCTCCGAGTTTGACCCGGAGACTCCGGGTGTCAGGAGTGATCTCCGGGCTCCGGGTTATTTTTTAAAATCTCCGGGTCATTTAAATATGAATTAAATATCCATTTTTCACTTTGAAAAAATATAATGTGTGTTTCATAATTTAATTTGATCGAATGTTTTCATTGTAACGACACTATATAAATAAAACTTGGACTGCCCTACAAAATCAAAATGCCATCAGTTCGCCATCTCTAGTAGGAAAATAATGTACTTATTGTTATAATAATTCATGCGTTATTAACATTATAATGTATTACAGTGACAAAGTAATTAATCGTAAAAATGCGTATATTATTTTAAAATAAATGTCGATTGTGAATTTATGTATTTACTTTTCGTTAATTCACCCGCCCCCTGTTAATTAGAGATCTCCGGGTTATGTGGTTTTCGACCGTGGCAACCCTATCGACCCGACCGTAAGCTGGCGGTCACAGTATTCTATTATGGGTCGAAATGTAGGCCTATATTTTCGTGTTAGCTTACCTTAACATACGCATAACAAAATGAAGAGCTTTCCAAGCCTTCTGTGTAGTATATCTTACATGATCAGCAAAGCTGAGGTCGCTTCGCATTATTACGGCCATGTATTTACAAATTCATGCCGCTGGAATTTTATTTCTATCCATTGTATAGTGGAGTGTTCTCTGTGTTCATGGCTTCCTCTTCCAATCGCAGAATTTCTCCGGGAATTCCGTCAGGTCCCACGGTTTGTAGTCAGTGCCGTGATTTGCTTCCGTAATAACATAATATTGATTGAAAACAGGTTATCTGTATATTCATTACGTGAGCAAATGTTGACTACAGTGCCACTCTTCGGAGGCGGTAAAACGGACGCGTAGTACAAATTAAGTGTGTTTGCTTTCTCCGTAGCATTGAAAATAGATCTCCGGTCTCCTAATTTGAATGCTAATATCTTTAATATCTTTCATAATATCTTCTATTTAATGTTTATCTGTCTGTTCATATTATAATCATTAAATTATATTTGACCCATGCATTTCTAAAAGACCATTATTTACTAAAAGAAATAAATAATTCAGGTAATTGTGCATTTATTGTAGTAGCAACAGTTTCGAGGATATTATTTTCCTCATCAGGCTATAATAAAAATATTGAAAATAATTAATTCAATCAAAAAAATTCATGGCAATTTTTTCAATGAGAAGTCAGTTAATGTTTACTCAATAGAAATCATATAAAGCTTACCTTAAATATTCATTATTAAAAACTTTAAATTCGAAGTACGTCAAATGAAATGATGAACATAATAACCTCCAAACTGTAGCTACTATAATAAATGCACAATTACCTTAATTATTTATTTATTTCTTGTAATAAATAATGGTCTGCTCTAAATACATGGGCCAAATATAACTGGATGGCGAGCTACGGCGCCGACCTACCGTCGGCTAATGGGGTTATCCTCAACCAGGTATCTCCCACTAGCGGGGCACCGTCACGGCCACAACAAGCTCTAAACTCCCGACCGGTCTCCCGGCATGTGTGCTAGTGTAGTGCATATTAGTGCAAAGGTGTGTAAGTAAGGGGTGACGGTAGCTCAAGACAGAGAAAGGAAAGATCGCGCGCGATCCGTGACCCATTTGTTAGGGTATTGCTCCGGTATTCGCCTGATGTTGATCGGAGAAACCACGGAAAACTACCGATCAAAGCAGCCAGACGCCGGAATTCTCCTGCATTCGATGTACATAGTTCACATGCTAGTCCCGAAAAGCCTGTCGGGACTCAAACCCAGGACCTCCCGGTCGGAGCTGTGCTACTCAGAAAAGAACCGGCCTCGCTGCGACCAATGGGCGCTCCCGATGGCGTTTCGAGGGGAAGGGGAGGGAGGCCGGTAGTGGCGGCAAGTGCAGGGCGCGCCGCGTATTAAGAATTTTTAAGCGGCCGCTAATGACAGTTTCCAACATATTAAGTGACTTGGCGAAAGTTCCCTTAAAAGGGGAGGAGCGACCCTCAGCGACGCGCATTCCTTAAAGGCTGCGGCTGGGGAAGCGGTGACGTCGAGACGCAGGGGCGGAGGACAGGAGGCAGTTAGTGTTGATTCAGGGCTTGCCATTTATTGTACATTTTTATAAATACAATATATAAAATCTAGAACATAACAAATATGTTTAAGTTCGGGAAAGTTGGGTCCAAAAGTCACAATCGTAAGAGTGAGTTTTTTAAATGAAGGGTTTCTTACAAGAACCAAACTAGTCCAAATTCAGAATTTTTCAGGAGCACATTTCAACTTCATAGCGTAGACGTGCATAGTAATGAATTTATGATTTTTCACCGCCATATATCAGTCAATGTGTTTGGCACTTGCCAAAAGGAAATTTCCCAGCAGATATCGCCGGTTGTAAAGACGAACATGGGTAAATGTCTAAAAATATGGAATTTTGGAATTGTTTGGTTCCTGTAAGAAACCCCTCAAATATTTTGAATTTTGTTTTCAATTTCGGGAGTATTTTCAAATATGTCTACAAAACGATCGGAATACAAAAAGATGTATCAAAAGACCAATTACTCTACTCACGGGTCCAAAACTGGCCCATTACTCCTGTAAGTGTAGTGCATGTTATTTCCCGGTTGATTCCTCTCCTTGAAACGGAAAATACAGGCGTGACGGTTTCTTACAACTCCAGGTATCTTATCATCGGCCACCGCCCACTCGGATATAGTTTCAAGCTCCCGACTGAGCTCTCGGCTTGTTCGTTAGATTGATTGATTGGTGTCTCCGGGCGCGTCAACTACTTTGGTCATTCGTCCCGTAAGTGTGGTGCGTGTTTTTTCTCGGGAGGTGGCGATGATCTTTTCCCCACTGGATGGCGAGATCTGGCGCCGACCTACCGTCGACTAGCAGGGTTTTCCCCTCAACCAGGCATCTCCCACTAGTGGGCACTGCCCCAGGCGGGACAAGCTCTAAGCTCCGACCGGTCTACAGGCATGTGTGGTAGTGTAGTGCATGTTAGTGTCAGTGTGTGTGTGTGTGTAAGAGGGTGAGGATAGAACAAGGAAGAGGAAGGAAAGATAGCGCGCGATCCGTGGTCCGTTTGTTAGGGTACTGCTCCGGTATTCGCCTGGTGTTGATCGGAGAAGCCACGGAAAACTACCGATCAGAGCAGCCGGCCGCTAGAATTCTCCTCCAGACAGCGACTGAATTCGAACTAGCTGTCATGCTAGTGTCGAAAATCCTGCCGTCGTCGGGACTCGAACCTAGGACCTCCCGGAACTGCAGTGACATCAGGTTGATGCACTGAGCCATCTCTCCCGGTTTGTTCGTTAGTGAAGGGCATGCAAGTATAAAGGTGTGTGGGGAGGGGAGGGGACAAGCATGACAAAGATAGATCGTACGCGCTCCGAGGTGCACTGGAAAGTTTCTGCTTCATCATTCGTCTCGTATTGATTGGAGAAACTGAAAACGACCCATCAGAGTATTCGGCCGCTTGGATCCGTCTTCAGACAGCTGTTGCATTCGGCACAGAAATATAGCTCGTGTTAAATATTGGCCTTCGGCGGCTAATGTCGAGTGTCTCGATCAACGACGGTACCAGGACAAAGATTTTCCCGCTGAGCTACTGCTGACTGCGTGGTGGGATAGGGAAAGATATTCCGGAAAGGGGTCGACGGAAACAAATTTGAGTCTTGTTGTGTGAAGTTTTGTTTTTAGAAATTGTTGGTTTTTCATAGTGTTTACCTTATCTATCGACTATTTATGCTTTTCTAAATTTTCATTTTTCTATTGTTTACCTCAATATTTATAACCATAAAATTAACTGTATCAATAAAAACCATTGTACACAACATTAAAGAAAAGTTTTTTTTTCATAAATGGAAGTTTCTTAACAAGCACATTTAAAATTTCGTGGCAAGCGACCACGCTTCTTTCAAATATCAAAGTTTGTCCCTTTTTATTCCTTGTTCTACTAAAGATATTTCGATGGAATACATTTTGTTGCAACCGTTGGTAACTACTAGAATTTGATGCATTTTGAAACCCTTTCGTGTTTGTTCTGTGTTCATATTTTAGTATTCTTTTGTTGACTGTTCAGGCCTTTTGCGTAATCACTATCTAACTGTAATGTACTTCATTTTATCATATAAATCTTTTAAAGAAAAGAAATTATTAGAAATAGATATTTTAAATTGAATCTAATCTGAAAATATCAACTAATGTGAACTGCAATAAATGTCCTATGTACAGATATATCAGGTTTTAAACTTTCAAAACTTTGCACTTTTTAAGTATATTTTTAAAAAATTCACAAAACACTATAATGAAATTATTTAATAAAAATCCAATGTTCATATAATTACGTGGTTTATAAGGCTGCCAAGTCTGATTTATCTACTTGCTATAGTTTCAAAGAACATTTAAACTAAATTAGTTAAAGAGCAAAATAAAAACAAAAAAATCATAATAAATTAAAATATTAATTACCAAATTTTATTAAAGATAGAGTGATTGTGATATTAAAATATTCACAAGAACTCGTTTACACTGTGAAATAATTTCAAATTACATCGGTATCAAAGTTTTCTAGAAATTAGGGTTTGAAAATGCTCACCTTTGACCAATATTTGTATTGCGTGCACATACACGAGCTTTCCGTGCGTTTGTTTCCAAACTTTTAGAGTTCATTTACTTGTTTTCCAGAATGTTTTCACTTTCGCTCACTTCACCTTTTACAATACAGAAGTGCTTTTAATGTTTCGCGAAAGCAAGCCATTTTCAGTACGCAAACTATCATAGTTAATTCATGAAAATATGTCTAAGAAAATTTCACGCAAGTGTAAGGTTATTATTGTTTTTGTCTAGTATCAAGCAACGCTGCTAAGAGAGAGACAAAAGAGCAAAGGGGAAAAGTGGCTTAGAACGAAGGGCTTTGTCAGTGTAAAGGTGAGAAATACCAACCACAAGACGGCGCGGTTCCTCTTAAAAGTTTAGACAAAGCACAGTCTGCTGGAGGGGTGAGGGAGGGGGAGACGGAATCAGAAGTAATTGCGCCGGGGAATCCCAGTGAGCACAGGTGAGCCGGGGAGTGCGGTGATCGCGGGGGCGGCGGGAGCGGCGGGGGCGGCGGGGGCGGCGAGGATGGCAGGGACGGCGAGGGCGGCGGGGCGGCGGGGGCCAGGAAGGCGCCGGGTGAACGACGGGACGGGGACAGAGCCGGACGGCGCGGCCAATAAGGGCGGCGGCGGCGTGACGTACGGCGGCGGGGGCGGGGCCCGGGGGAGGGGGCGGGCGCGAGAGATAGGGGCTGCGGGGGCGGCACGAGCGGGGCCGCGAGGGCGCGCGGCATCCAAACTGCCTGCTTAGCGGATCAAACGCGCAGCTGAGGGGCGCCAGTTGGCGCGGGGGCGGGGCGCGGGGCGGGGCGCGGGGCGGGGCGGGGCGCGGGGCCGCCCGACCGGGTGGAAAGGTGAGAATTTCATATCCCTGCGGGAGGTTCGTTTGTTTATTCCGCCGCTTTATCGTCTCGCGGAGGAACTGCCTGCGCGAGCTGCTGCCCCCGCCCCGCTCGCGCGCGCGCGCGCGCTCTCTCAACTTTCACATTCACTCAAGAGATTTTTTATGCATTAAAACGGCCGAGGGAAAAGCCGACAATTTCAACTTCCCTCCCAAGAGCTGTTTCACATCGTTATAACGCCTGAGCGGGGGCGCGCGGAGCCAGCGCGAGCGGGGGCGCGCGGAGCCAGCGCGAGCGGGGGCGCGGCTGGGGCGGAACGGGGCGGTGGCGGGGCGCGGGCGAGGATGGACGGAGGCAGGGTGGGGCGGGGCGGTACCGGGGCGGGGAGGGGCGGGGTGGCGGGGAGGGGGGGTGCGGGGTGGCGGGGAGGGGGAGGGGGCGCGGGCGGGGCGCGGGAAAGGCGCGGGAGAGGCGCGGGAGGGGCGTGGGAGGGGCGTGGGAGGGGCACGGGAGGGGCAAGGACGGTGGCGGGGCTATGGCGGGGACTATGGCGGGGACTGTGGCGGGGGATGTGGCGGGGGCTGTGGCGCGGGCGGGGCGCCTCTTTGCTGCCTGTAAGGCGCCGCAATATAAATTAAAGCGGGAATTCCCTCCCACGCTCCGCTCGCGGGTAGGGGGGCGATGCTAGCGCCGGCCGCGATTCCCTCTCTGCTGCGTTCCGTCTGACTTCCGTCACGCCCTCGGCGGCATCTGAATGACGCGAGATTCGCCGTCTGTCATTAAAATGCTCAAGTACGAGCATTTTTGAGGATCTCTGTGAGCGACGGTGCGTTTGATATTTGAAAGCTCGAAATATTATTGAAGTTTGAGAAAGGAGAATGGGATAAAGAATAATCGTAAATGTCGAATTTAAAAACAACGTTAATGTAATACTAAAAGGAAACAACAATGCTGAAAAAGCAGCAACTGCGACGTGAACCTTAATGGCTGAAACACTAAACCAAATAGTAACGACATTGTAAGCAGAAAAATATTTTTATCAACTCTAAAATTTGGTAGCACGTTACTTGCTCAACGTTTTTCTTCACATGATTGACCACCCCGTTCATGAGCCCTTCATAATAATTCCGCATGGTATTTTACGAAAGTAATGCACCTAATAACTATTTTCCATTTTCATCAGTATTATTTTTACAGTAAACATAGAATACGGCCACGGCGAGGTTTCCTCCACCCAAAACACGGTTGATTATTTAATATAATAACACCAACTCATTTCATCTGAGCGCAAGAAAAAACCCTCCCAAATGAAGTCACCCTCCCCGAGCGCCCTCGAGCCTCCCAACCTCATCACCCACCCCCTCCATTCGCATCGCTAACAACTCCGCCGCGACTTCTTCTGGGTCTGTCTCCCTCCCCCGGTCCGCGAGCCCACACAGCCGCTCCCCCGCGCTCCAGTCCATAAAGGGCGAGGAGGCGAGGCGACGGGCAGTAAAATTTCCTCCGCGCCAATAGAATCGTAATGCGCCGCGAGCCCCGTGGCTCAGGTGGGCCGTGTCGGACAAGGCCGGCCGTGTCTCCCACCTCGCCGCCGGAGGGCGGCCTTGTTCCCGGCAGCCTGGCGTGACAGCCGCTGCGGCGACAGACGTCCCGAGCCTCAGACTCGCGGCTCGCGTTGCCACGCACAGCGGCAGCTGCTGCGGGCGGTGCTTCAAGGGGACGAATCAACTTCAATTGTGTGTACTGCGAAAACATCTTCAATATTTCTTTGACCCCGATGAATAAGCTGAGAAGGCATGAAAACTTAATTTTACAGGAGAGCAAAAAACATCCTTCAACTGAAGTAAATCAGAGATTCATGATATTCAAACGAAGGTGATATTCAAACTAAACAATGGGTTTGGTTTTGTTTGAAATCATTAATCCCTGATTCACAGCATTAGCTGAAAGGTTTTGTTGGGCTCACCTGTAAAAATTAAACTTTCACGACTTTTTAGATTATTCACCGGGGTCAAAGATTTATTTTCTGTCTATACATTATTTTCAATTTTATCAGAATCTGTTGGTCATTTATTTAAAGACGGAAAAATTATTTAGACTTTTTATAACATAATTAAATGTGATATACAGAAAACGCAACGTTTTATAAATTACTTATTACCATCTTCAGACGTCAAAACAAAACAAAAAAATAACATCTTCGTTCATTTTCTTACGAAAATATGTTTCCTGTAGGCAATGGATCATTTCTCATTAAATCCGGACTTTCACCAAAAATGAACATTTCATTGAAAAAATAATATTTGCAAATATTTTCTGCAACGTCAGCGTCGAGGAAATAATTATTTCCATATTGTGTTTCCGCTGCATGCAAGTTAATGAATGCGCAAATGAAGTGAGGCTTACATTACCACGTTAAGTCAATTTTTTTAGTATCCAAGAGTTTTGGGATTTACTTTGGAAAGACATTGTAATATTGTAATGTATGATTATAAAAATCATTACTTTCTTTCTTTCAAAAAAGTAAAACTGAACTTTCCGGAGAAATTAAATGCAGTCAACCTGAATAAGTTGGTGTCTTCATGGGGGAATGTAAAGCAATCGCGCAAAAGATATCACTTCAAAAGGTACTACTCTTCAAACTGCACTTCATTCTAATCCTCAATTTGCTTGTAAACATTTAGATGCTCTTCAGTACCTGTATTGACAATTTCATCAACTTTATCGAACTGAAACAAAACATCTGTACTTACCTGAGCGTATGCACTTACCTTACTCACATTCTCTTTGGAAGAATGTAGGTTAATGGGCCCAGCAATCTTCCACACGTTTAGCACACATTTGAAAATTATGACGTCCTTCAGAAAACGATCTGCGAAAGACCAGCTTATTCTTCTTGTCTTGTTAGAACGAAAAATACCTAATGAACAGTGCATTCCAGGAAATACAATGACTGTGAAAAAATAATGAGAAAAATGAGCAAATAATTACACTGATTATACATTAGAATCTAATATAATTTTGGAGGGAAGAAACATAAGAAATGTATATGTTTAAAATACTAAGGGTTTTCGTTTAGAAGCAAATTTTTCCTTTCTACTCATAGAATTTTTCTTTAAAATAAATGTAACGGGCTTTCGACGCGTTTTTTTATGCTCGTGCTAATTGATGTTATAATTAAATCACTAAATTTGTAATAATATATTAAATTTTAGTTATTTTTAGTATACATTTAAATAATGTATTAAAATTAATAGAATGAAAGCTTATCTGTCATTTGCTCATTACGTCATTTTGAGGGCCAATTACGTTTCAATAAAAATACAATAAGGATATCCATGCATCACGAGGTTGAACAAGCGAAAAAAGCTAGTGTTTTACGATCAAATATTGGTGATTTTTATGTAATGACTACTTAAATGTAAATTTTAGTGAGAATTTATAAATAAAAGTACTGACCAGCAATCGTAAAACAAATGTGTTCCTTTACAAAACCTATTGTGACGTACTGGACATGAAAAGCACAGACGACAGATTCTGAATAGTATGTACAGTATATTTACAATAATATATTACAAGATAATGTTACAAAATTGAAAACCTTAGGCAACCTTTCTATTCTCTAAGCCGCGAAACCCCGCGACCGTCCCTAGGCTTAGCCCAGTGCCTCTGCTCGAGAGCATGAGAAGCTGCGCGAAGTGCGAGCTGTCGGACATAAAGTCCCCGTAACTAGAATGTTACATGGCCGGATGCCAAAACGTGCAAGGTTGCACGGAGATACCTCACGTCTTTCGACTCACTAGCGTATCCCGCGAGCGCATGTCGGCGCCGCAATAAATACCCCACGGCTCGTCCCCCACTCTACCAGCGGCGGGAGTCATTCGGCTCGCAAGCCAGCCCTCAGCAGAGAGCAACCGTCATGAATGGACTCGCGCTCAGGCACGCCCTGTTGTCCAGGTTATTTTGAGGCTGGGATTTTCCTGCCCGGCGTGCGCCGGCGAGGCGCCGCCGCATTCCAACCCCCATCCCCCATCCGGCTTAAGACCGGGCTTTCCAGCGAAACGGCACGTGCGCCACCTCGCGACGCTACACTATTATAATGTAGATGATACATTTCGTTTCAGTGTTAAGCAAGATATCCTTCAGTAGTTCAATACAGCACAGCTCCACTAACCTATATAAATATTATTCCAAACTCATTTTTAGAAATCTCTTCAACTCAGTCTTCACAAAATACAGTGATTGTACTGTTCCAGGGTTTGAAAACCTTCATCAGTTTTGGAGAATAAGAACGGCATTAAACAATATTTTGAGGGTTTTCGATTTTCCATGAATTGCATATGCACTACTTTTTTCATGTAATTTTTCTACTGTTTTTTTTTGCGTTTGTGCAATGTACTTGCAGGGTTGAGCTAGTAGAAATTAACGTACTAATTTTAGTAATTGGCTTTGAACTTATTTAAGAAATTATGTCAGTTTATCTACTTTATTTGATAATTACATTTACAACTAATATGCATCTTGTAAGAAATAATGAAAGTTACTGTAGTACCTGAAATGCTTCAGTTTGAAAACTCTTAGAATAAATATTAAGCTTACTAAATAATATCGAAGAAAAATTCTGTGGATTATGCTAAACAGTCGAGAGATTACTCATGACTCAATATCGAGGTGGACATCTTAAAAGCCAAACAATATTTATCAACAGTCTTCTAAATCCAAAGACCCAATCAATTGTTCCAAACCCTAAACCTAGCTAACGTAATGAATAAAATATGAAACTTTTCTTTAGCCACTTTTTCTTTAGCTTCTAAACTTTAAATCTATTCCACGAAACAATATATATTCGTAGTCGAGCCTCAATGGCGTGCAACCCCAGTATAATGTAATGAACGAATCACGAAGAATGAGCGAATGGTGTCGTCACGTATGAGGAGCGTGATTGCATGTCCAATGAAAAATGCAAGAACGGGTCTATCAAATGAATCGAGATTCCACGCCGCAGCTTTCATTTGCATTCAGAACCGTCGATTCCTCGTTTGGCGGGAGGGCCAGAAAGGGCAACAACAGCGTTGGGGAGCTAATCCAATCACCTCGGAGGGGTCCGATGGAGGTGGCGCCGATATTGGGAAGAATTTTCAGGCTCTTGCCCGTTTTTTAGTTGCCGGTTATTCCACGTACTCTGAAATATAATTCTCGTGATTATAATTATTGAATACAATTTTCTTTGAAATCGGGTTCTATGTAAACGTTGTGAATACCAATAAACTAGGAAATGTATGATTACTTAAAAAATAAATATATTTTGGATTTTAAACTCTTGTATTAGGAAAGTATTAGAATTCTCAGGCTCTTGTACATTTTTAGTTACCGGTTATTCAACGTACTCTGAAATGTAATTCTCGTGAATATAATTATTGCAATTTTCTTGGAAATCCGGTTCTAAGTAAACGTTGTGAATACCAAAATATTAGGAAATATATGATTACTTAAAGAATAAATATACATTTTGAACTTCAAACTCTTCTTTTAGGAAAACGTTAAACAGTATTATTTATCATTATAAGTAAAATAAATAATTGTCTTTAATTTGACAATACAATAATAAATGTAGCGTTTAACTACATGGTGACCATTTGATTATAGGGTACTGCGATCATAGAAAATTTGCTGGACGGACGGACCCTCACTCGCCGGGGAGCGGCGCCGCGCTCTCAAATCCCCGGCGACCGCTGCAAACGGGTGGTGTTGAAGGTCTCGTCCTGCGTAAGGCTTGCTCTCCAGGGCGTGACCTTGAAAAACTCGCGTTCGCGGCGGCGTTTGCAGGGGAGCGCAGAGCACCGTTGCGCGGCGAATGAGAGCCCGTCGGCCGAGCAGAAATCTCCACGATCGCGGCACACTAACAAAATAGCCGCACTGTATTTTAATATAGATAACGTATCAATACCCCAGAAATAATATTTTCTGTATTCAAGCATTATATATGACCTTTTCTGTTGCAAGAAATCGTTCATAATCAGGCATTTTACGGTACAAATGGATGTGTTAGATTTTACAGCACGAATAATTGCGTCATCACACATTCAGCCAATCGCAGCGAGAGAATCGGGGGAGGTAGAGGTACACGGAACAGCCGACCGTTTTCTCGCAGGAATGTCAAGTACCCGAAACCTCACCGGAAAGTTACTTTGCAAAATTAAGTTTGATTCTCTTTAAATTTATAATGCTGTCGTATAAAAAATAGCGTATGCAACTCGTTTGTAATGTTTTATTGCATGAGTATGAATTTGAAAACTCGCTCCTAACGTCGCTCGTTTTCAAAACATGTACTCATGCAATACAGCTTTCCATTATACACTAATTGCATAAACTACTATTAATATCTTATTTCAGACAGATTTAATAAAATTTTATTTCTCTATTATATTTTGCCCCAGTGTATTCTCTCAGATTTGGGTTCAATATCTAACTGAAGGCCTGTATAACAGTATTTCCCGGACTTCTCACAGTCGATTCAAATTATTTTGATTGCTTTTGGATCAAATGTGAACCATGGCTCAATTCATATCATTTTATTTTTTGGACTGTCAGCTATCAATCTCTTAGTAACAAGAGCTCAAATTATGATTTAATTAAGAATGCAAATATATCTATAAAAAGCAGTCCACATGAAACACAGATCTCAGTAAATACAATAACTAGTAACAACCTTCAATGCTTATGAACAATAAATCATCACATGCTGTTAAAATCTATTTAATCAGTGCCTCTTTATTTGAATATTATTGTCTTATGAGCATAGAAATATCCGGAAAAAATATTTCGTAGAAAACATAAAACAATTGAAAAACCCACATTGTCGGGAACCGAAAATACATAATTGATTCATATTTTTAGTCAACTATAACTTCAGAAAATTAGATTTGGCTAGACCGGCATAAGTGGCCTCAGGGCATCAACAGCCTCTGACTGGGAGATCTTAGGGATTGAACTCCGATGGTGGCACAATTTTCGACACTAGCTACAGCGCTAGGTTGAATGCAGCCGTTGTTTGCAAGAGAATTCTTGCGTTGGCTGCTCTTATCTAGCCACTGTCGACAATTCTGGGACAGTTTGAGAACCTTGTCTACCACATTACAGTAGTTTACGTCAGCCAATGTTGCAGAGGCGAGTTTCAACAATAAATGCAATGCTTGAGAGAGGCCGCATGATAACATAAGACATCTCCACGCATGCGTACTACAATACTCACAGCCGACGGCGAGGCCTGTGACACTAATAAAGACGGATTCCCACACACGGAGTCCACTTCCGCAGGCCGACCGCCCGTTTTTTGCCGGCGGAGAGTGAAGAGCGATGGAGTAGCCAGCGGCGAGAGGGGCCTCCGTCGCCAACGGAGGGGAGGGCAGGGCCGCCCCGCCCCGCCCCTCCCCTCCCCGTCCAGCCCCGCCCTGCTCTCACCAACGCTCCGAGCGGGAGGGAAGAGAAGAGCCTCCCTCCCGCTGGGGCGGTGCCCCGCTGGTGGGAGATACCTGGTTGAAGAAAACCCGGCTTGTCGACGGTGGGGCGGCGCCGGATCTTGCTACCCAGTAGGGGAAGACCACCCCCACCGATGGAAAACATGCATTCCACTTACGGGACAAATGACCTTGTCAGTTGACGCGCCCGGAATCACTAACAATCAATAAATCAGAACGTCCCCTCCCGTGCCGATCCACTCCCACTTACTCCCCGCGCAGAAGGGGCGGGAGGAAAAACTCCGCTCTCTCCGGCCCGCCCTCACCTACTCTCCGTGCGGAAGGAGAGAGGAGGACTTCCCCTCCGCTCCCCTCATTCTCCGCACGGAAGGGGAAGGGAGCGGACGGCGTGGCGAGGCGGGGAGGGTCCGCTGGAAATTGCGGATGGCTCGCGCAGGGGGAGCGGAGGGGCGGGAGGGGCGGGCTAAGCTAATTGCAAACGCCATAAATCAAGATGGAAGGAGCGCCGGCGGCGGTGGCGAAGCTGCGGTCGGGGAGCACGCTGCAGGCGCCACCGCAACGGCTTCCGCCACTCCCACCCCCTCCCCGCCGCCTGCCACCCCGTCCTGCCATTCCCCTCCCCGCCCCTCCCCGCATCTTCCCGCCCCGCCCCACCCCACGACGATCCGCCCTGCCCCGCCATACCCCGCCCCGCCCCGCCCCGCCACGCCCCGCCACGCCATTCCCGCCACTCCCCGCCACGTCACTCCCCGCCCCGCCCCTTCCCGCATCTCCCCGCCACGCCTAACCCCGCCCCGCCGCCTGCCAACCCCTCTTGCCCCTCCCCTCTCCACCCCGCCCGGCCCACCACGCCACGCTCCGTCGTGCCCCGTCACGCCACTCACCACCCACCCCGCCACGTCCCCGCCACGCTACGCCACGTCACGCCCTCCGTCACCCCGCCCCGTCTCGTGCAACTCCGCATCTCCCTGCCCCGCCCCGCCATGCCCCACCCCGCCCCACCTCACAACAATCCGCCAGTCCCCGCCACTCCACCACTCCCCCACTCTCCGCCCCGCCCTGCCCAGCCCAGCCCCTGCCCCGCCAGCTTACGCGTTGCTTCGCCCCAAGCCCCGCCGCCCCGCTCCGCCTTGCCCCGCGCCGCGCCACGCCACACCTCTCATCTCCCGCTCCCTTCCTCACGGCCCCGCGCCGCCCCTCCCGCTAGGCTCTGTTTTCGCTTGTGGAGATCCCTCGGGTGCTGGAAACACCCCAGGGCGGACGGGCGCGGTTCTGACAGTAATGGCGCATTTCCTCAAGAAACTGACGTTTATCACTCAATAAATGAAGGGGATGCGGTTTTCAATCATTTATTTACTTCCCACTCAACAATTTCTTTTTACAAGTATTTAATGTTTCATATTATCAAACAAACACTTGGCGATAATATCCATTCTTTTTGGGGGGCATCGAACCTCTGGTCGTATGATGTAACACGTACTTCAGCTCATGATCCATTCTCCTATGCCTTCGGTATGGCGCTGAAAGAACCTTTCTTTGTTATTGTAACAAACAAAATTACACTTGATTGAAATATATCATTTATACGATGCTAATTGGGAACGGTATATGAATTTGATGCGCGTATTATTCAAATAAAATGACATAAAAACCGAGACTCTCTAAAAAGCAAAATAGTATTCAATTAGAAAACTGACACAAGTGATATTAAAGTGAAATCGACTCAATTATAATAAGAGGTGAACATTTTTAGAGCACGTTTGGGATGATTTCGTAACGTGTTTTCCAAATAATGAAGACAATCAGTACATTTCATTTATCACTTAGGTTAAGTGTAGCACACTACATCATGATTCATACGTATAGTTAATTTTGTACAAAATATTAGGATGTTTTTCTAAAATTTGAACTTTTCATATTTGATAATGTCATTGTCCTCAAAATGCGATGGGAAGTGTCCACAAGTTATTACAACAGTTTACTGAAAGTCCTGAGGATAATGTGTAATAGTTAATTTTGCGTCCCGTGTAACCTTTTGTTCTGCCGCAACTCTTGCAACTCCGCGTCAGCCCCGGTGCTTCTATAGAAAGAGGCGGAGGACGCAATTCCGTCGGTGAATAACAACTTGGCGCAATCAAAGGAGAAAGTTGCTACACAACGCGCGCCCAGCGAGGAGCAACGTCCTTTCAGGGCGTTGCGTGCGGGGAGGGGTGGCGGCGGGGGCGGAGGCGGAGCGGGGAAGGGCCGCGAGTGCAGGGCCTTCGGAAGCCCTGGCCGTCGCCCTTTGACCGGTCGTGAATGGCCGCGCCCGCCGCAAGGTGGAAGCGGCGGCTGCCAGAGCGAAACGCCTCTTGTGCTTGTGCTTGTGCTTGTGCTTGTGCTTGGCCGGCACCAGCCTGGAGGGACGCGGCGGCGAGTGCGGGTCCTGCTTGCGGACGGCTGTCCTGTAATGCGGCAGCGCTGAGCTAGAGGATAAGGTGGATATCAGAGCTCTGTTCTCGAGAGGAAACAACCGCCCGTGACCGACGTGCTCTTGCAGACCAGCAGTGGGTGCTCGAGCGCTTTCTACAGTCGAATGCCTCTGCTCGAGCGCTTTCTCCAATCGGGTGCCACCGCTCGAGAGCTTTCTGCAATCGGGTGCCGCTGCTCGAGCGCTTTCTCCAATCGGGTGCCGCCGCTCGAGCGCTTTCTGCAATCGGGTGCCGCTGCTCGAGAGCTTTCTTTAATCGGGTGCCTCTGCTCGAGCGCTTTCTGCAATCGGGTACCGCCGCTCGAGCGCTTTCTGCAGTCGAATGCCGCTACTTTTTAGAGATAAAAATATGTAATCTTATGTAGAAAATCTGCTTTCAAACACCCTATTTTTTTTACAAATTTACCAATTTTGTCAGTTGCAGTGGTAATGAATGTGTGAATTTGCTGCTAATAAGAAATATTTCAGTCTTGTTGAAGATAGTAAAACTACCAAAACGTTTCTTTTTAAAAACTTGTCGGGTTCTTTTCCCTTAGAAAGACATTCATAATTTCATAAGCAACTTCACAAAAAACACCCTTTCTCAAATATACTTACACTAACATGCACTGCACTACCACCCATGCCGGGTGACCAGTCAACAGCATAGAGCTTAACCCGGCTGGGGCGGTGCCTCGCTGGTGGGAGATGTTTGGTTGAGGGGAAAACCTCGCTAGTCGACGGTAGGTCGGCGCCGGATCTCGTCATCCAGCGAGGAAAGATCACCCATCCGCGAAAAATGCATGCACTACCCTTACGGGAATTACGTGCCCAGAATCACTAATCAATCAAATATAGTTAACGAACAAAGTTTAGGAATAACATTTTCAAAGTTTTTGAAAATACGAGTATGTTTGGTGCAAATTTTGCTTAAAGGAAAGGCAATGAAAATTTTATCTCAAAAATGGCTCTAATTGTTTTTCACTGGTAGAGGACACTTAACAATGGCACTGGTCTCATTGTCGTCAAACTCTTTGCATTTTCAAACATTGCAGAGTTTACAAACAATGCGAGGAAGTACTTGCTGTTGTAGCTCCAGTAGTTTTAACCGCAAACGTGACATTTGAGTTTGAAAAGGCTGAGGAGGGCGGATGGCTGAGAAGCTGAGTTGAGCAGCGGCGGCCGACGTAAGCCGACATTGAGAGGGATAGGGCGGCGCCGATATTGACAGCCTCGCGTTGTGGAAGGAGTTGCGAAGAAGCCGTGCGGAGGGGTGGGGAGGGGAGGGGAGAAGCGGGGCGGGACAGGGAGGGGCGTGGGGGGGAAGACGTTTGCTCGGGGCTCCCGAGGCAGATCTACAGGGGCGCGCTCGCTGGAGCACAGAGCCAACGGAATATAAAAGAAACCAATATGTGAAATTTCGAACCGAAAAACTTTTGTAGATTACGAATTGTGGGGGTTCAAAAGCAAAGGTCATACTTGAGTTTTTATTTTTGGCGCTTGTCTTCAGGATGGAATATCTCACGATAATTCGTGTCGTTTTCGGTCGTGACACTAGGAGTCGCATGATCGCGACTATATGGAGCAGTGCTGGCGATCATGCGACTTCTAACGGTACGACCGAAAACGACACGAATTATCGTGTTATGTTCTGTTCTGAAGACCTCAAGACAAGACCCCACGCGCCAAGAAATAAAAACCTAAGTATAATGTTCATGATCATTTAAGGAAATAAGGAAAAACTGTAAAATTAATGCTTTTTGATAAAGTAGACTGTTCCTTTTGCTTCTTTAAATATGACACGTGGTGATCTTGAAATGAATCTTTGTAAAAAATAGGCGTACGTAATCCTCCTGATTTAGCAATACAAACTATCAAAATGTAACGAAAATTAGCGTTAGAACCGTTATCCTAGACTTTCACAATTTTGAAAACAATAGTTTAAGCGGCGGCGCTAATACTGTAAGTAATGTAATAATGAAATTTTCATTTACTTATTTAATTTAATATTCGCCGCCTAGGGATTAACAGTATGAAGGCGATAAAACAGTTAAATGATTTCGTTTCCAAACTTCTAAAATTAATACACTACGGACAGCAAGGAAGCATTTTTTTAAATAAATATCTTCCTGTAAGCAGAACGAAAATACTCCTGCAAGTGAAAATAAAATATCTTCCACCAAGAAACCCCAATAGAAAAGAAATAGGAAATACAAAATAATTGATGAGAAATGGACACACTTATTTTTCAGAATTGATTTTTTATTAATTTCGGCGAAGTTTTCTTAACGCGATCTTTATGCCGAGAACAACAAATATTCTTCTCAATCACAGACGTAACATGCACATAATCAAGCGATAATATCTTGTAGAGTCGCCTACCGCGATTGCTAATTCAGATACTCAACAGAGGTTTATAGGGTATCAAATAATGACTATCAGAGTTAAATAGTAAGTATCAAACAACAATATTTGGGAGTGAATTTCACATCACGACATCAGGAAGCCACTTTCCGTCGAATACCAGATACTTAGAAGAGAAAACACTTGAAACTTACGACCGTTCGTAGAAATGTGTCTTCAAACCACAATCTTCTGAACCGATGACCCTTCGAAAACTCGACCATTACAATCCATGACCCTTCCAAAACCTGACCATTTCAGCCCATGACCCTTTAAAATCCCAACCATTCCAACCCATGACCCTTCGAAAACCCGACGATTCCAACCCATGACCCATCGAAAACCCGACCATTACAACCCATGACCCTTCCACAACCCGACCATTCTAACACCTAACCCTTTGAAAACCCGACCATTCCAACCCATGACCTGTCCAAACCCCGACTATTCCAACCCATGACTCTTCGTAAGTTTGATTGATTGGTGTTTCCGGAGGAGTCAAATATCATTAGTCCCGTAAGTGTAAAGCGTCTTATTCTTCAAAGGTAGCGGTATTAATCGGTCGGTAAACCGTGAGACCCGGTGCAGGCCCACCGCATTTGGGGTTTCCCCTTCCTAGAACGTGCCCCACCCGAGAGAAGCGCTAAGCTCCAGTCTGGTCTGCGTGGTAAGGAAGAGGGGAGAACAATAATGTGGTAGTAATGATAGCGCGAGACCCGTGACTCGTTTATTTAGAAACAGCTCGGACATTCACTTAACATTGATCGGAGAAATTACGGAAATACATCGAGCAGGAGAGGTTTCCACTAGAATTCTCCTATAGACGGTGGTTGAATTCGACTTAGCTATATAGCTAATGCCAAAATTTCCCCACCGTCGGAATACGAGCCCTGAAACCTTCCGTTCAGAGTCACCGTAGAGTCAACAATAATATTACTACAGAGCTAGCTCAACCGGTACTTTTCGAAGACACGAATCTTCAATCCTAAAACTCCTGTATCACCTTTCGAATACACAAACTTCCAAATCGACGACCCTTCAATCGCATTGCCCTTCAAACTTACCTTCTTTGAGTCAACGACCATTTGATCTTACGGCCCTTTGAAACTACGACCTTTCAAATCCAAAATCCTACGAAAACACTTCTCTCCTGCCGTTTATCTTTCAAGCCCTCGACCCTCCGAATCCACGAATTTTCTTAACCCCAATCTGTCAAGCCAACGATCTTCCAAAGACACGACACTTCAAAGCCACGACCCTTCAAACGCTCGTCGCTATTAAGGACGAAAGGGTGCTTCTAAAGCAAGAGGCCTTTATTTTCATTTAGAGCTAATTTTGCACTCTCCTGTACCCCGGTCAGTAAATGTTTTGCTTCATTTTTATTTTATTTATTATTGCCTATTTTTTCTCCATAATAATTATTTGTATATCTGTATTTCAACGGTGGCCCGGGGTTCGATTCCCAGTCGAGGCAAGACTATAGTGTACAAGGCATTTTTGGTCGACAGACGACTTTGCCGGCTAGTTAATGGTGTCCTCCATGCCTGGTTGTAGTTTAATTCCCACGCTTGGGGGTAAGATAGACACGTGGCACTACTCTTTCTTCGACCACGAATCATACCCGTGACCACACCACGGGAAGCTAGGACACTAACCACTATCCTCCTATGTTCATGGTAATTATTTCCCTCTTCAAATAAAAATCATATGTTGATTAATAGATTTATAGTAATTCCGGGAGCATCAACTGCTAAGGTCTCGTAAGAGTAATGCAGATTTTTTTCCTAACCAGGTATCTCCTACGAGTAGCGTACAGCCCCAGTCGCGACAAGCTCTGAGCTTCCGACCATTTTCCTGGCATGTCGTAGTATAGTGCATGTATAGTGCTATTTTTATAACTTTACCCCTCAAGCCCCTATGGCGGCGATGGAATATAACACGGCATTTCGTGTCTTTCTCGGTCGTGCCGCTAGACGTCGCATAATCGCAAACACTGCTAAATACGGTCTAGACCATGCAATATTTAGCGACACAACTGAGAAAGACGCGAAATACTGTGACATATTCCATCACGTAGAAGGGCCTTGAGGGGCAAAGTTACAAAAATCGTACTGTAAGTGTGTGTAAGAAAGGAGTAGGATAGGACAAGCAATTGGAAGGAAAGATCTCGCACGGTTCGTAACCCGTTTGTCAGAATTCCGCATTCGCATTCGCATTCGCATTCGCTTGGTGTTGCTAAGAAACCACGGAAAACTACCGATTAGAGAAGCCGTCCGCTAGAATTCTCCTCCTGACAGCGACTGAATTCGACCCAGTTGACAAGCTAGTGTGGGAAATCCTGCCAACGTCGGGAGTGGAAGTGTAGAATCTCCCGGCCAGAGACACTGCAGTGGTCCCAGTTGATGTCCTCACCTGCTCCCGGTCACACGGCGTGTGTTGCGCCGTTCCAGGCGCGTGTCCCCTCCAGCCTGCGGGCGGCGCGGGGCGGCGCGGGGCGGCGCGGGGCGGCGCGGGGCGGCGCGGGGCGGCGCGGGGCGGCGCGGGGCGGCGCGGGGCGGCGCGGGGCGGCGCGGGGCGGCGCGGGCGGCGCGGGGCGGCGCGGGGCGGCGCGGGGCGGCGCGGGGCGGCGCGGGGCGGCGCGGGGCGGCGCGGGGCGGCGCGGGGCGGCGCGGGGCGGCGCGGGGCGGCGCGGGGCGGCGCGGGGCGGCGCGGGGCGGCGCGGGGCGGCGCGGGGCGGCGCGGGGCGGCGCGGGGCGGCGCGGGGGCGGCGCGGGGCGGCGCGGGGCGGCGCGGGGCGGCGCGGGGCGGCGCGGGGCGGCGCGGGGCGGCGCGGGGCGGCGCGGGGCGGCGCGGGGCGGCGCGGGGCGGCGCGGGGCGGCGCGGGGCGGCGCGGGGCGGCGCGGGGCGGCGCGGGGCGGCGCGGGGGCGGCGCGGGGCGGCGCGGGGCGGCGCGGGGCGGCGCGGGGCGGCGCGGGGCGGCGCGGGGCGGCGCGGGGCGGCGCGGGGCGGCGCGGGGCGGCGCGGGGCGGCGCGGGGCGGCGCGGGGCGGCGCGGGGCGGCGCGGGGCGGCGCGGGGCGGCGCGGGGCGGCGCGGGGCGGCGCGGGGCGGCGCGGGGCGGCGCGGGGCGGCGCGGGGCGGCGCGGGGCGGCGCGGGGCGGCGCGGGGCGGCGCGGGGCGGCGCGGGGCGGCGCGGGCGGCGCGGGGCGGCGCGGGGCGGCGCGGGGCGGCGCGGGGCGGCGCGGGGGCGGCGCGGGGCGGCGCGGGGCGGCGCGGGGCGGCGCGGGGCGGCGCGGGGCGGCGCGGGGCGGCGCGGGGCGGCGCGGGGCGGCGCGGGGCGGCGCGGGGCGGCGCGGGGCGGCGCGGGGCGGCGCGGGGCGGCGCGGGGCGGCGCGGGGCGGCGCGGGGCGGCGCGGGGCGGCGCGGGGCGGCGCGGGGCGGCGCGGGGCGGCGCGGGGCGGCGCGGGGCGGCGCGGGGCGGCGCGGGGCGGCGCGGGGCGGCGCGGGGCGGCGCTCGACCGGTATCCGCCGCCCGCGCTCTCAGGCTGCGGTGGCGCATCGGACCGTAAAACGGGCCACGGAAGCTGCCGCGGCGCGCGCCATCGATTGGCTATGAAATTTCTCCGGCGCCGCCCCCCCTCCGCCCCCGAATCTCAGCGCTTGCGAAGCGCCCCGGCCGGGGCGGGGGCTGAGCGCCTCGCGGAGCTGAGCGGAGCCTTGTGAGAGCAAGGGGCGATGGGGCGACGAGGAGGTCACGAATTGCCTGGGTGAGCTGCAGGAAGGGGAACTAAACACACGTAGGTAATGGGAGACGTTTGAGAGGAAAATCAGAAGAAAATTCGTGAGAACTTGAAAAATATTGGAAAAAATATACGTACTGGTGGTGTTACGGAATGGCACAGAATTTTTCGGTATTAGTTTTCTATTTTCTTTTGTCTAGGCTATCTATTAGGACTTGGCATATATGCCTCCTGTCTTCTGCCATCTATCACCGCTCAAAGTACATTTTTTGACATTTTCTTAATTTTTAGTTTTCCAAAAAGTAGAACCGAAATATTATTTTAAAAATAAGTAAAACCTGGTATGATATGATACGATAATTTTCTCTCAAAAATTTGGAGTCGTTTTTAAGAAAATAGTGTTTGAGCGCTACTGTAAATTCAAAATTGAAAGCTCGTTATCATAGAAAATTTTTCAGTTTTCGAAAATATTCATTTGAAGTCATTTGCGTTGTCAAGCAGAGTGCGATGTCTGATTTCACAACGTTTTTTACGTTAGACGTATGTTTTAAAATTGTGTTATGTAGTGATATAATAATCTTAGTTTACATAATTATATTTTAACATTTCGAAAACATTCTTTACACAAAGGCTATTTCGTACAAAAACTGACGGGTTTTAGGAAAAGTATATTTCCTTTCATTCTTTAGAAAGGCGTGTTGTGATGTAAGATATCTGCATTTTCGTTCACTACAAATATTTCATTTTTAAATTATACGAGGGTTGGGGCAGAAGTCATGGCAACTATTTTTTAAAAGAATCACATAATTTAAATATTGCGTGAAAGAAATGCTGTACTAATGTGTGTTCACAACATCAGTTGGCTCTGTGAGTGTGTCTATTAGCACAGACAGCAATGCGAAATCAGTTGCCGCCTTGTAAAATGAATGGAACCCGTTTCGAGCAGCACTCATACTACGAGACAGCCGTTCTCCGTAGGAGAAATGTCCGAGAATGTCACAGAGAATTGATGGAATCTCTTAGGAATAATGTCAATCCTTACCGGTCAGTCGCGAGATGGGCAGGCGAGTTTCCGCAACGACGCGTAGCATCCTGTGATCAGCAACGCACGTGATGACGTATGAGAGTGCGGCCCGATGTGGCACGGGCGGAAATCGAACACCTGCCTAACGGGATATTTAGAATGGGCATGCAATGCTTTTGGAATGTTGTGAACGCGTATAAGCTAAAATGCTTTAGGATATGAAACCAGTACTGTCTTTTCAATACCTTAATAAATAAGAGAAACACAACTTTGCTGTGTCGTAAAACGTTCGTACTCTTAGTTCATACCTTGTCCTAAAAAAATACCTTGTCATAAAAAAATAGTTGCCATGACGTATGCTCCAACCCTCGCATCATTAACATTATCTTCTACTCTACCAGCAAATGAATAAACAGCTGCGTAGTGGAAATCAATTCCAACAAGCACTGGATATGTAAACTCCTCTACCGCCGGCCTTTACACGAGAGGCTGCGAGGAAGCAGAGAAATCAGGCCCAGTCGTCTGGGCAAGGCGCGGCGGGGGTGTGTGGCGGGGCGGGGCGGGGCGGGGCGGGCGCCACCGAGATAAGGCGCCGGCAAAATAAATAAAAGAGGCGGAAGAAGCGCACATCGATTATTAATTAAACGCCGGGGGCGGCGAGGGTGGGGGCGGGGGCGGGGGTGGAGGAATACTGCTGACGCGCGCCGCCCCCCGGGCCGCCCCCGGCCGCCCCCCGGGCCGCCCCCGGCCGACCGCCCGCGCGGGCGGCGGCTGGCGGGATATCGATTTCAAATATAAAGTGCCGGCGGCGGCGGCGGAGCGCACAGCGAGCGGGGAGCTTGACCGAGATGGTATCGTGGCCGCGCCGCCGGCGCCCTAAGTGAAAGGGATGAGGCGCAGGGCTGCGCGAGGTGAGGGAGCAAAGGGCGGGGCGGAGGGAACGACGCCCTTCGACGAGCTGAGAAGAGGAGCGAGGGCGGCCACGGGAATAATGAGGCCTGACGCCGCGCCAAGCACTGAGGTCGCCCGGTCCTCACTCGAAGAGGCGCTTCAAGATCATTACAAGGGAGGCGGTGTCTGAACGTATTCCGCCTAGTTTTAATCGTTAACTGGTGACGTGCGGTCATAGTCACCGGCGAGGAAAGTAAAATCACTGTCCTCTCGACCGGTGTAACGCAAGAGTTTTTGGTTTACAGTACCTTCATATCTCTTTCCAGACACTGTTCGCTTGTGGGCTAGTTTATCTAGTTGTAGCCGTACGCTTCTGAGAATCAGTTGAAGCTACGGATCAGTCTCGATGACCGCACTTCACCAATAGTAGAAGTTAATACTTGGTAATGTACGTTTATAGTTAGTAAATACTTTTCATTTAACAGTGTATTTGCGTATTAAAACAAAGGTTATTTTAGTAGTTAATATCATTTCAAAGCCCTTCTATGCATATTTCAATAGTCAACTGTGAAGAAAAAATATGGAGCAATACATGGCCTGAAATTCTCTCAGTGAGTAATTAAAAATCATAATATTTTCTGTCTATGTTATAAACTACAAACTCTTCGATTTTTCTCTTTCTTATGCCTCTGTTAACATGAAAAAAAAACTTTCCCGGTCACAGTGACCGCACGTCACCTGTAATTGAAGTTGGAAGACACGTTACCAGTTACCGGATAAACATGGAACATGCTATAATTAACTTTTTTTCTGGAAGCATGTGTTTATCCGTACGAGATAATCAAATTTCCGGATGACGTGGCTAAGGACATCAACTCATGTCATTGCAGAGACTCTGATTGGGAGGTTCTGGTGTTCGAGACCCGACGATGTCAGGTCAAATTCACCCTCCGTCTGGAAGAGATTCCTATGTCCGACTGCTCCGATCGGTAGTTTTATTTGCTCTCTCCGATCAATTCCAGGCGAATGTTGGAGCAGTACCATAACAAACTTGCCACTGATCGCGGGTAATCTTTCCTTCTTCCTTGTCCTACCCTCACCCTTACTTAAACACACACTTACATGCACAACACTACCACACACGTCGGTAGACCAGTTGAGAGCTTAGAGATTGTCCCGGCTGGGGCGGTGCTCTACTGGTGGAACTGCTTGGATGGCGACGACCCCACAAGTGGACGTGTAGTTCGGCTCTGAATGTCGTTATCCAGAGGTGTATGCCTCCGCCATTATTTGATCAAGCATACACTACACTTACAGGAATAACTAGTTTGCTGTTGACTAGCCCGGAAACATTAAATAATTAGTGTTTAATAAATTTCCTTTCTTCTTTTCAAACAATATTCACTGTTGCCCGATTATTTTCCTTTGTGATTTATTTGTGAATAAAACTTATTTGAAAAGATCCTGGTCTACATGAAGAAATGTCTGCCGGCTTGAATTCATGTGATAAATGTCAATGAATTTTATAAGAATCGAATCCTGCAGTTTCTAGTTACAGCAAAACCCCAACTGTGACATGATAACGGATAATTACAGAAAAGACAGATCAGTTATGAGTCGCATTATAAACAATTTGTAATTTTTCTAAAGACAGGTTTCTAAAGGCGGCTTCGCCGTCAGCATCAGTCTCGCTGTGTGGGGTAGGCCGGGAGACAGTACCCCGCCCCGATGGGGGATGTACACTCTCTCCTGACCTTCGCCACACACTGATGAAAAAGTTCTCCAAACATATATGCGTGAATGTAAGATCGGAATTCAGTGTAAACACATTTTTATTGTGCAACAGTACCTTTTACCCATCCAGCTCTTATAGTTTAGTAATAATTACATTACCGTTCTTTTCTCTTCTCAGTTGACATCGTAGGCATAAAATTCAAGGTTTCTTTTTTGCCATGAGAATTTCATAGAGTTTACACTGTTTCACATTTAAAATACCGTAGTACCATTATTTTTGCCATTTTCTATTGCAATTCCTGGGGTTCTTTATTTCCTTCCGATTCCCACATAGAGCGTCTGGTGAATTTCAAAGCTCCGAGTAATCCCTGGTATCCAATTTCGGTGGAGTGCTAGCGAGATTCCGCTCCGGCATTGTTTTGGATAACATGCCGCTCCCCTAGAGGTTATTAATCATTGAGTTCCCTTTCAACCATTGCAATTTGAGTTATTGTTCACAAACTAACAATAATTTCGAGCGATAATATGTCTTGCGGTTAAAGAAAACATCAATGAACTGAGTTAGTTCCGTGAAATCTTCGATGTATGTGTCATAGTAAATGCGTTTGTATTTGCGTATGCGTATCTGTGGATAAGAGAGCATGACCAAAAGAGAGAATAGTAAGGGAAGGTCTAAGTAATTGAGCAATTCCATGGGGAAATTGATGAATAAAAGGATGAATGAATAGATGAATGGATGAATGAATGCACGATATATACATTTTCAAAGAGTTCATCTTAGAAAATAAATGGGTTTTATTTATGTAAATAATATTTTTAATAAAAAGGGCCTTCAAAATTAGGGCTTCAACGTATCCTTTTTTCAACAGCGGTTAGGTCCAAATCCTGTAGATCCGATTTGTGAATGTTTAGGACATCCAATACAGCTTTCTTTAATCTATTCCAGTGATTCATTCATTTCTGAGCAGATTGTGTATCCGTGTAGACGGATCTATTCTAGATATGCGTTATGCAACATATTGTTTAAAGATTGTTTGCAAATTGTAGTGTGGTATCATTCTTTACATGCAAGGTTCTGTACAAATTCTGGCTTTATTCTTTTGGCACAATTGTTTTTTGGAGTTTTCGTCTGTAGGCTTGTAGGGCACACAGTGCACCTGTAAGGCACTTATTTAGCTTGTGTACGATGTACCAAACACGCACATAGCTCCCTTTTTGCTAATGAACTATAAAATTGACGGAATAGCATTCACGTGTGCTACATTATGCCCCGTTTTGCTCAAACCCAAAGACAGTAACAGTATTGATATAATGGGAACAGAGAATTGCGTTTGAAAGGCATTTGTTCAACTTACATAATTCAATTTCATAAACGGTTATTGTGTGTGTCAATGCTCTTTTTATATCACATCATGTGGTGATTCCAAGCCAACGTCAATGTAGCGTTCATGTTCTGATATACGTACTGGCATCAGCTGTTAATTATGGGTATCACTGGTGCGTACCGTAACAACCAACATGGCGCTTGTTATGCAGTCTATACGGAGCGGTTATACGTTAATTCTCAGCAATGCAGCGGTTCCTTTCGGCGCCGTTCAAATTGGTGCGGTCCAGGCGATAATTGCTGGCGATAAACAGTGTAACGTGCGTGTGCTTATCATCCAGTTAAGCGTATGCACCATATCTTCAACATTGGCTTCACTTGTATCTGCATCTATTATATTCAATTTATTGTGCCGTAATTTCCTTTGGTAACGCTAAATTAATTAACATTTATTCTTAAATATTTTCAATTGTAAAAGCACATATGGTTTTCTCTCAAGCCATTTAAGTTATGTTTTGCAACAGAGTTCATTTAATTAATTCAATATGTAATAATTATTCAGTCTAATCATATATATATATATATATATATATATATATATATATATAATTAGACAATATAATGTATATACACACATTTCTTAATTTAAGTGATTGTCTTCTGATTTACTCCGAATGATAGTAACTTTCCTAAAATATTATGGGCTTCTATTTCAGAAATCTACATCCTGTATGTTCCCTCCCAAACATTCTGGTACTTTGAAAAGCTATCGTGGTAAGTGGTAGTGCTGGAAGCTACTATACGGTACCTCCCTTCAAACAGTCCACTGCTCACATTTGCTAGCTCCTCCGCTCTTCAAGTGTTTTAAAAATTAAGTGACAATTAACGCGTTCGGCTTGAATATCGCAAGGACAGGAGGAGGAACAGGAAGGAATTCTAAATGGGCGGCCCTTTCCGATATGACAGGGCCAAAATTTTCCCGGTCTATCAGTGGGACGGTGAGCGGACAGACGCTCTGGATACTGTCGCTGTTGGTTAAGGGGTAATGTTGCGAGAGCCGGTGGATTTTCGCCACCTTCATATTTAACCTTCCAGCGCGCGCGTGGGCGTAAATTTTACGACAATAGCGGATTTTTTGCATTTGCTGCAACCTCATTGTTGGCGAAGACTTCTGCGTTCTTGGTATTCCTTACAGGTATCTTTAGTGATGCATTCCTGCAGCTACTGTTTACTTTGCATGCGATATTAAGTTTTGTAACGCTCTATTCGGGATAATTGTATAGTGACGTGAACTTTACGCTGCACGCCTGCTGTTGTTCTAAAATATTGTATTATAATTTGGCCTAGTCAAAATTGTGTGTAAAATGTCCAGATAAAGAGTTAATATGAATGAAATTCAGAATATTCTACAAGAGCTGTCTGATCGTAAGATCATGCATTGGATAGTTATAGTGTCATTGACCTGAGTATAAAAAAATAGCCAAGCGTCAGCACGATACTGATCGGAACAAGAACTTTCTGATGCAAAATACGAATGTTTATAAACATATATTTTGTTTGGTAGAAAATAGCATTCTTAGGTATTATAATGCGACATAAAATTGCATTTTTTTACAATTTCTTTGTTTTATTCAGGAGTTACGAAGAACGTAAAATTTACGATACGCGCTTGCTGGAGTGAAAATTTTACGCGCGCCTGCTGGAAAGTTAAGCAGCTTTCGGCGATGGCGACACTCTGCGCTGGCGCGATTGCGGTTCCAGCACTGACGCCGCGAGTGTGGCGTGGTCGCGGGCAGAACCACAGGTCTGCGGCGGTCAATTTGTCAGTTTTTGCAATAATGCAGTGTTATGTCGACAAAACGCACGCAGGCAGAGGAAAGAAGAGTGTTTTGACAGTCCTCCATCAAGACAATAGTAAAGTAATGGAATTGCTGTGCATATCGACCAGCCCTGAGGAAAATCACGACAAGATTGTCGAAACGTCGGCAACACAGCCTTCGACGCGCCGTCACCCGGACAGCCAAGATCATTCACATGACTCCGGCCGCGGAAGCCTACGACTTCATTCAAACTGTTTACTCTACATCGGCCTAATGACAAAAGTGAGAGAGGGAGCTACCCCATAAAATTCAAAACATCGATTTATTGATATATTCAATATGTTCGTAAGCGAATACGTTCAGAAATCGATGTTCTGAATTTTGTGGGTTAGCTCCCTTTCTCACTGGACGCCTCAGTTGTTGTGGATCCGCAGTCTCAAATCTACATTGCCTCTCGAAAAGTTCATAAAAATACAACATACGTGTTCATCTATGTTTCGTGTTCATGACATTTTCTAAATTCAGAACTCCTTGAATGCTTATTAGAGATGATTTATTGATTAGTGATTTCGGACTCGCCAAGTGCTAAAGTCATTAGTCCCGTAAGTGCAATGCATTATTCATTGCGGGAAGTGGCGGTTATCTTTCGTCGCTGCATGGCGAGATCAGGTGTCGTCCTACGCCGACGGACGTGGGGTTTCTTCAACTAGGTATCTCCCATCACCGGGGCACCGCCCCAGCTGGGACACACTCTAAACTCTCAACTGGTCTCCCGACATGTGCGATAGAGTGGTGCAGATCAGAGTGAGTATCGATAAGCAGGGTGTGAGGTTGGATGTGGAAGAGGAAGAAAGAAAGATCGCCCGCGTTCCGTGGCCTGTTTGTTACGGTACTGCTCCGGCGTTCGCCTGGTATTAATTGCAGAAACAACAGGAAAATACTGATGAGAGTAGCCGGCCGCTAGAAGTCTCTTTAAGACAGCAGCTGAATTCGACATAGCTGTGTAGTTAGTGTCGAAACTCCTGCCACCGTTAGGGCTCGAACCCATGAATATCCGGTCAGAGGCACTGTATTAGAGATGACAGTGCGGTAAACTTTAACTTATAAATTCGATCCTGAGGAACGAGTTGTATCAATTTCTGTTATTCGGTTATATTTCGGCTTGCTGCGAGTATTCGAAGGGGTATTAGCTTCTAACGATTCACTTGGGGCTCATCGCCTGATATTCTGATTGTGAATTGCCTATGCAACAGCAACTACGCTAGGACACGTCAAAGAGTACCATCATGTTTACTAAACATTGATGTCATGATTGCAATTTCCATTTAAACTTGCACGGAAATTTGAATAGAAATATGATGGGTGATGAATTTTCTTTTAACGAAAATATTCTTGTTTCGCTATTTTTTGTACGAATTTGTTTCATGTGAAATTGAAATAAACGTTCTCGAAATTATTTTTTAAAAATAATTTTTGCATAGAATAAAATCACTACAATTTAAAATAATTTGCCTATTTTCCTGCGGATCTTCTTGTAATGTCTCAATACGAATCTAAAGGTAACTGCCTTCCTTGCATTTGTACTTGCCTTTTTCCTGTACATTCTTCCTTAGATGACTCCGAGACATTGCCTAATACCGCGTAAGTTCACAAGTTCTTTCATTCTGCTCTTCGCCGCTCCGCTCCTCAACTTCCACTCTTTTGCTCTCTCGCCTTCTTCCCATCTCTTTCCCTCTCTCTCTTTCTTTCACCCAACGCGCGCTGTTTGCATACTCGCTCATTTCCCCCTCGTTCTCGCGGTTTTTTGAGGCCAGTTCTTTTTGCTACGCTCTCCTCTCCCCTCTCCACTTTTTGATCCGCTTTTCCTCGCTCCACTTTTATTTCACAACTTTTCCCTATCGCTCTTTTTCATGACTGCTCCTCTCATCCGCGTTCTTGTACTCGTTTCACTCTTCTTTCAGCCTCTCCTTTCATGTTTCTCTTTCTCGCCCGTTTCCTGCGCACGTCTTGTTTTTCCTCGTTCCCTTCACCCCATGCGGATTCACCACGCCATTTGTCGCCTGGGCGTCGCCAGCGCCAGCCCCGCTCCGCCCCGCGCGCCCTTTCCGGCTGGCCTGCGTTTCCGCGTGGGCACACACGCTCGCGTGCGGCGACGCACACCCACAGCAAACCGCGCGCACGGCGCCCGCCGCGGCGGCAAACACCGCTGTATTTGCAGGGGCGCCGCCGCCGCCCCCGCCGCCCCAAACGCCCCCGCCGCCCCGCCACCTCCGTCGTCCCCGTCGCCCGCGCCACCTCTACCGCCGCCGCCCCCGTCACCCCGGCCACCCCCACCACTACAGTCGCCTCGCCACCACTAACAGTACCACCCCCGTCGCCCCAGCTGCCCTCGTCGCCCCCGCCGCCCCGCAACCCCTGTCACCCCCGCCGTCCCCGCCCCCCGCCGTTTACCCCGACGCCCTCACCGCCACCGTCTCCTCCCCGCCCACGCTACTTCAGCAGTCCCCGCCGCCTTCAATCCTACCGCCTCCTGTCCACCGACGCTAAGCCACACCGTGCCGCAACCAACGCCCCCACCGGCGCCCCCGGCGCAACCGCCGCCGTGGACATGGACGGCGGCGCGGGCGTTGAACCCGCCGCCCGCAGCTGTCACGGCGCCCTGCCTGCGCACCACCTGGATGCCCGAAGCACCTGCAGGGTTAGACATCCGACGGGGCTGAATGTTCGACTCCAGCAACACAACTAGGTCGAATTCAACCACTGGCTGGTAGAGAATTTTAACCGCTGGCTGCTATGAGTGGTAGTTTTTCTGGTTTCTCCGGTCAATATCCACGGGAATGCTAGCGCAGTACCCTAACAAACGGGCCACGGACCACGTGCAGTCTTTCCTCCCTCATCCTTGCTCCCTCCTCCCCCAGGCAAACACACACTTACATGCACTACACTATCACATATCACACATGTGGTCAAATGGTGGAAATAGCTCGAAGAGAAAAAAGCCAAGCAGAAACCATAGTCCGCACCTCAACGAAGGATGGTCGTCGCCATCTTACAGAATATAACATGCACAATTCGCACGGGACTAATGGCGCAATATTGCGCATACGCTGGACACTAACATCGTGGGTAGGGATCTACGTTTCAAACGAACAGACAGGAGTCGGTATATACAATTTATTTACATTAATAATTACATATTTACAGAACCTCACTCTAAGGTGTTTCGTCCGTTATCAACTGCAGCCCCCCTCACTCCACACGCACCTTGCAGCTGCGCCTGCGACGAGCCAACTAGCCCGACTCGCAACTCGGCATCTGGTGTGCCTCGGCAGGTATTCAATCTGCCCTGAAGTGTTAGGGAAACACTCCACCCTGTTCGAACACATCGAACACCTACTCGTGCCTACAGCACTCCACGCCAGCCTGGGCGGATAACGTTTATGCGGACTAACCACGAGGGAACCCAAAATTGTTAACTAACGCGAGGCCTTGCGACGTGGGGTTATATAGGGTTGAGTCCCGTGACTTCCTAGGTCATCTCTCCCTCCACGCGCTGCTCCGAGACATGCCTAGCAGACGCTGGCTCTTGCGCACGACACCTCACTAGCTACCTCCCCTCTTAGAATTCCCTCTGGGGTTCGGGTGGCTATACAGGCTGTCCGGGGAGGAAACGCCGAAACTTCGAAAATAAGCTCTTAAGACAATTCTAAGCATATTTTGTCTAATAAACTACGTGGATATTCCGAATGGCTAAGCACTCAAACGTTGATTTGAAAAATTGATTTATAGGAAACAATTTGCATTATAGAAGCATGGAAACTCTCCAGAAACATAAATTGTTTATTATTTACAAAAGAAATGAATATATTGGTTAAGAAACAAAAATTAAGCAAGAGAGAAAAAAGCACCCAATTTACCCATTTCGACTACTTTTTTCTTTATCGCTTAATTTTTCTGTCTGAGCAAACGTATTCATTTCTTTTGCAAGTAATAAATAATTTACATGTTTCTGGAGTGTTTCCATGCTTCGATAATGCAAATTTTTTCCAATAAATTTCCTATTTTTCAAAACAATTTTTGAGTTCTTATTGCGGCTCAACCATTGGGAATATCCACGTAGTTTAGTAGACAAAATATGCTTAGAATTGTCTTAAGAGCTTATTTTTGAAGTTTCGACGTTTCCTCCCCGGACATCCTGTATTAGGCTCCCTCTTTCTCATGGCTCCCTCAACCTCTCTCTCTGAGCAGGGAGTCAAACTTCGACGCTGCAACACATAAATACTCTCTGATCCAAGACCTCCGACCCCTTAATGCTCCATTCGCGACAACTACTCGTAACGTGTTCGACCTAATCGCGTCGTTGGCCGAATGCCCTTCCACGTCGTTCGCCTCCGAATGCGAGCTTTGCCCAGAGCGCCAGCCTTTGTCCCACAGTGGGTATCCATACCATCGCCTCTGTCGCCTAACTGACATTCTCTTATACAATTCTGATAACTCAGCTTTCAACCAACGCAGGATAAAGATCACGAAGGATAGTGATCACAGAATTATGAAAACGTGCACAGAATTCATTTCTCCCCATAGCTCGTCACACACAGTTTTTAACTGTTTTTGAAGTAAATAAATAAATAAATAAATAAATAAATAAACGCTCGTCCTGATTCCTGCTCCACAGTCTATCTTTAACACTTACTTGCTGATAACTAAATTTGTGAGGTGAGCTGAAGATAAGACATATTTAACTAATTTGTTTCACATTCATGAAACAGGGGAAAAAGTAAGTTAAATAAAGCAGGAAGTAATGAGAAAAGGAGTAAATAATAATGATAATAAATTGTTCAGTTGAAAAAGTGGTTTGATATTAGTTCAGAAAGACGGATCAACTGAAATGTTGTATCAGGTATCAAGCAGCTATTTTTTGTATAAGGTAAATGGCAGAAAGCTTTATATTTTTATAAATATTTTTGATTTGTTCTCCATTAATAGAGAAGTAGACCAATTGTAATGAAACTACAGTAAATCGAGCTCACTTAATACAACATTCTAATAAAATATTCACATCATCAAAACGATTATCCGATAGAATGTAACGATTCATTCATTCATTATGTATCCATTAGGATACCGCAGATGTATTCATTGGGATACCGACGTGCCCCTCACATTCGATTCGTTCATTGTCCATTGACACCCACATGTACATACATCAGTCTTGCACTCCTTCACATCATTACATTCTACGGGGCCATATTGGCTCTGTGCATACGCAGCCGCCAGTGGCCTATGTCAGGAACAACATTCGGAACCACTTAGAGTTAGCAGATGGCAGGTACCGTGCACGTCATACTCTGCAGACCCTCTAGCAACGCATAACTCCCCTGTGAGCAGACAGACCACGTCGACCTACTAACTCGTAAACAGGTTGAGGGAAATAAAATAATTGCATTTTAATATATTTTAAATACAATTTAATTTTTTTATATTTTGGAAAAGGGAACATATATTCCGTCCGAACATCCATTCTTTTATCTCATTTTTATGGCACAATTTTTTTCTCAAATCACATCGTGATCTAAAAGTATAAATTAACAATTCAATGAACATTGTTAAACAAAAGTGTATTTTCGGGTCCGACATCTTTTAGTTTTCTTAGAGTGAAGGTTTTTGGAATATTTACCTTTTTCTTCACTCATTTCGTTCTAATGATTTTACCACTACTGATTTTAATGTCATTGCTATTGACCTTTTTTCGACTTTTCTTCCGTTACCACATACATCGACCTTCTATAATTCCACTTCCACCAAAACGCCTATTCTTCAACTATGTTATGTTAACATTTCTAGACGCTTCAATATCAACTTGTGTAGCGCTCTTCATCTGTTTCAAACGTCTCTCTTCTAATTCCACTGGACTAGCAGGCACTTCCAATGCCCTCGCACTCACCGCCCCTTCACTCACCCTTACTTCCAACGCCATCGCCTGCCTCATCTCTGTTTTCATTTCTGCCATCTTTCTTAATCGTTAACTGGTGACCTGCGGTCACAGTGACCGCCAAGGAAAAGTAAACTCACTCTCATCTCGACCGGTGCAAAGCAGGGAGTTTTGGTTTTGGTACCTTATCTCTTTTTAGTCTCTGTTTCTTATCTCTTTGTAGCTTTTTCTTTAGTTTGTTTCTGTTTCTTATCTCTTTCTAGACAATGTTCGGGCGTGGGCTATATTATCTAGTTGCAGCCGTTCGCTTCTGAGAATCAGGTGAAGTTACGGATCGGTCTCGATGACTGCACATCACCAACATTTTATACTTGGAAATGTAAGTTTATACTTAGTAAATAATTTTCATTTAACAGTGTATTTTTTGTTAAAATAAATATTGTTTTATGTATTCAATATCGTTTCAAAGCCCTTCTATGCGTTCTTCAATCCTCAACAGTGAAGAAAAATATTGAGCAATATATGACCTGAAATTTTCTCAGTAAGTAATTAAAAGTTATATTATTTTCTGATTATTTTATAAACTACAAACTCTTCTATTTTTCTCTGTATTATGCCTTTGTTAACGTGAAAAAATTGTGATTTCGATATGAAATGAAATAAGAATATAATCAGTGTAAAACTTTCCCGGTGACACTGACCGCACGTCACCGGTAACAGAAGTTGGAAGGCACGTCACCAGTTGATAATCAATTCAGATTGAGATCAACTGCACTGAAGGCCTGCTGTGAAGCGTATTGTCATCTGCAGCCACATCCACAGCAGGGGACGGGGAGGAAGGGAGGCAGCCGTCAGGGGATAGGCGAAGGCCGCAGCAGCGGATGACGGCGGTCGCGCGCGAATTGGCGCGAGCGAGAAAGCGGGCAAGTGGCAAGTCCTCGCTCTGGCGCACGTCGGCGCAGGAGAATTGACAGCAGGGCTCGCTAATCGAGATGTAACAATGTAACTGTGGGAGATGTCGGAGACCAGTTAATGGATTAGCCGGCTGAATGACTCGTTGATTGACGGGTGAAACTGAGAACTACATGTTGAGATCGCTTCTCTTCTTTCTTCTTCCTAGTGAGTGTTAATGACGAGTAACTGCAGTTCCCTCATGGACTCCCTATACGCTCATGCTGGTAATGACTGGGTGAGTTATGACAGGATAAACTCGACGGGGAACCTCTCCGAATAGGGGGAGATGAATGGAATGATGGTAATAACGAGGGCGGAAGGGAATGTGGAAGTAAGATTGTGGGCGCCCCGTTTTCTTTCTGAGATGCTGTTCTGTCATTCCCGTGGAAGTGTTCAGAGAAACATTGGAAACCACTCATAAGAACAGTCTATGACTTTCGACTCCGGCAGACGCCACAAACTCACCAACGTTAAACACTGAAGTAAGTTTCTAATATCTTTCAAGAATCGAATAAACAACCTCCCAAACATAAGTGGGCTTGACCTGGAAGGAGCTTCCTTGTTCTCATTGCTCTCGATGAATCTCTCATATTGAGAAGAACTAAATTACATATCTCAAAGATTCTTGAATGTACCAACAAACCGTCCCTTTGAGTATTGATTCCGCACGTCAACTTCTGAGGTGATTGATTCCGTGAATGTACTGCTTCTCGTTTACCCCCAGTTTGATTGATTAGCGATATCAGGCACGTCAATTGCTAAGGTCATTAGTTCCGTAAATGTAGTGCTAATTTTTCCTCTGGAGATGACGGAGATCTTCCTCCGCTGGATGGTGAGATCCGGCGCCGACCTACCTGTCGGCTAGCGATATTTTCCCCAATCAGCCATCTCCCATCAGCGGGACACTACTCCAGCCGGAACAAGCTCTACGCTCCCGACAGGTATTCCGGCACACACAGTAGCGTATTGCTCGTAAGCTTGTGTGTAAGTAATGGGTGAAAGTACGTCAAGGAATGGGAAGGAAAGATCGCGCCTGGTCCGTGGCCCATTAGTGAGGGTACTGCTCAGGCATTCGCCCGATTTCGATTTGAGAATTCATGGAAAACTAGTGATCAGAGCAGCCGACTGCTAGAATTCTCCTCTAGACAATTGGATTCAGTCTAGCTGAGAAGCTAGGACCGAAAGTCCTGCCACTTCCAGAACTCGAACCTAGACAGTTCCTGTCAGACGCACTGCAGTGACATACGTTGATGCACTGAGCCACCTCCCCCGGTCGTCGTACATCCCAGGAACGGGCGGTGTTTCATTCTGAGTACAATTACGAATACACAAATACAATTAGACTCATTCCCTCATGCAATTCTGCGAAAATTGCATTGCAATAACTTCAACCGTTCAAAAGTACTGGTGGTGGTTCTAAAGTTACTTTATATATATATATATATATATATATATATATATATATATATATATATATATGTATACATATACTTGTAAAAATCGTCACGTTTACATAATAAAAGAATACAATTAATTTACACCTTGTTCATCTGAATGCACTGTAATTACTACACAGGTGATCTCACTATACTGATCTGCGCAGAATGTCATTGTCACCACCTTTGTGAAGCCAAAGATTAATGAATTTACCTCTTTTCTTGGTAAGAATTCCAGAGGACTGTCCGGGTTTGTTGTTACGTAATGTTCCAAAAATGGCCACTTGCACTTTCACTCACCGGCAGTATTCACCCCGAACCTAAAATGAGTCGCAAAGACTGAGTAATCGCTTGTACATAAGCTATTTGGAATTGCTCAGGGTCACTAACACTGGCGTCGGGTCAGAGAGGGCAATTTGGAGAAGCAGATTAGTCAGCGGAATTTTTCATTATACGCTCTTAATGACAACGTTATCAGAGGAGATTATATGGATGCTCAATGATCAGTTTCTCGCCGTGTTCTGGAGAAATAAAAAGAGGTAATGATTTCGAGTCAAACTGACCTGACGCGAGTAATTAAGGGTTAACTTTGTTACATAAGATTTGACACACACACCTCTCCGTTCGTAAAAAGTTATAATTTTCAATCATCTTACAAGGCCTAGAAGTTTGTAGATTTATTTTAAAACATTCTGTAGGCAAGATCGTGACGAAAAAAACGAATTATAAAATTTGTGACCACTTACCTTGAAATTTTGAAGATCTGTTGTTGAATTTAGAAACGTTTTTTATTAACGTGCTTTAAACAAACTTCAAGGGGATTATCTGCACATTTTTTTTCAGTAATTCCAATGTGTATCCAAATTAAATGATATTAATATTATAGCACTAACTACCTCGGTATTTCGTTTCCCCACTTCTCATTCATATGATTCAATCACTTTAAACAAAAAATGCGATGAAAATTTAAGTTTACTTATTAATCTCGTTTTCAATATAGCTCACTGTAAATAATCATTGTTCTGAGTAACAAAATCTCGTACGTATTAAATATGAAAATAGAAATCAGAACCTTTGTTTTTAATTTTTTGTTAATCATATTGGATCTATTAAATGCGAAAATCCGAATTACCAGCGCGTCGTAATTGGATAAATTGCACGCTAAAACAAGTTATTTTTGTAGTACTAAATTTGAGAATACTTGTGTTATATAACAATGAATCCTTTAATTTGTACCATGTAGAATAGACGAATATGCTTGAAATATATTATTTTAAAGAGCAGTTTATTTTCAATATTTTTTAAATTGTCAAATTCTGTACATGCACTACTATGTATTCTTGACAATAAAAGTATATTTTAACAAAACTTACCTTAACATAAATGACAAGGATGAGACGCTTTGCTCCAGCTTTTCACAGGACTCAGGAGAAGGTATATCACGGCCGTCCTCTGTCGATGTCTCTGCTTCTTCATTTCCTAGTCACTAAACAATTGCGAAACGCCTGTGTACGGATAGTTAGACTTTTCATTTATCCACTGAACTTAATCAGGTACTTTTGTACGAGGAGTTTTGAGTTCTTTTAGTTTACAAAAACTCAAAAATTTGTACCTCATATTTTTCATTAAATACATTTCTAGCAAATCTTTTTTATCTATTATGTCATAATTCTAAATATCTCACATTTAGTTTATTAATTGGTATAAAATGTTAGCAGAAACTACCTTGTGTGAAAAAATAAATTTTCTGTCTAGATAAATTATTGTTCAACGAGGGATAAATTATTGTTCAACATTATTCTATATTGAGGTGATTGCTACTTCCCGCGAATTAATTATGTTTGACGTAACGCAGCTTCAAGAACGTTTCAAAATACGACAAAGCTCATAGTCATCTCCATAAAGTAGATCAAAGAAATTCTGCACATTCTCTAAATAGGAATCTAGATTTGTTTATTTAGTGGTGAATAACATATCTGATTTCAGAAGAACGAGCGATGACAATAGCTCTTGATGATGAGATTTACAGTCATGCAAACGTGATCTCCGAACATACTTGAATATTTGGGCTATACACAAACATGACGTTTACGATTTGTAGACATTTTATGATTTTCATTCTCTCTCTGGCTCTGCCCCCCTCTCGCCACTACCTACATAAGTTCATTAGAGCGAGAAAATAGTATAAAACACATCTTTCTGTTTATGCCTGATAGAAGCAATGTTCATTACACATTGTGTATTTTTATGACTAATGAAGCTGACGACTTCAAGAGAGAAATATAAATTTATTTTTTGTACATATATCTTCAATATTTCATCTCCTATCCATTTCTAAACATGTAGTTAAAATGAAAAATGATTCTCTTTCGTTATTTATGAATAGAAGAATTTGATGACCTAAAGAATCTGTAGAGTTGAAGTAAATAAGCAATTACATACTTATTATAAGTTTGAAAACGAAATGGGCCGGAAAGAAGCAATATTAACATCTAGAAATTAAATTAATAGAAACATGTCTGTTTTCATCTTTCTCAAATATTATGAAATCAAGAAGAAAGTAGGCATTTAATTGATTAAAGTTGTAATTTTATAATAATAATATTGCATTGGTTGCTCAAACCGGAAGGACAGGAAACAACCATAATTAACACGTAGAAATTAAATTTATAAAAAAATGTACGTTATCATTATTCTCAAACTATGAAATAGAGAATAAAGTAGGCATTAGCGTTGTAATTTTATAATAATGTTGCATTGGTTGCTCAATTATAATTATAGTAATAATTACAGGTGACTGGCAAAAAAATATTGAAATTATAAATCCAGAATACATTTGTCTTTGCATAAACGTAAATTTCTACGAATTCGATAATTTCAAAATAGAGAATTCATACAACTGATATTGTAAAACATTGTTTCATTCCAGCTCAATAAGAGAAAATAAATCATAGAAATGAATTTAAATAATTTTGTTCATTTCAAATTTTGAATGAAATATATAAGCATACACATGAGTGTGTGTGTGTGTGTGTGTGAAAATGTAGAGCCATCAGCATTTTAGTTCTTACACAATTCCACAATTTATTTTTAAAATTAGAGGTATATTATAAATAAAATTAAACCTTTGTTACATGAGGTCATGTTCATCAGCTTACTATTCTAAGTTTTATATTTCATTTATATTCTGCCGAACAAATCTTTCATTTGTTTTACCCTCTTTATGCAAACAAATGCTCTTCATATCCAGAAGTTAGTTAGATATTTTGCGTTCCGGGACGTTATAGAAAATATTTATATTGACTTTTCAGAGATGAAGTTGTGTAAACTTTTCTATTATCTTAGTTTAATTCCCAAACTATGATGTTGCATCATATATAAATGAACAAGAACAGTACCAGTTAGATATTTTCCCCCTCTGTTGCAAATACATGATGTTTTAATAGTTTCACTCGACAAAGAAGGGGAATAAATGAACTTGGCAACATCCTTGTTCCCCTGACCCAGTTACTACTTCAGACTGCGACTTCTTGGAAGCAAACAACACCCTCAGGCAAGGAGTACCAAGTGTGATCAAGAGCACCAAAGCAGGGGCTAACTCTCCAGTGAACTCTTGGACAAAAAGAAGAGGAACGTTGCGCGAACCAGTGACTCCGTCAGCCAATTACCTTCTTCCTTTCCACCGTCATTTGTCCGCATTGCAGATGGACGTGGATTGGCTAAGCCTGTCCATTGCCATTTGTTAATAAAAAACAATAGCTCTCCTAATGAAAAGTAGTGTGAATTTTTTGCAAGATCAAGTGTTTTTTAAACTCGTTTTATTTCATTTCCCTTTTTTATACTAAAGATAAAGAGCAGAGAAAATAAATTTAAATTAAAATTTACTGGAACCATAATTCATCTGATTCAAATGCATTCTTAAGCGATAATGGGGAGAAGCTTCAGGCCAGTCTCTCCGGGAAGGAGATTTTTTTGTGAAGCGAGCAACGGAAGGCGAAACTTCCCGCCTTCGCAACCGCAGAGTCCTAATTAAAGCTTCTCTAGCAAAATACCCGACTTTGCCAGGGCTTTCTTCATGTTCAATCCTTGTGAAAGAGGAAAAATATCCATTTTATATAAACTGCGATGCTTAAGATTATTATATGTAATACAATAGGTTCAAATTTTAATAAAATGCCATAATTTTCATTTCATTTTAAGGTACATTGCTATTTCATTAAAAAACATATCTTACGCACTGCTGCTGGCCTCTAGCGAATCCATTAGGTATTAGATCTGCTGTGCCGCTACTGGGCTTGGACGGAATACATTAGGAACAAAATATGCTCTTAGCGACAGGCGAAAAATAATAATCGTGGTACATCTAGCAACATAATATTTAAATTATATATTTTCTGCTCTTGTGTTGTGTTAATCTTTACCCAACTTTACAAGAACACTGTTGCAATCCTAAAGAAAAGCTTGTAAAAGTTTTGTATCTGTCGATACGCTACCTTCTGTAGTATCGTCGGTTACACGTCGTTGAATTAACTTTCATTAGTCTAGATTGCTAGGGCATGGTTGCAGGAAACAGGAATTGGTGGAACAAGAATTGATAGAAGGCGGGTAAGGCGAGCAAAAAAGAAAACGTCCTTGGAAGAATATCTAAATTTAATTGAAACAGAGTTGGAAAGGGAGAATACATATGAGTACTTGGAAACAGCCAGCGGATGTGCAGGCCCGGTAGCTCTGTTCGCGACAGAGCGAAAGCCTGCGTTTTCCTGTTCTCCTTCTCCTCGTCCTCACCCTCCTTTTCCTCTTTTTGTTTCTCTCCGTCCGTCTTCTCTTCTCCTATACACCCGCCTCCACGGCACCATATAAAAAGTGAACTTTACAAATATCTACAAACAACTTATATTTGACAAGGCCTCCCTCCTCAGCTCACGGGGAGATTGGGAGAGATTGAGGTGACATGTGTGTCTGTGTGTGTTCGGGAAGGACGGGCAACGCAGCATCGTAGAGAGCACAATGTGGATCAAGTTATATTTTTCCTTACTCGCGTGCAGCTTATCTGAGATGCGACTTCCATACACAACAATATTGTTTGCAACACACATGTTCCGTTATCTCTTCACATTTTCTCTGGTGTTAGTTATATTTTACTTAACACAAATATAAATATTCCCCAACGTAGCAGTACAAACATCACCGCCGTTGGCCAACGGTATCGTTATTTGGTGATTCAAAGTTTGAGACAAAAAATTACAAGTGCGACAGGCTTTCGTGAATACACAGACAGAGAATCCACATAGTGATGCAGGTGAGTTGAAAAAAAATGGTCCTAACCTTCTCAAATAAACTTCAAGCGAGTATAACAATGCGCACATTGCATCAAACCACTCTCCATCGCATGCTTGGTCGCCATTGGAGGATTTTTAATAGGAAACTTATGCAACAATGAAGTTAGAGGTAACCTACCACAAAAGAGCTCAACGCAGAACTGTTGTCAACGCCAGTCTGTTGTAAGATATGACAATTTTTCTTACATATTTTTCATATCAATTCTTGTCTGAAACCTCGCAGGGCGTGTTTACTCAACAACGCTGCACAGCAATTCGGACCTCAAGAAAAGTGTGGGAAATGGGTTTGACCTTCTCTAGTTTCTGGCCCTGAATTCAAAGAGAGGGCTTCGTCCATACAAAAATTATAAAGTTTAGGCCTGATAATGTATTTTCCTGGCTAAAATAGTTCATGCTATGACACTGAGGCCGATTGCTGCAAATCGATATCCATTAGCTGCCTCATCGATCGATCGTTCAGCGATGTTCAGTGAGCACCGCCAGAGATGTTCCAACAGCAGGCAACCGAGGCGTCGAAGGAGTGATTGAGCGAGTCGTAAGAGGGTTGAGCGACGTTGAGCTCTCGTGGGGCGGTGCGCTCCGCTCCAGGGACGGGGCAGGGGCGGTCCTCGCTCGGCCCGGGCGAGCGCGGCGGCGGATCCAGGCGGCGTCTCACAAGGGGGCAATGTCATTTTGGACCCCCCCCCGCACGATAATTATTTTTGAAAAGTCTTTTTTTATTGTTAGCTTGAAATTTAAAAAAATGTTCGAGAATATTCGTAATGGGTTCATCATATACTGTTTTTAATTAATTTGACTATTCAACTCGTGAAATTAAAACCAATAGCGTTTAACTGTACATACTAAAAGCCCCAATCAGGGCGGTGTATCTCAAAAACTTTATCGCTTTTTCTGTCCGATGTTTCTTCCGCTTCTTCCTACTAGTCAATCATAAACTCATCTATCTTAGGAGGCGGTATACATCGCTATGCCCAATAAAGCGCGTATGTACTGTAACCTAACCTCATTGATTTTTACATAGCTTTCAGTTATTTTCAATATTTGGCGCATTTTGGAACTCTGTTGGACGTAATTTCACTCCTGCAATAGTCCTATTAAATACCACTCGTGCTTTGGAAATTCTCAGATATCGACAATCTCCAAAGCACTCGTGGTATTCCTTATGATAAGATTTATAAATGATAATTGGCTGAGGGGGCAGACACCGTGGATCTGCCGCTGGCGGGCGCCGCAGGGGTGGGGGCTGGGTCGCGGGCGCGGGGCGTTGATATGTATGGCCAAAGGCCCTCTAAACCCCGCGCCTCGACGCGGGCTCCAGAATGACGCGGGTCTCGCTGATCCTCGACGAAGTCTTGCAGTAAAAATAAATTAGAACAACACATTTTTTGTCAATAAGAAATTCCTTAGACAGTGGTAGCAGAATGTTTGTTCTGCTCATTAACAGCAGAGGTAACTGAATTTAGTTCTTCTTGGCATATCTTTACGTGTGAACTCATTTTGCAAAAATAGAAAATTGAACAATACAAATCAAAATTTTACACGATAATTTTATTTTTAAGTGTACTCCTACATTAAAAAAGTCTACGATGTAAAGAGAAATACTGGGTAGTCGACAAATTCACAGGTGAACTGGCAAACAAACGTTTATGTATTCATGTGTGATAGGATACATGATATTATTAGCGAATTACCTAACGGTAAATCATTCGACACCTTCTGAGGACTTAACGACTTCAAAGCTGAAAGAAAATCAAGTTTATTTCGGCTTTAAAGTGTTGTTGAACACTTTAATTAAGTTAAATGCGTACCTTCAAAGGCATGGAAGTGACATCTTTCAAAACACTTCCAGAAAGACGAAAATAATTAAAAGGAAGTTAAATAAATGCTTGTCTTTTTTCGTAATTAGTACACTTTCCTCTGACGAAAAATGTAAGGTTTCTGAGTGAAAACTGTGACTACTCTGAGAACAAAACCAATTGTTTGTACTTTTGTAAACACCAGAAACATTTTCATTGCCCATTTTTAAGCATATGGGCACGTCTCGTTCACGCGTTGATGGCAACAGTAGTAGGACTCTTTTGCCTATAACGATAGTATCACAAGAGAATTATAGTATATTGCACCGAAAAAGAATTATTTTTGCTTTCTATTTCATTCCAATAAAACTGTTAAAATATCACGTTTTTATACACGTTCTCTTACGACGTGCTGATACGTGATGTGGATTCCATGAGCAAGTAAACAAAAAGTGCAAAGCGTTTTCGTAGTTCTCTCATTTTCTGTATCTATTATTTGTGGAAACACTCATAAATGATTAGATTTACAAGAACACAAGATCATTTTTTTATATTTTACCTGGAAAGAAAATCCAAGATGTATCAGTCTTTTAGCTGTTCTAGAGAATTACACTTTTAAAATGTTTTTCCTGGCATTGGGTCAATAAAGCAAATGAATGAGTAACTTTCGAAAGCTCCCCGTATCATATACACGAAAGAGAATTCTCAAAAAGATTATCTAATTCGATCAACCCCACCTTCCCGGAACATTGGCAAGCCTGTGCATCAAACGAGCACCCTGTCGCTACCCCAGGTGAACTAATGGGGTTTACGTGGTGGCCATCAAAGTTTCAGCGCGAATAACCGCACCCGACAGCTCCGTAATACACTTTTAAATTGCGCTCATGAAAAATGAACAGCCAATTCGAACCCATTCATTCTTTAACGGCCGCCGGCACCCGCGCTCCCTGTGGCAAGCACCTGGTCAGTCACTGAAGCATGCGCTTTGCAAGAACGTAAACATGACACGCGACTTCTTTGAAGCAGATACGTGAAGTGTCTGACCGATTCTTTTGTCATCGTTCTTTTATTAAAAAGTTCAAGTAAAACAACTTTAAATGCATCAAAATTAATCACACATTTTACAAAATATCATGCGTATTCAAAAAAAATATTTGAATTATATTGAATACTCTCTTTCGTAAACCATGGGACAAATTGTGAGAAACGCATTTCTGCTAATATTCGGCCTTTAATTATAAAACAGTGGTTGTTGATTTTTGCTGACAGACGAATTATTTTTCAAATTCTTTAATTACCTTAACTGAAAAATAATCAAATAAAGATACTATTTCAAGGAAGTTTTTGAAAATTTTTGCGGAAATGTACCTTTTATAAATTTAAAAGTTTCATTCTAAAGAAGTATTGTTTAATTTTCTTTCAAGAGTCGTGTAAATGAGTAATGCGTTAATCCTTATTGTACTTTCTATGAAAAACTCGTATAATATGAAATAATTTGACGCGAATTCTGATGCAATTTTTTTGTGTCGACACAAACAAAGGAAACTTTTTTATTCCACAGAAAATTAATGTGTACATTGAAGTTGAGTTTGATAAGGTCAAGGGAGGTTAGCAACAAAAAAATTAATTTTCGATAGTTTAAATTACATGTGCGTTGCTGCTCTGGCTAATTCCAAATTCAGTACATGTCAATAAATTGCAATTTCGTTTTGGGGATAAGTCATTAAAATTATTAAAAATTAATCAGCACAAACTCCATTTAAAACAGTAATTACTGAATTAATTCGGTTTTCTAAATTTGAAAACACACGATGTTTGACGGGTGTGAAAAAAGAATGGTCCATTTGTGAAAACGGATTTGATCCAGTTTCGTTAACCTAGATGACTCTTACGTACCTCATTCCAGAAAGAAGATAAAAAAAGCGTAAATAATTGCTACTAACCAATTGTGGAAGAACATTAATGGATTTCATAATTTCGTGTTTAATAACAGAATCTAGATAAAGTTTTGGGACTATTAAAAGTCAGGTCTGGCCCCTATTATCATACTCCGAAACATCTATTTTCTGACGAAATAATTGCAAATAAATTACTCTGTAATATATATCATGTAAAAAAGGATAATAAACTCTGTTACATCAGTATTACCATGATATTAAGAAGGATATGAGAAAATCATTAGCAATCAAACGAAATCATCGGAACGTAACTCAAATACAATTTTCGGGGTTCATCATAGTTTGCAGTACAGACTAATGAATGCAAAAAACTCCAAAAACATCATTTGATGCAAAATTTAAAAGTAATATGAAAAATGAAGTTAACTAGAACTACAAAACAAAACGCAGGCCCAATTTGCTTCTGAAACCACGGCATCTCAATAAAAACATTAATGCATCGGAAGCTTTAAAGTATGTTTCATTATCAATACCATTCAAAGCGTATGGACAATCTGAAAAAAATAATTTAAATCCATTTAACAGCCAATTATATTAATTTGGCAAATTACTGTTTGATGTGCGATTCGATCAATGCAGAAAACCAACATATTGAAGTGAAGAAAAATTACGTTTCTACAAATACGTTTTAAAACAACTCTTTATTATTTAACGAAGAAAAACGTAGAAACAATGAGATAGAATGAAATGTAAATAAATAATTAAATTTTTCATTTTTTCTCTAAAACTTACTATTTCGTAAGAAGAAAAGAACATTTTTGAGGTGACATTAACACGCATTAGTAATCATTGAAAAAAGAGCGTACATAGTTTACGATTATTAGAATTAAAATGCCATTTTCCGATTATTTAAAATGTTGGGGATTAAACGATTAATATGTTACTTTCCCGAGAAACGGATATTTGATCACTAATTTATTGTCAAAAAATATCAAGTGACAAGTATCCAAAAGAAATAATTAATTCATAACTAAACCAGTAGTCATCAGAAGAGTTTGGAAAAAAATCATAGTTCTCTTACTATTGCCTATAAATTATAACAACCAAATAATTCAGTGTTATTTTACAAAATATGTTTGTGTAAAAATAGTGTTTGATACGAGAAGTTACCAATGAAATTTTTAATTTATAATACATTAAATTAACATGCTTTAATCCATAGGATAATCCAAAAATTCATAAAATATCAATCAATTGCAATTTGGTTTGGGAATGGGTTTTGTACATTATTGTATCCATGCAATTTCTTTATCCAAAAATGTATCTCAGCCAAATTGAATGTGATCTTCACTGTTCGATAAACTGAGAATGTGGTTAGCTCACCAAGCCTGTGGAAGAGCCGAAGTCACATGCATTTCTTTGCTTACAGTGTGGGCGCCATCTCGATAGAAGGCGCTGACTCGAGTGAAAATTTATAGATAATTTGTATCAAATTGAAATTTTGAAACTTTTTGGGGGTATTTCTTAGATTCATTTGCACAATCGAAGGAAAAGCATCTTGTGAACTCTAGCTTTACGGTTACTAGCTCGATCCCGCATTCTAGTCGCCGAACTCATCTCACGGCGGCAGCCGTAGCTGCGGAGGCAGCACGTGGCCAGAACAAACAAACGCTCAAAGTAATCATTGCAAGTCTTTGGTGACACAGTAATGTCGTATGTCAAGATATTATTTTCTGAACTAAGCAGAATATGTTCTCAAGCGGCAATAGTGAAAATGCATAAATTTTGCTTTGAAAATTCGAATTATTCTTCTGATAGGAATGTTTTCCAAAAGTCTTTCTACCCAAATCGGGAGATTTTATCGCATTTTTACTTATTTTTCAAGATAATCATATTGAAAGATATCTATCAAGTTCCATAGTTGCAGAAATATTTTCCATTGTTGATCTAAAACGTTAAAAAATAGAATACAAAAAAAACTACACAAAAATGTTCCTTTAATATCTCTTTCATTAACAATCCTTTCACCTAATAACAGAATGAAATATTTAGTACATATAATTAAAAAGGTACCACATAGTTGAGGCAATAATATAAATTCAATTGTTATTACTGGCATGATGTTTGGATGATAAGCTTACAAAACTGAGAGATAATGCGGACATAGCCTCTCACAAAAGTTCAGGTTAGTAGCCTGTGTGAAAGACGACCCTGCGTACACAACATGGAACATTTTGAATTTTACAAAGCAAGGAACGTTATTTAATAAAACATTATCAGTTAAAATGTTGATAGCATTGCCTAGAATGCAACGCAATCTCTGAACAAAACTTAATCGCTCTGAACAAAACTTCAGCAACTCAACTCTCACCGGACAGCGTGACGAATTCGGTCGATCGCAGAAAAATGTGTAAAGCCAGTGGTGGAAATGGGCTCGTGTCTCTCCTCTAAGTAGCATTTTTTACGTGGTGAGACTCGGGCCATCAAGTCCACTCTTCCGTCTGACCACGCAGATTTTGCTACGCTCCATTCACCAACTAGCGGAGAAAGAAGGTATATCTCGGGCGACGAAACAGGCGATTTTGAATTTAGCTCAGAGGCTTCTTTTAGGCTCAAGAATCTTTTATACGCAGCCAGTCTACAACATAGGACAGACAGCTGTAGTTCCCCTACGAAGGAAGGAACACAAAATAATTTTTCACCCTTAAAAACCCGGGGCTTAAGACCATCAAATTTGAGTACAACAGCCCGATACGCTAACCGTTATTCCAGGAACCCGAGGAGCTGTGGAAGAGAGCTGGGAGGGAGGTCCGGTCATGACTTGGCAGCGCGTCCTCGCCCTCAGTTGTTAATTTCCTCGGGAGTGCTGCTGGGGCGATCGATGGGGCGGCCGAGGGGGCGTGGCAAGCGGAGGGCGATGACGTCACCGCCGCAGCCTCCCTCCGCCCAGGGAACGGGCGGCGGCCAAAAAAAAAAAGAAAGCGGGTTTTTGTTAATGAAAACGCAAATTATTCAGGGAAGACTGCTGAAGGTAGGAATTATTCAACGACTTTCACACGATATTTTACAAATATGCGAACGATTTAGCAAAGATTGCTAAAAAGTAAAAAAAAACAACCACTTTCACACCATTATGTACATAAAATAGCATTGTTTGGCAAATATTGCTAAAAAGTAAACAATAGATCAAAGACTAATACCATCTTTTACAAAAATGCAAATTATTTACCAAAGATTGCAGAGAGTATAGAATTACTCAACTACTTTAACATTATAAACGCTGAACGAGTTAGGCATTCATTGAAATCTTAAATAAAAATTATATATCAAATCCTGGTATACATAGTTTTCTCTACAATCTTCATTCAAGTAACTTATTTTCATAAAAAAATTCAAGAACGAAACATATTCACATTGCGCCTTTTAGTTAAAGATGATTCAATGGTTTTCAAATACCGTCTAATGAAAAGGAAATGCAATATCTAATCACGCAATTTGTTAGCAAGATGGAGAAGTGACTTCAAAATATATTGAAATGTAAAACTAGAAAGCAAAGGAAAACGGAAATACATCTCTTTGGAAATAAACTCTTTTCACTTCATACTGTTCAACTAAGAGTGCCATTACAATGAGTGAATGAAATGGAATTCAAATGATTGCTTATGTATAACTAAAGATGTAGAAAAAATTCTATTGGGCCCATTTTTTCAAGTATCTGCAACAAGTACAAAAGAAAGAAATACAGAACCCTCATTTCAAGGGAAAAAGCTTTCAATCTAGAAAGCTTGTTTTGTTTCCGAGAAAGTTGATGCAGCTTGTTATTGTATTACCACCATTATTATTTGATTCAATTGTCTCGATAATTCTTTTTAACCCTTTGAATTGTACAAAATGCACATTTCCTTCGAAGTAAATAGATAACTTCGAATCTAATCTAATTTTAACAGATATAGAGCCAATAAGTTTGTAAGGTTTTTAATTTTTAATTTTCTTTTTTCTGAAAATTGTAGTGCTTACTTTGTTGAAGCATACTTCACTTATGCTATAAATAAAAGAAAATATTCTTGATGACAATGCTATGATCAATGTTTAACATACAAGGATTATCGAATACCTTGGAGGAAATATATTGTGAAGATTCATTGTGATGGAAGAATACAAATCTAAATTCTCTACTTCTGGGGCACTGCAATACTGACTGAAATTGCAGTGCCCCAGACACAATTGCACACGCGAAAACAATTTCGAGACAGAAAATATTTTGTAAAATTGTTTTCGAAATTGCCTGTATGGTTCAGTGAAATTTTTATAACCAATGGGAGTTATTTATCTGACGACGTTTTTTGCACTCTGTTTTGCCTTTTTTCTGTCGCACGTTTCAAGATGGAGGTCATGTTAAATAATAAACAACGCATCACCCGTAACAGCTACAATCGAGAGAAATGTTAATTAGCATGGAAAGTTACTTTTAACAAAAACAGCAAGCGCTGTTATTCAGTGAAAAACATGCTTTTGAATGAGAGGCAAATACGATCATATAAACCTGCAGGAAGAGAATAACATTCCTTTACTTACAAAGTGTACCTATTGACTTGAGACAAAAACGAATCTCTTATTTTTGAGAAAGATCTCCTTGAAAATATTATTTTTTTGGTGGTCTCAATAACCAAAAATGAATCAAAATATTGTCATAACATATTTTCGTAAAATTCATAAAAACATAAAAATGTGGACCTTTGAAAAGCTTGAAAAACAAGCACACGTTGCTTAAAGCTTTGCATATTTGCCGGGAAAAAATGACATCGTAACTCGTTGTACAACGCATATTACACTCAGGACAATATCACGTAACTCTGTTTATACTGATTGATGGTATCAAAACCACCTTAGGTATACAACTGGCGCATGCTAAAGTCTTCGCTCATGGCGCGAAGGAAAGTGGTGGGCGCAGACAGTGATCAACGCCTGCCCGTCGCCCTTCAGCGCCCACGGCTGCCCGCCGCCCGCAACGAGCTTACGCACTCGCCGAAGAGTCGCTTACGCACTCGCCCAATTTCACGGCATTTTCCAGATAACAGAGTTAGCCAACCGCTCATTTCGGGCTAAATGGAAAAAAGCACCCGGCTTGCCACACGGCCCACCCCACCCCTCCCCTCCCCGCTGCCTTGCTTCCCCTCCGCTACGCCCCCTCCTTCCCTCACGCGTAGCTCCACCCCGTCCCGCTCGCACCCGCTCTATCTGTTCCGTCGCGTTTCGACCTGCTCCATCTCGATCCGTTCCGCTCCGACCTCATCAGACCCGATCCGAGCCAATCCGATTCCACTTCTAACCGCTCCGGCCGCCTCTATCAGCTCCGTCCCTCTCCTACCCACTTCGTCATAATCCGATCCGCTCTACTAGCTCCCTTCTGCTCCTACCTGATCCAGTCCGCTCTCCTCGCTCCCTCCCACTCTTATCTTGTTTCCCGCTCTATCCACTCCGACCGATCTCTCCGCTGCTCCCGCTCCGACTCGTTCCAACTCGCTCCATTTCACTCCGCCCTGCTCCCAAGCGCTGGGGCCTTGGCTGCGGCGGCCGCCCCGCCCGTGCGCGGGGTCGCCCGTCATTTGTCCGCGTCCAACAGCATTTCGCCCGCGCGGCAGCACAAAGGCACGCAGCCCCGCGCGCCTCCGACTCCCGCAGGTGTTCATCCAATTGCGCCGTTTCCATATTGTGTTAGCGCCCGTCAGAGGACCGCAGGAAATAGGCGAAGAGTCGCTCTCACGTGAAGGGGTCTCGGTGAAGGTGCTTGCGCAAATCAGGGCAGATTTCATGTTTCGTAGAAAATATGTACTGGTGGCCAGCTTCAGAGCACATTTTTGGTAAAAAGTCACTGCTTTAGTTTTATCATATAGAAGAGTTAATTTTTTTAAAGTATAAATCTATATTCATAGACAGTCAATTAAAAAAAGATCACTTTATAATGTAGAAGCCTATGGTATTGTTGAGCATATTCAATTTAGGTAAATAAAAAAATTGAATGAATTAAATTGAATCGTGACTTTTTTGGAAAGATTTGATTTGAAATATTTTAAGTGAATAGCAGTACAATAAGGAAACATTTTCAATAATCCTAGAAAAGTGTTATAACTATCATGGAGAATGAAAGATACGGAAAGAGAATGAAAATGTAATATCAGGAAACTAAAATCATAGAACATTACAGACATCAAAGAGAAATTAATATGAAATACAAGAGAGGTAGTTCTGGGGAAGTCAGAAATTATTTACGGAATATAGATTTAGGGTTCAAAGGTTAATGATACGTACAAATAACAGATTGTATGAAATGAAACTGAAGTGATGAAGATAGAGCGCGTAAGAGACGAAGGCCAATCGCTCATGCAAAGACAGGACGAATACGATTGTATTAGAAAGAAAAAGATCAAATGTGTTGAAGGATAATATACGATGTTGAAGCGCTGTGTGATGGCAAGAAGATAAATGAGGGCATGAATGAAGATAACGGAGAATGAATGAAGAAATGTATGGAAGAACCGAATCTTAGGAGCGAAAAGGGATAAATTTTCAGAAAGAAGATGCAATACTATATGTTCATTCTACATTTGCCATCCTTCTGTAAAGGTTTTGAGGCGTCCCTTCCACATGTCAGGGAAAGAGACAAATTACTCTCAATCACGATCATTTTCAGAGTGAGTAAAGCTGTCTGACATCACGGACGATTTCGTGTCGCGGCTTTGACGTCTCGAGGAAACAGGAAGATTCCTTCGCTTCTACCAACTGTAATCGATTACCTCCTGCCAGTACGACTTTGGGAGAGTTACATCAATATTCCGAAAGTCATTGAGTTGTGTTTGTATTCTTTTAGGTTTCTTTAATAATATTGTTTTTTCCAAATATAAATGACTGCCGAGGTTTCTTTAATAGCATTTGCTCTGTTTCTCGCTGAATTGTGAGTATTTAACAGCGAATTGATTATTTTTGTATTGAATTCCTTCCATCTTTTATATTGATCTGTAAATCTTACTTCATTATCCTACGTCTACTACAATCGTTTTGACATCAGAATCTCCGCCATTAGTTCTTTTATTGCTCCGTTTAATGGGATTGTGTCATTTCCCGACCATACATCCCCAATTACGTAATTCCACCTTCCAAACACCTATTTTGAGGTATCATCTCTATTACCGTTCTCTCATCCTGGGCGTCCCTTCACACTCACTTCCCGCACCCCGCCGTCCGCGCCTACTGCCGCGGATCGCATGATTTACAGCGTCTGGGCGCGGGGTCCCTTTAAGCTGTAAGTGACAATAAATTGCGGCGGTCAAGCCCCGCTGTAAATTGGCGGACGCCGCGGACGGCCGGCGGGGCGGCGGGGCGGGCGATCGCGTGACCCCGGCGCTGGGGCGGGGCGCGGGGGCGGGGCGCGGTGGCGGGGCGCGGGGGCGGGGCGCGGTGGCGGGGCGCGGGGGCGGGGCGCGGGGGCGGGGCGCGGGGGCGGGGCGCGGGGGCGGGGCGCGGGCGCCCGCCTGTTTAGGCCGACAGGAAATTATTCGCTCGCGGCGCTGTCAAGCAATTTAAACGCGTGATATAGCGGTCCGCGGGGCGGGCGCGGCGTCGGCGGATTTACGTGTTTTGTGGGCGCGGCCCCGCCCCGCCCCCTCCGCGCCGCCGCCCGCGCACCACGTGGCAATTCCGTAAGTGCACCGGCCGGGGCGAGGCGTGGGGTGGCGCGGCGCCGCCGTGGGGCAATCTCGAGGTGTCGTAACGAAGGACGCGCGACCCGCCCGCGCCCCTCGCCGCTTGTTTCCGGGCGAAGGCGCCCACGGCGGCGGGCGAGGGGCGAGGAGCGAGGGGCGGCGGGCGGGCTGGGCGGCGGGCGTGCTGCGGGAGCTCCGCCCACCCGTGCCTCCCTGGGCGACCCATTTTGCATGCGCCTGGCGCCCTGCTACCTGTTCGTCGCCCAGCTTTTATCGTCTCGGAAATGGAGCTGTGTTACTAGGTTATGTGGTCGAGAAATGTGAGAAACTGACTTTTGTGGTTAGGATGTAATTTCTGAAAAATCTGTGTTGAAGTTTTGTCTTGTCAGCTATTTATGATAGCCACTTTGTCAGCATATCAATTGACAGAACTGTGTACAACTGTTCGCTTTGTTATCGTATCAGGAATTTACATATTGTAATTGTAATTTAAAAACTATTTTGAAACAGATCATATTATGTCTCATAAATAATTGATTTTAAGTGTAATTAATATTTTACTTACCTCTTAAAGAGATACACTCTAATACAAAAAATAATTTTGTTGTAATTTTCATACGAGTGACGCATAAATGTCTTAAAAGAAACGAAAAACAATTGCATGAAAACTGATAAAAATTGAGCTATAAATGTCGAATTAAATTGAATCCTAAACGTCCTTTCTAACATGTTCGTTTCAAACTACACCTGTATATTTGTCTCCATCGTGTTACCTTTTTGGAGTGACAATGACGTCGGAAATAAATCTGTACAATAACTGCATCCAAGAAGTGACCTTGTTACTGAGCAGCCAATGTATTTTAATAATTAAATTTGTTGAAAGAATTGTCACCCCGTCCGGGAGACCTGTTTACCTAGTTTCGCTTTGCAACTACGAGTGTCGTCAAAGGCAGATGCACTTAACCTCTCGTCGTGCAAACAAATCTGCTTCATTTATTTTTTCTTCTTGCCTCGACATTTATAGAGAGACAACATTTTAAATACATTTACATCTCCCTCAACACGACGTGTCGTAATTTCCTGTGTTCCATCATCAGGTATTGTAATATAAATATTGAATACAAATTAAAACGCAATACATACACTAAACTAGAGAAATATCTCGCATCAATGTTATAAATCCAAATTAAACAATTGTTAATTATAAATAAATAGTAACATTTACATTGTATCAATTACGTACAAAATTTAAAATACGTATATTTGAATAAATATAAATAAACTTACGTCAGCATTCTAAAAAATAATTTACCATATTCGCCTGCTCGTCATTTATAAATACTGAAACACACATTTTAAACTTAAATGTTCAGGTTCATGGCTTGGAACGAACTGCTAACCAGTTCATTATCTTGTAGTGGACTGTTAGGAAGAGGTCAGTAATGCCAAGCATTGATTGATTGAGTTTTATAACATTGACGTGAGTTAACTTATCTAGTTTAGTATATGTATTGCGTTTTAATTTGTATTCAATATTTATATTACAATACCTGATGCTGAACACAAGAGTTCCGAAACGTCGTATAGTGAGAGATGTAAACGTATTTTAAGTGTTGTCTCTATAAATGTCGAGGCCAAAATAAAAAAAATAAATAAATTTAATGAAAGCCGTGTGAAGATTTAATAAATGTTTTTTGTTTTTTTTTCACCTTTATTCATGGTTACTCTCCTCCTACATTTTCCGCATCTTATTTCCTTTCCGTCCGTCGTTCCGGCTCGCTTGTGCCTTGTCGTCGGCCGTCGTCTTCGCATCGTCGACCACTTCGCCTCCCCCAGGCCTTCCCAGGGAGCGGCCTCGGAGGCAGCGCTTACGTGTTGGTCGCCTTCGTGTCTTCTGGGGAGCACTTTACGAAATGGCGCACGAAAGCCTTCCACGAGGCAGCTCCTCCGTGTGTTACGACACGTGAATCATCATCGGTTTATTAGCTCGTCTCCCTGATGAATATTTGAACGATGTACTGCGTCGACACGACTTCTAAAAAATACGGCAACTTGACTATATTCAGATTGCAGCAGCTCCATTATAATAAATGATATAAACTGGTCATTGGACTGTTTAATTGTACTTGCAATGAGGATAGAATATCCTCAATTGTCAATTGAGCTCTACAAGCAGCTTTGAAGTTTTTATGAGAGAAAATGCATAACTTTGAGGGATAAAATGGTGAATTGGGACACACTCTTGCAATACTCCCATAAAAAATACTGCACATTTCTTTGTAAGAAGACTTACGAGCGAGAAATTGAGATCAAGCAATTAAATTATTTTTACGAGAAATTAGAGTTTGTTGCATTCATCAAAATAATTGGCAAGTGAAACTAATTTTCAACGTTTGCATCAATATCTATTTTCGTAAAACAATACAGTTTTCTATCAATTAAATGCGAGGGTGGAATTCATTGTTAGAATGTGGAAATTAAACTTTTTATTAAAAAAATCAAGGATCAAGTAAAACATTGTGTTCCGATTGCTTGGACTGTTTAGCAAACAGAAACTTCACTAAGGGTTCCTAAACTGTAATTTTGATGGTGGTGAATTATTTATACGAACCAAATGTAAGAGCCTTCACAATCTTCTGTTTGAAGAGATCAGCTGCCGTAATTATTTTTTTTCTGCTGTTGATTATAAGCAAATGCCGGAGTAGTATCCGAACGTACGGATCACAGATCGCATAACAAATAGCCTTTCGATTTATGATCACATTCCCAATTCGATTTACTCCACAACACTTGAATCCCCAGCAAGTATGCACGTGTTTGGTAAGTGGTCGGAATGTTGGGAAGAATTATAAAAGGCATTCTGATTAGCGATGGAGGTTACAGTACTGAAGAAGAAATGTGCCCCACCAGAGACTTACTCTGATAGGCCAATTAGAGACACTCTTACACCAAAGACAAATAGAGTGCAAAATGCAGTGCAATACAAGAAAAGAAAGAGAAATGGGCTTATGGAGTACCGTATCATGTGGTACCACTACCCACGTTGCATCCTGCACGTAAAACGGCGAAAAGCAGACTATCGTTATGTTGACCTCCCCCCCCTCGAACATCCAATGAATCCTCGAAGCAGCCAATGGCGTGACAAGGCTGCATCGAAGCTTTGTCAATGGCCTGGCTGGCAGCACACACACGCAACCGACGGCCTACGAAACAGATATTACTCGTTCACTTTACATTTGCTGGCGGAGCGCTGCGATCTGTTTACATGAAGTCACTACCGACAGAATGAGAAACGCGCGTCTGCAGTAGATACTGACCATTTAATATGTTAGATGGTGGTGAGCAGCACACAGAACCCCGGCGGTTCAAGAACCTAACCATTAAGCAGTAGATAAGTGCAAAGAAGAAATAAAAATATTGTACGGGAATGTTGTGAATAGCGTGTAGTGTGATCTATTTTATTGTATATTATCTTAATCATTTAAGAGCGCGACTCCAGCTCACTGTCAGAAAGGCATAATTCGTCAGCTGTGTCCGTAGCGCTTGTTGTGTCTTCGAAGACAGCTGATTGACATCGGGACCATTCCTGTATTCTCGGTTGTGTGTTCGGGCCTTCACGTTCAAAACAACATTAGTTCCTAATTCTTCCGTCTGCAAATGTAAAGTGAACGAGTAATACATGCCTCGACGTGAAAACGACGAACCCAGCCCGGAAACGAAACCACGACCCACACATGCACGCCGTAGCGCCTGCAGCCCACGCAACAAGTCTACCCTCCAAGGCGCGGCGATATTTAAATTCATTTTCACGTGAATAATACTTCGTATAATCGCTACACAGAAAATCCGCGAAATTGACCTGAGCCTCGTTTGCGTCGAAATAAAAAAAAAGTCGACCGTGCGATGAATAGAGAAGTCATTGGACTGTATAAAGCTATAATGCGATTAAATTTTTTGATAAAAAGAGTCCGATATTAAATGCGTTTAAAGCAGATAGCCGATGAAATTTCCGATCCTTATAGATTAGAGACATTAGGGCCAACATAAAAGTCGTTACAATATCCCAATTTCCGCAGCGGAGTGCTGCCACGCGCTGTTCAACTGCTAACGACTGGGCGTTTGCGGTCGCGGGAGGACGGCCCTCTCGTAAAATCGCATTGTTTATGGCGGCCTTTAGGTCAGGCGAACGGCGCGCGGAGGGGGCGGGGAGAGGCCCACGGTGGCTGTGGAGGGCATGGCGGGGCGCGAACGGGCGGGGAGACGGTTGCGAGATGCCGACGAAGACGTTGCTGGGAGCCATCAAAGAGAGTGTGTGGGCGGAGTGGTGAGTTAGCCACGTCGGCGCGGGGAACGGCGGGGTCGAGCGGCACAGGGAGGTCGCCAAGGGGTAGAGAGAGGGCATGGCGGAGCACAAATGGGCCGGTCGGGGCGGTCGGGGCGGGAAGAAGGTTGCGAGATGGCGACGAAGACGTTGCTGGGAGCCATCAAAGAGAGTGTGTGGGCGGAGGGGTGAGTTAGCCACGTCGGCGCGGGGAGCGGCGGGGTCGAGCGGCACAGGGAGGTCGCCAAGGGGTGGATATAGGGCATGGCGGGGCAAAAATGGGCCAGTAGGGGCGGTCGGGGCGGGAAGAAGGTTGCGAGATGGCGACGAAGACGTTGCTGGGAGCCATCAAAGAGAGTGTGTGGGCGGAGGGGTGAGTGTGCCGCGTCGGCGCGGGAAAAGGCGGGGTCGAGCGAGCCGGTAGGGGTGGTGGGAGCGGGAGGAGGGGCTACATCCCAACGTAGACGTTGCGGGAAAGCGATCAAAGAGAGTGTGAGGGCGGAGTGGTGGGTGTGCCGCACCGGGTCGAGAAAGAGGCGGGTTAGAGTGGGGCGGGGCGACGCAGGAAGCGGGGTACCCACGGGGTGATTGAAGAGTGAAGGGGTGGGTAGAGATCATCGGGTTGGGGAGAGGATTACGAGATCTTGGGGAAGACGTTGCTGGGATGGCAAGGCGGGGAGTGCATCCGCGGAGTAGTGGGCGTCCCTCTTGGGGGCGGGGAGAGGCGGGGTCGAGCGGCGCGGGTAGGCCGCCAACGGGAGGGCATGGTGGGGCACGAAGGGGCCGGTAGGGGCGGTCGGGGCGGGGAGAGGGTTGCGAGATCTCGGTGTAGATGTCGCTGGGATGGCGTGGCGGGGAGTGAGTACTCGGAGTAGTGGGCGTGTCGCACCGTGTCGGAAAAAGTCAGGGCCAAGCAGGGCGGGGATGACGCCACGGGATGGCTGGAGAAGCCAAAGGCGGGGCAAGAACGCACAGACAGTGGGTGGCCAAGTAGGATAAATAAGAGCGTCATGGAAAGTCTTTGTCTATAAAAATACACTTACTGCTGTAATATCTGTAAATTTTCACTAAATTTTATGTTTTAAGGCTAGGTTTTCTATTTTTAAATGTTCACAAAAACTTGGATACTAAATTTACAAAAAAAAATATCAAAAACACGCCACACACAAAAAATACTAAGTAGAAGTAGACAGATAATAAATTATAAACTCAGTATTGGTAACCATCACATCTGGTTATCGATGGTTAGTAATTCCAAGAAAATTCAATGTATATTATATCTGTAAAAGAAGATGGCAATAAAAATTATTTATTATTAAGTGTGTGGAAGTAGTGGGCTGGCGGGGCGGAGAGAGGCGGAGAGGGAGCGGTCAAGAGTTCATATAGGTAATAAGTTGGACACGAACAGACGGAGAGGAGGTGAAAGACGTGCGAGAGGAGAGCAAAGTGGCGGGGAAGACGATGCTCAAAAGCGATCACGGGGAGCGGGGGCACAGGGCTAGACCTCAAGTTAGAGGAGCTGCGGGCGACGGGTCGGGGGTGTGCGGGGAGGTGGCGGAGGTGGCGGGGAGGTGGCCGAGAGGTCAAGAGCGACGGACACGTGTCCGGTCAACGAGCGGGCGGAGATATTACGGACGCCCTCCTAAAGACGACCTCTCGCTAACGCCGCACTCGAAACAGAAGAAGGCAGCGGTAGCAGTTTTTACAGGAAGTCAAAAATAGATGGGATCTGAGGGGCAGCTACGGCCCATCAACGTCACTCCGAGAAGAAAGATAAAATGATGAAATACCTTAGGGAGATGGGGAACCTACAACAGATTATATTATCTAAACTAAACGAAAAGTTTAAGAAGAATTTTTGTTGATTTTTTCTCTTTTAAAAATTATTATTTTTATTTTGGACGTAAAGTAAATAAGTGAAATTATAGCGAGGAGTTACTACATGTAATAAGAAAAAAATGGATTACTTTTGTCATTTCAAGTTTTCCAAAAATGTAAATAGTTCTCGATTATGTTCAGAAATTCTTTGACTGAAAAATGAAATAGTGTACCATGAACAGTTATGTAACTATCTAGGTCTCATTTTCTTCTCCAATGTACTACACATCAAATCATATTCGTCACAATGAGGCTAATGTGCTAACTTGCTCTCTACTTGCTATGAGAACACTGCACAATAGTAAAAAAAGAAAGAAATAAAGAGATAAGAAGTAAGTAGAAGTTGTAAATCTTGGCATTTTTGTTAAGATTTCAAATTTTGTAAAAATAATTCTTAAAACAAATTGATATATTACTTAATAATTTTGGAGTTAATTTAGTATTTTATTCACTGTTTATTCATTAATAAGAGATAGTCTGAAATAATCAAACACTTCTAAATACAGGACTGCACTTGCATAAATAAATTAATAGAAAAACTGTCATATGACTGCAAATTTTAACGAAATGAGATTTGTGGAAAAGTACCATTTACAACAAAAGTAGTATTTGTCATATTCCAATTAGTGAAATTTTTAATCCGTAAATATAAAATGCTATGATATAAATGCGACTTCAATAAGCTTTTAATAATATTACTTTTTTTACCATACTGAATGACAAATCCCCTATGTAATACAAATAAACGGTTCCCAATTTGAAAAAAAATCACCTAAATCATTGATAGTGCAATTTAGCAACTTTAAAAATGGAATATCAAAAAGTAACAAAGAGTTCTTTTAAAATTCAGATCGTATAGAAATCCACGGATCATTGTTTCCAAACGATGTCTTTCTTTCAAGGGCAGTCTTAAAATCAACTTTTATTTAGAGATCAGAAGACACATTTTGGTTAAAATTTTCATTTATTTAGTATTCATGCAGGGACTCTTTTCAAATACGTATACGTCTGTGAGATGCGGAACATATTTCAATATGATGAGTTTCTGAGGAACACTAAGCTGGGGTTTAATGCAACTGTCTTAAACTGCCTGTGAACTCCAGCACTCCAGTCCTCGTAAAGAACGCACTCGTAAACGAAAGAAAGAAGCGAAAGTGCGTGGGTAACGGGCAAAAATATTAGCACTAAACCACAAAGTCTCTGAATCCTTACACGTAGAATGGCAGAGGGGCAGTTTTAGGATGATTACTGGTCATGTTTACGCAAAATGGCTCTTTAAAGTGACGCGAGTGACATAATGGAAAAGCTGCACTCCGTGGCTCTGGAGCATTCTGGTGCAACTTCAAAGAGATTCCGCTCATGAACTCTTCCGCGAATGAAATGAAAAGCCGCCGGGGGACGCGGTTGGCGGGGCGTGGGAGGCAAAATACGAGCGCGCCGACGCCGTTTAACGCCTGCCGCACTGCGTTAAGAAGGCGTTCGGGGAAGAGAATCGCCACGCGGCTGCTGTACGCACCGACTGAGAGACAGCTACCCGCACAGTATCTCCAGTGCTTTTTCTTTGAACTACTATTAGAAAGGAAATCCTAAGAATCGTCAAATACCTGCGGAAGGTGATAAAGGTTTGAACTGTTGTGGCTTATTCCCCAGTGACCATATTCAGTAATTGTAAAGTCCACTCTTAATAATGAAATGAGCATATGTACTACTTTGGAAGTGAAAATGTAAATGCACTTCGCTGATTTTCGATTGTTCATCAGATTTTTTTACGTTCAAAGTTCTGGTACGGATTAACAACTTAAAACATAAGTAAAAGTATTTATTCGAGACCGTATAGAAAGTAACGCACTCATACACAGTATTCGAAGAGGAAAGTTCAGGTTTCTTCAACACCAGTCTGGTAACGTTCCGAATGTACTTTCAGTACAAATACTGAAAACACAACAATAGAACAAAATACTAACACGGAAAAATACGTAATTTAGTCTCAAAATCGGCAGCTTAATTTATTTATAACACGCGAAAATTCTCACAAAATTCAGGTCTTGAATAAAATATTGTAGATTATTGATTTCTAGACGCAGCCTACGGGCCCCGATCGGGAATTCAAGTCGTGGCACTAGTCGTGTAAACTTCCACTTTCTTGACTTGCAATGAAAGTTACTATTGTTCTAAACGTAACAAATTACAGAACAAAGTTTATACACCTGTTCAATATCTGGACAAATTGCCACAACTGTATTCGTGAACAATGATATTTAATAACCAAACCGAGATGTATTGGTAGCCCATAAGGTTTAAAGGAACAAGATTAATAATATTGTAAAACTGTTGATCCGGAAAGCTAAATATAAATTCTTAGGCGAAAGATTACAGAATGCGGAATGAAGTGAAATATTCTTACATAAATATGAGTTTAGTTGGGTTCCCTAAGCGCGATGCAAAAAAGAAAGACGATAGATGGCAAACAAATTCCAGAGGAGAAGTATCAAACACCTGAGAAACCAAATTTATCGTCAGCTTCATGCCAAAACTGCCAATAATCCCATCCACAATCCGACAGTTAGACAATAGACATTACGTTCCCACCACCCTCCCACAGTTTCCAACATATTCACGCGAGGGGCCACACCAGAGTTGCCAACCGTCCCGACTGAGTCGGGACAGTCCCAATTTTTTTGAATTTGTCCCGCGTCCCGGCAATCATCTAGTCGGGACGGCAATTGTCCCGATATTTTAGACTTTTCATTTAAAAAGGTAATTTTTGTTTATAAAAATGATATTTTTAAAGTTTTTTGTATTCCTACCGTAAGGCAAAGAAAATGCCTAAAATTACATTATTTTGCCCTTAATTTTCCAAAATTTACCCCGCCCTCCTTTCAGGTGGTTGGACCTGGGTCTCGATTTCATCTACATACGTTGGTAACCCTGGGCCTTGCAGGCACCTTGCAAGCTCCGGCGTCGGACTGGATTTCTGAATGCGAGGCGAGGGGCCGCCCGGCGCGCGCTCTCCAGGCGACGTTGGGAGGTGACAAGTGAAAAACAAATCGCGCCGCGACCCGGAGGCGGGCTGCCTTGTCACGGCCCTCTGTAGCAGCCGGCCCCGCCCCGCCCCGCCTCGCCTCGCCACGCACGTCGCTCGGGCTGTCACGTCGACCGGCGCCCCCCCCACCTCCGGCTCGATCGATCTCTTTAGCGCCCTCGCGCGTCATATCACGTGTCACGCGAGACCGGCTCGAATTTAATTCGACCCGCGCGCCCCGCCCCTCGCTAGGGCCCGGGGAGGCGATTCCTGCTTCCCGCGCCCCGGGAAGGAAGAAAGACATTCTCGTCAAAGAACTTTCGTTTCAGTCGGTGTTTTGGTACAGTGCGGCATACTTCGATGCTCCTATTTAAATATAGTGGCACTTCAAGTCACGAGCTGGACGTAGGGTGGAGATACTGTCATCCAATTGGGATATTCATTACAACTTAAATTGTTGGTAATGGAGCGCCGGATTGGAAGACACTATCTCCCTCATCTTGAGCTCGTGAACTTCAAGTACCACTACGTTTAAATCTGAGTACAATGCTATGGGTTCTCTTGGTTTAAAGTCCCTGATAAGCATGTGTGCTGAACAAGGAAGAATACTTTTAAAAAATATCCCATGTAGCCTCTCTAACGAAGAACGTTTAAATGTAGTTTTTCTGAAAAGTGAAATAACGTTATCTCGTGAGATGTGTAGGTGATATTAAATAATTGATTCGGGCTATTTTGTACCTCCATACAGAACACGTAGAATTTTTTGAAAACTAGAAACAGTGCAATGAATTCTAAATCGATGATTAATTTTGAGATTCATGCATGCTTAGGAAACGTAAACATACTACTTCCAACGTTTGGGTCACAAAAGAGGATGATTTAATTCAATACATGAAAGAGCACTTATACCAAAGGCATAATATTAAAAGATTCTTTACAATACTGCATAAGCAAAACTGCTTTGATCACTGCGTAAAGAGCTGTCTCTTAAAGTATTCACTCATTTAGAATTACAAAATCTGTTCATGAATTTCTACATGCCTACACTTGTTTCATTGCTACACGTTTTGAAAAATTCATTACACCACTGTTGTAAAGAATCATTAATGTTCCTGTAAATTGAGCTTGTGCTCTTGTAACATATTTCACTAGCTTATTTGTGTAAGAAATGTCAAGCCATTTAATCGAGGCTTAAAGTTCTTTTTAGACATTACGGCCAATACCAGAACTCCAGAACAGGTTTCATTCGTAAAGCTTTAGTGGGAACCAAAAAAAAAGTTAAAAAAGGACAGCAATCAAGTACAGCAAGAAAGTTTAGGGAAAAAAGAAGTATAGTATTCACAAAAAAAGAGAGTCTATATTTTTCGCAATAGCAAATAAGTACTACTTCGGACTCACCTCCACATGAAGGCTATTTTAAACATTATATTTGTTCACGCCAGGCCTCCATCGCAATCACCAAAGAAGCGAAGATCTGAATGTGAATCCACACAGTTTCAAATATCGAGCATATGTTGAACTGCCGTTCAATTATCTTGAATCAAGATGTACACTTCTAGTTCATCGTGAATTGTCCCTGAACCTAAATCATACTCCTAATTCCAATCCCTATCCCTATCAATTTGAGTCATAATGTTGTAATGAGTTCAAAGCCCCTTGTTTCCAGGCAACTCTGGTCAGCGCCATAGAGTAGTTGTACCATAGCTTTCTACCTCTCTGCACAATCCACGACTGATTGAGAGCTACATTATTACCAAAAAAGTAATCTAGACCTACATGAGCACGACGATTGGAGAGACAAGAGTCCAAGTAACCGTGTGGGTCGTGAATCAGCTACGTCTCAGCAGGGCAAGGACGTCCTCAAACCCCGAAAAGTTGCACAAAGAATTAAATATCCCATACACAATTTAATTCATTACCAAGATCTCCAGCAAATTCTACTCTTACATACAACAAAACGACCAACTATCCCGTTTCAACCTCGCTCAAATCCCAGATTACTGTACAAGAATTAAAAACAGTTCTCAATTCAAGCTTGTTTAAACATACAACCTGAGTTAGAGAATAAGTAAGGCGCTTCATGAGCTCCCTTACCCTGAGGAGATAGTTTTAAAATTAAGTTAGTTTTTAGGTTAATTTAAATCGCCAAAAATACATACGAAAAAGTACTATAGGACTAATATATGTAATCTTACAATGCCAATAAAAAGAAAATAAAAATGGAAATGAAACCCCGGAAGATGTAGTTGTATGGGGAGGGAAAATAAGGAAACAAAGTGTTTGCAAAAGTGAGTCTCATTTGTCCCCAAAACAAATAAAAACTACGGTCACTTTGCAAAACGAAGGACACAGAGGAAATACTCTTTGTCACAAACTCTCGTCTCTCGTCTTTGTCACAAATACTTTCGTCTTTATCACAAACAACAAAGAGACAATAGCTTCAAAGTGAAGCAGCACAATTTTTCATTACACCAAAAATATTCAACATACGGAACAGTGACGCCATCTTTAGGTGAATTATGAGATTAGCCTGTAGGCCCGCAGCCCAGCTCGCCTGCGAAAACGTTTGGGGGACAATTCAAAGGGGAGTTGGCTCGAGTAATTGTAAAGTGATGCGACAGGAAGTTCTGAGGAGGTTGGAGGGTAAGGAACAAAAGCGAAAGTAACGAGGGCATGAAACTTTAGTGCGTAGCAGAGATGCGGGTACTTGTTGATCACGTACGTTTGCAAAGAACACTCAGAAGAGCTGGCAAGAATAACTACTATACGGTGTGACTACGTGACTAGTTCCTTCACTCGTTTGACTCGCCGCACTTAAGTACGTCGTCAATGATTCTCAGATACAATGAGAAAGGACGTGCAATACATAGAACGTGACTCAAATAAGAGGGTAGAAAAAGGATATAATTTGTAAGCAATGTTAGTGCATACTATGTACAGAAAATAAATGTATGTCACTATAACAAGATTTCATTTTTTTTAAAATTAAAGTAATATTCACACACACATATATATATATATATATATATATATATATATATATATATATATATATATATATTTAAAAGTCTATAGAATCTGCAAATTTATACATCATATATGTAAAAGTATAAAGTAACCATTGTTTAGTTTCCTCTGAGTAAGATACATTGTTCGTGAGTTCTAATAGAGGTACGACTCAAAAATACGAATTTTAGGTTAATGCAGTCTTCAGAATTGCAGATTGGTCTACCTTCCAACAGCAACATTACAGTACCATTCAAAAAACAAATGGTAGAAGTGTGAATGCAAGAATGAAGCATTTCAATACAAAGTGAAAACTTCAAAATCATTAATCTCATCACCTGATTTTTGAGTTGAGCCACTTTTGCAACCCACAAACGATATATTTATACAGATGGTATTAAACGTAAAATTACAAATCGTGTAAAATGTCCGCGACTGATAGGCGTGTAAGGAAAACAGAAAATATTCTAAAGAGTGTGTGCTTGGCATTAACTTTATTTTCCAGTCAGTAACCACGAATTGGCCAAACTTTCTCTTTTTTATTCTATTTTTTAATTAAATTAGCACTTACACGATTATATGTGCAAGATAATGAACGCGAATTATTGTGTATCGCGTATTTAAATATGTATTGATGACTTACAAATATTATAAGTACATGAAAATTGTTTGTGAATGAAATTTTATCCCGAGAAGTGACACTATAAATTGTAAAGCTATTACACGTCTGAAATGATAAACCCAGTTTTTTACTTTCAGTCATATTAAGTAAAACGAATAATAAAAGCAAAATTGCTTCTTATCAATCCACTGATGGGATGATGTCTAAAAGCAAAAATTAGGAGCAAAGAGGGAGCAGGCGAAAGCTCGGGATCGATATCTAATAGGATTTCCAATTTATATAATGACGAACTGAACGTGGAGGAATAAAAAGAGCCTTCCAACTGAAAAGAATTAACATGACATGAAACCATTAAAGCCTTGTACATCCAATTTTGGACATGAAACTAAAAGATTCATAATGCTCGGAGCACCTGAACTGTAGTGCTAAATTATTTTCGTTGTGTAGTCTCAGAAGCCAGCATTTTGTGACCCTGGAAGGTGAACCGATTCGGCGAACTGAGTCAAGAAGTTTACTTGTTAAGGGTAGAGTGATTGTTAGCGAGAGAAAGAGGGAAACTGGGACGCGAAGCGATAGTCCTCTTTTGCCTTCACTTTCATTACGCGTTGCAAACGAGGTTTTAAAGGAAAGACCTCTTCGTTGCATTGAAAAAGTTTTGCTTTCCTTCAAAAGTGAAGAATCATTCTACATAATTTGATCGCCGAAGCTGAGTTGGGATTCTTTATTTAAACTCTCCATCTTCTAGTCAGTTGTGTGATGAAAGTTTTTCAACCTTTCAAATCTCTCGTTAAAAAAAATCTTTCCTAAATATGGAATCACAAAATCACAACAGACTACTCCCAGCTTGCTGTGCGATTTCCTAAATAAAACCATTTGAAATTCAATCTATGGAAATGCTGAATGTTATTAAAATCAGGCCACAGGTCGGCTGCACACAAATTCTCTCACGCAGCAATAAAATGAACAAAATTTACCGCCGCCGCGTTTGTCCGCATGAGTCCTGCAGGCGGCGCTGCGATCGGATCACCTCGTCACGCTGGGACGCTCCAATGCAAAAATAGAAATTTCCCCCGTACGCATCTTTCCACACTACCTGACTAACCTCTTCGCAAAACTACATTTAGAATATGGCGCCTTATGCCATTCAGCAGGACATGGCACATACATTATATATTTCTAAGTTTATTCGTATAAATAATTTTTCGCTCAGAAAAATAGAAAATGATCCAGAACACTGCGATTATTACCAGAACAGGTTAAACAGTGCAATATGTGTTTTTAATGTTCTTGCAATCGCAGCATAAGGTGGAATTAAATTCGAATATGGTCGTGCAAATGTTCATAACATACATTTAGAAAAATTGAGTATTTTTGTGGTTTTATGTAGGTGTTCTTTATTACAACTATATTCAAATGTTGTTGGAGATGTTGCACTACTATAAAAATATATTTATGAGCTTATTGATTGGAAATACGTTACAATAATTATATTCTAACTAGATATTACTTTACTTTTATAAACATAATTATGTACCCAAGGGATGAAAAGTAGATCTCACTTTGCGTAAAATACAATGCGATGATTTTCTCGTTACAAATTTTAATCGATTTATGTTTTTTCATTACGTTAACTCTTATCCAATAAGGCATATATTAACAAAACCTTTAAATTATTTGATGCAATACTTGCTGACTTTCAGGTAAACGAATCTTTTATTATTCTCTCCCTACTTTCAGAATTCTAGATTTCTATTAATATTTTACATTACATTTCGAAATCGAATCTTATACTGTAAACTTTTGGTAGTTTGTTAAATCGTCAAAATTTCAGTTAATATATTCAAAGAAAGCAATGTAGCCACTTGTAATAGGGAAACAGTACGTAAAGATAAACGGGAAATAGAAGAAATAGAAGGAATTTACACAGACGACTCCACTCGCACCAATTACACCGCGAGCGAACTCCACTACGCCGCCGCGGCGAGGCTACGGAGCCTCTGGGATTCGAGCTAATTGTAAGAGGAGCCGTTGACTCCAGTAAATAACTCGCTGCGGGGCGGCGGGGGGCGGCAGCGGGTTAAGAACCACAGACACCGCAGAGGCGGTGCGTTAATTATCTCAACAGGTTCGGGCCGCCAGCGAATCAAAGCGGCGCGGCGCGGGGGCGGGGGAGCGGCGGGGACCTTGAAGAGGAGGGGGCCGCAGCAAGTGCAGCGCAATCGACTCCCTCGCGCAGCACTGCGATGAAGTGCTCTCGCGAAACGTTTTCGAAGAAGCCAGCGACGCTGCGACGGTCGCGCGAGAAATTTAAGTGCCCTAAAATGGTGATAGTTTCAACAAATGAGCAGGGGACACAAAACTAAAATTAAACTGTAAGAACAAATGAACAAATAGGATTAAATACGCTTCAAAGCATAACATCAAGATTTCCCCAAAATACATTCAAACCACCGTAAATCGTAACAGGCTCAGCTCTTTAACATAACCGCCCACCTTCTCTTATTTATTCAACAATTAAATTTAAAAAACAAATAAGTCAGAGTACAAACCTCTCATATCTTATGGATGGCCAATTCAGAAATGTCATTTACTGATATTATTTATGAAATCCCTTGAAAGACTGTATTGTCGAACAAAAAGAAATACATTTTAAAAAAGGTGAAATAGATTTATTTATCAAATAAAAAATTATTTAAATGAACGAGGGAATGTTGGGAAACTTATACAAGAGAGAAAGAGAGATAATTTCAAAAAATAAATACTTCATGTAGAAAGATTATTAGGGGAAGAAAAACTAATGTATTGTGGGAAAGGAAAGAATAATTGACCAATATTCTGAACCCATTTATTAGGTTGAATGAATGAAGCAAACGAAAAGAAAACAGTCTTAAAAAATAATGTCACCAACGGGCTATTATTCTTCCATGTCTACACGGCTATGTGAAAGTGAAAATATTAAGTAACTTTGCTTGAAAAGAGATTATAAAAGGGGATGGGAGGATAAGGATATTATAATTTAAAATATTACCAAAATATGTCATTACTATCAACGACCTGAGAAGATGGAACCAACAAAAGCTGCATAATTGTATGTTCATAGATAATGAACTAAACTGATTTTGAGAGAGTATAGTATGAATGACAGGCTCAAAAACGTGGGTCAAGGATTCAGTTTGAGTTATGTCAAAAGAGAATTAGATGTTCACCACTGTTACTGTAAAAAGAGAAGTGTGCCAAATTTCATCATTTTCTATACCTGAGAAGTAACCAACATCACCCCACTGAGATTCCCTTATATACAAGGCAGTACAAGTGTTGAGTACAAAATCATTTAGAGCTTATGGAAAATTGGAAAAGCTAATTGAATCGAATATTCAATAATATGCAGCAGCTCCATACATCGGGCACGTAGATGTTATTCTTGGGTAAGAGAGACAACTTTGAAGAGTAAAGTAGATGCTTGAAATTAGAGGTTCGGGAACTACGCATGAAAAACGCATCAATTTATGACTTTAGTGAGATAATGTGTTACGTTTTCTCTCATTCCCGACCTTCAACCGACCCCATTTAACGAAGAATGCAGCATACGATGACAAAATCAATGAAAATATTTAAAAATGAAAAAAAGGAGCAGCAAGACGAAGGAGAAATTAAAAGCGACAACAAAGCGAACTGAAGTGCGAAACCACGAGACGGAGCAACAGAACAGGGCTGGAAAGGAACCGGAGAACGCAGCCCAAAGAGAAGACACGAGACCAAAGAGCAAGGAGCTCAGAACGACGGAGGTCCAAAGGGAACTCTCGGTGGCGGATGTTGGGGTTGGAGGTGGGGCTCGGTGGAGGCGCCGGAATGACCCGCCGCTTCGTGGGGAGTGGTAGGTGCGGGGCGGGGGCTGCAGTTCCCGCCACGGGGCTCACGTGCAGGTCGTGAATCAAACACGCTGCCCCGGCGGCGGGGGGCGGCGGGAGGCGGTGGGGGCGGCGGGAGGCGGTGGGGGCGGCGGGGGCCGCAGCGCAAAGGTCCGCGGCGAACCGTGACGTATTAATTACCCGGCGCGGAGCCATTCAACGCCGCGGAGCGGAGGCGAGGGCGGGGGCGGGGGGGGATGGAGGATGAGGTGGGTGGTGCCTTTCACGCGGGCGCCGCCGCCCCCGCGCCCCCGGCGGCCGGGGCAGGAACCACGCGCCGTCTGCGGTACGCATCCGCGGCTAAAGCGAGCTAAAGCGTCGGCCGCGGTCGGCGAGGGGTGGGGCAGGGCAGGGTAGGGCGGGGCGGGGCGGGGCGGGGCGGGGCGGGGCAGGATAGGGCGGGGCGGGGCGGGGCGGGGCGGGGCGGGGCGGGGCGGGGCGGGGCGGGGCGGGGCGGGGCGGGGCGGGGCGGGGCGGGGCGGGGCGGGGCGGGGCGGGGCGGGCGCCGGCCACCGCTGGGCAGTGCCACGCAACACAATCCCCGAGGACGAAAATCCTCATCTTGTGTTGGCATTTCCTCACAGTCACCCTCCTCACACAAGTAATGCCTTGACCGAAGTTATTAGGGGTCATCCATAAATTATGTAACACTAAAGGGGGAGGGAATGGGTCAGAGGCAGCGTTACTCTGCGTTACATGAAATAGGGAAGTGCGTTACAACGGGGAGAGTGGATATTGAAAATACGAGAAATTGGCGTTTCGTAATTTATGAAGGACCTCTTACGTCAAAAAGTATCTCCGCATCCCTGGTTTTAAAATATTACTTACTTTCAACAAATCCCTAATATCCACATCTACCATATTGCTAAATACTGTGTTCAAAATTGCTTACATGAAACGGTATCCGAAAACCTCTTTTGAACTCGAAGGACGAAAATCCTCTTTTTGTGTTCGAATATTTCCATAAGTATCCTCCTCACTCAAGGTATGCATTAAACGAAGGGATTATTTCGAAAATATCTCCATTTCTATTGCTTTAATAATATTACTTATCTTTAACATATTTTTAAGATCCATCTCTACCATGTTACCAAATATTGTGTTCAAAATTGCTTTTTCTTCTGTGTTAAACGGGATCCGAAAACATCCGAAAACATTCCTTGAACTTTAATGCTGATCCTGAAAACTTTCGCTTACCTCTGAAAAATTCTGTGTCATGGAGAGAAGTTAATTGAAAGTAATATCTTGAAATGTTTGCTTTTTTGGTGTTAAAAACGTTTGAAACCCACGTAATTTGTTCTCGGTATGTACGAGAAGCAACACGTGTGAAGCAATTTATTGCACACATTGCATTTATTCCAACCCTAGTTTTGTAACAGCTGGCTTCCTCGCCAAGTAGTTTCAGCATTGGTAAGTTGTTTCTAAAATATTTGCAGTCGACTTGCAAACTCGGAGTAGCGATCAATTGTACGAAAAACTTCTATTTAGCCAAATGATCAATTCAAATATGCAAGTGGTGTGGTCGTAATATTACAACAGAGTGGTGTAACAAGTGTCAGAAACTATAAAATCATTAATTAACTTTATAGAACTTTACAAGATTGTGATCTAAGAATTGATGACTCAAAACTCTTGCATTATGCAATTGTAATTGAATAGAAATCGGCGTGGGAGTGACGTCACGTTTATTCTGGAGTTGTCGGAAGTGGCAACGATGAGACATTGGGTGCGGAACGGGAGTCGCCCTTGGGAGCGGCGTCATTGAAGGCGACATAACGTGTCGGGAGTGAGGTACCGACGAAGGTAGCGCCAGGAATTACTTTAGAAAAGGCGTCAGGGCAACGTCGGCGGTGGCTCAGTCGGTAGGGGTGATGAGGAAGATTCGGGAGTGCTTGTGGCTTGGCCTCAAAGGTGACGATAGTGAGGCGCTGGGGGTGGAGATCGAGCACACTAAATTTGCAGGAACTGCCCCTGACAATGAGGAAGTCAAAAAGGGTAAAGGGTTGACAGCGGCGAAGGTATGTCGTCGGAAAAATGCCAAGCTTTACGTCAATGATACCGTTGAGAGGGTCGGTTGTAGGAACGGAAGAGCGTTGAGTGTAAGGATGGTGATAGCAACGAAGGCGATAAGGGAGTTGTCTTCACATGGTGGGGTTCTGATGAGGACGTGCACGTTCTAGACTAGGGCTGTAGCGGCCCGGCGGGCCGTATGCGGCTCGCGACCCTTGGTTCGACCCGCGACTGCTCTGAAAAATTGTATTATACCAACCAAATACAATACAATTGCACAATTCATCTTATTTTTATTTAATGATATATTGATTTTCTCGTATGTACATTAATAATTAAGCATGTTGAATAAAATCATATCTAATATATTTATTTGTTTTAGTTGTTAGTGTAATCTTAGTTGTTAGTGTAAAAACCATCTTCAATTTTGGTGCGACACGCGGTTTAACTACAATTCGATAAGTGGCCCATAAGTCCTAAGTTGGACAGCCCTGTTCTAGATGACTGTGAGGACTGTTGTCTTGCGGGAGCTAAAAGACCAACTGTGTTGTAAGGGAGTTGAGAAAACGCGCGGGTGGGGAGTGGTTCGCTGGCCACAACGCCACAGCGTGGAAGGGGCGCACAAATTTTCGCGTTTTCACCTAATACAGTTCTTTTACGTGTATTGATGTCGTTGGAGCTTGATTTGTGGCGGAACGGTGGCGTTACGGTACCTCCGGAACGAAATAGGAAAAAACAAACAAAAGCAGAGAACAAACACTTCGCAACTTCGATTTTTAGGTTGACCAAGGTAGTTTTTCTAAGTTAGTTTCTAAGTGTGATTTATAATTATCAAATTATAACTAACTTCTATTAAATTAAACTGGCTGATACCCGGAGCGTTGCTACCGCAGAAAAAATAATTGAAGAAATATTCCTCTCCCCCCTCTCTTTTCTTCTCTCTTTCCCTCTCTCTCCTTTTCCTCTCTCATTTCCCCCCTCTCTCTCTCTTTTCCATCTGCTTCTGTTTTCCCCTTCTGTGTCTCTCTTCTCCCTTTCCGTGTCTCACCTTTCCCTCTCTCTTCTTCCCCATTCACTGACTCTCTTTTCCTGCTCTCTCAGTTCCCTCTCTTTATTTCTGCCTTTCTCCATTTGCGTTTCGTGACCTAACAGTATAAACATTATCTTATGTTGTTGTTGTTGTTGTTATTGTTATTATTATTATTATTATTATTATTATTATTACAAATATCTGTTCTCCGTGAATTTCGAATTCTCTGTCAGTACACCATTTCTTGCTATGCAAAGTTGGCGAATGTTATTCAAAGTTACACCGGGGACCCTAGCGCTGCTGTCCTGTCTCTCAGTAGTCTTGTCCCCGGCGCCAATGGAGAAGTGAGAGAGGTCTTGGTGTGCAACTCCATCGGCGCCAGCGAAGGCGTCGCCGAGCGATTGAATGCGGCCACGAGCCCGTGATCGCCCCTCCGCTGCTTCTGTTCTCAGTGCACTGCTCCCATCTCCCTGCAAACGGGAGCCGAGGCGAGCCGAGGAACTGCATCGGCCGGATTAGATTCTGTTCGGTTGCGTGCGCGTAAAGGAGTTCATACACCCGTGGCAGCTTTCTGTGGTTTGCAAGCTTTGAACTGGGAGATAATATGGCGTACGTCTTTACAGCTGGCAGTACTTCGTTACTCCCACACCGCACAATTGTGTTTCTAGTTAACAAGGAGGATAAGAGGATCTGACTATTGATCTTGAGTAACCGAGTCACTTCCGGAGTTTAGTAATTCTATTTCATAATTTTGCAACTTTTCTGTATCGTAGTCGTGGTAGTTTTGTTTGGATAGGATGAGATTTTTTATTTATCTTTATTCTAATTTATTTTTTTAATATTTGCATGAAATATAAGCTGCAGGTTGAATGAAATACAATGGAGTATCAATGTTAATATTATCAGAATATTTTTTAACTAAGAAGACAAAAGGTAGGGAAGGTCAGTGTCACGTCACTAGGGTCAAGTGGACACCCAATGTCCTTGCCACAATTGTCTGTCGTGTGGTCTCGTCGTATAAATGTCCAATCATATAACTAACATTTCTAACGAAGCACGATTCTAAAAACGCATACTACTTATAGGAAAAACATGTCTGCAGGTGTGAAAACAAAAAGTACGTCTTTCCAAAAGTAAATACATTCTCAATATTTTGAGCCATTAATTATTCCAAGTGAAAAACAATATTGGATTGTTTTGAATATAATCATTACAGTCTTAGGTCACTCTCCTTAACATTTTCAATTTTATGAAAAATTGAATTTGAGATAAATTAATTAAAAAAATATGAGTGCTATAAAAACCAAAGAATTAACGGAAAGAAAGAACAAACATTTCAAAAGCTGAAAATTCTTTGATGTCGAAAGGAGTATTACAACGGGCAGAAAAAATAAACTATTTTGTTAATCTAAAAGAAACTTGAAAAGAAAATATTTTTAGTAGTAGGAAAATAGTACTAAATTCTATTATTTCCATTGAAGAAAAGAAGCTAATCAGAATCGTAAAATAAAACTTGGTAAATACAATATTATATAATTATAATATTTGCACAATGCTGTGTATTAAATGGTATTAGGTCATATCTCTTTTAATTTAAAATTCTATCATACGTTTAAAACTTAAGACACATTTATTTCCGCCCTGAGAATGAATGAACTGAATTTTCGCATCTCTGTGGTTTTTCCACTATTTCGGTTAAATACGAGATATTAGTTTGACAAACTCAAAGTGTAACAAAATAACTACTTTAAAATTTGACATTTACTTAATAAAAATTACTTTTTCATTGCGAAAATTAGGATTGAAAAAATGCTGTCAATTAAACCCCGATATCTCTTAAATTCTATGCTGTTTCTATCAGAAAAATATACTATGTTTACCTGTCGCAACAATAAGGTTTTAGTTTTAGTAATACAGCTTTGTTCAAAAGATTAATATTCTAGAATTTTAATAATAAATACTTTTAAGAAATGTAGAAAAAATAATTTAGTCACGTGACTAAATTGTCATGACTTTTGACATGATACCGGTGAATAATGTGGATGACCTTTCGCAAATGTACATCACGAAAACAAAACGAGAGCTTTTCAATTTAATCGCTGATTCCTGAAAGATTTTTGGATAAAATGTAATTTCACACGCGATAACTTCGTAATATTCGAGAAAACATCGTTGAAATATTTTAATTGTTTTTAAATGCAGTTCCGTTATTCCAAAACAAACCAAAATACACTAAAATATCTGAAACAAAAATAAATGTTTTTATTTTGTTATTTTGCTCCAGCGAAGCTATCGGTTTAGTGCGGGAAATTAAAAATTTCCTGGCGAATTACGAGTGCTGTATGCAAAACAAAATTTATAACGATTAGTTCATTAAAAAATACTGAGTAAAAATAAATGTATGTTTCAAAAATATTTAAACGAATGTAGTAAGCAATAATGGGAAAATATTTGTAAGAATACTGTAAAAATAATATTAGGTTCATTAATAGAATTACTGGTGATGTAGATACCTTCTAAGTAAGAACTTCTTCTAGAACTTCGTTTTCCGATCATATGCCGCAAAAAGATAGCTCTGATGATGATAGCTGTGCTATTTAAAAGATCTTAAGGTATATGTACTGTATTTGACACTGGACAACATCTTTTATTTATTTATTTATTTATTATTGCGTTCATTCATTGAATTTCTGCCTATATACCGCTCTTTGGTTAACCCTGCTTGAAAGTGTCAACAAAATGTTATTTCAATCTGCTGATTACTCTGTAAACATGGCGCCACCTCCGTGATCCCCAAACGTTGCCCATGGTGGAAAGGAACCCTCATGTTGCACGACGAATCCGCTGCAAATGCGGGTGTAGTCCGTCCTTCTCTAATAGCTCGTAAGTCAACTACGCCGGACGAAAAACGACGCTCTTGCCCAGGATGTCTTAACTCCCTTATTAAGCAACGCTTTCAAAGTTTTAGACAGACTCCTCTTGGTATAGACGAGTTTTCAGAGCCTCTGTATTACATAAGTAAAAATAATTGTGAACACCCCGAGGAAAACATTTAAACAGAACTTTCTTTGTAGTGAAATACTAGCATATTTTACTTATGGCAACTCATTATTAGTATACGTAAAGCAAGTAAACAAAGCTAGCTTACACAGTGTCACTTAATTTGAATATCTCAATCACCCGCTCAAGGAATAATATTAAATTTCTTTAATTTCATTTGCAGCACTCGAATTGTGTTTTAAGAACAAAAGTTAGTGATAATCCGTGTGCTTACGCAGCGGACAATTCACGACATCCTGACATTCGGGTACCAACTTGCCTTCAGATATACTCCGGTGTAAACAGAGTGACACTTCAAGGTCACGGGCTGGAAGGAAAATAACATTGTCATCCAATCGGGAGCTCCAATGGCAAACATTTAAGTCGCAATGAAGCTCCAGATGGCAGAGTTCCCCTCTTCGTCCAGCTCGTGACCTCGAAGTGCCACTCTGTTTAAACCGGAGCATAACTAGTACTGAGCCACGGCTTCCGCTATAGGAATCAACGGGTGAACTGACAATTCATTGGTGAGCACCACACCATCACGGCTAGTGCTGGCGGTATGTAAGCGGAGCAGCGCACAGTTCTGGTGAAGTCGATTGACCGTTTCGGTGTAGTGATTACTTCACACACAGCAAAACTAAAGCACATCATTGATGGCTGATGAAGGGTTGATTATCAAAAAGGGTTTCTAAACCTAAAAATACAGATTTGTTCCTTTCACTCGAGAACCTCTTAACGGCAATAGAGAGTGTTAACTTGCTCGTAAAAATGAACACAGACTGTAAAAGACATTATAATACAAATTATTGGTTCTTATTCCTTACTGTAAAGAACGAGATAAGTTTCCGTAACGAGTCTGCTCACTTCCAATAAGACAAGGCAAACGACATCGCCGCCAAGGCCCACCAGCGTGAGCGGAATGGCGTCGGATTTATAACCACAAACTTTAAAGACATCGCTATTCGTGTCCAACGACTCGGCAAGGTCCTCGGGATTAACATGAAACATTCTTCAGTCTGGCCAAAATATCATTTCCAACGTATTTTATGTAAAATTCATATTTCAAGGACCCTTTAAATTCACATTTTAACATTTCTCTATAAATTTCCCTCAAATTTGGGTTACGTGGCTTTTGTTATTTGCAATTAATGTAGAACATACTTGAGCCCTGCAACGCGTAATTTCCTTCTGCCACTCGAACTACGTAAACACACAGTCGTTCCCGTCACGTGTTCTTTGCTTTAATTTACCGATCTCGCGACGATGGAGTCGACACGTTACGATAAGAGATTATACACAAATCATTGGTCTGACAAATCGCAACGTTGATTTACGTGAACTGCAAGTACTTTCTCGAGGTTCACAGAATAATGCTGTAGTTCACGTGTTGCATTTTATTCTGCCTCACAACAGCAACCGTGTAGTGGTTTATCTATGTTGGATGGGGGCAGTGCAGAAAGTACAAATGGGAGCTCTGCGATTGATTAAAGGAAATCAGAAGTTTTAGATTTAATTTAGATGGACTAGGTACGAATTACAATATAAATTAATTTAAAAGAGGTAGAATCTATTCTACATCTAATGCCATCGCGTTCTTCATTCTTGGTTCCTTATTCTCAACATTACTTCATAAAACTATCGTCCGTAAACTGCATAATGTAGAACAGGCAACAACGTATATCGAATTTAACTTGAGAAATATAAACAATCCAAGTTACTCGCATATTCGTTTTGTAATGTTGCCACGTGACTTACAAACATTTTACGAATTCGCTTTTTGAATACAATCCCTTGTCGCGCGGTAGATATACGAGTAGCACAGAATAATGCGATGAACGTAGTTTAAATATACAGACAGCGGTGAAAGTATTATGAATACACATAGTTTAAACACTGACCCTCCTATATATTCTTTGCTATTGCTTATCAAATAATTTTCTGATGTTAAATAATAAGGAATAAATTTCATTGAATAATGGTTATGAGAATTTTGTTAAAGACTTTTTTATGAAATACCTGCAAAAGATTGTTGAACAGGAACCAGATCGTTATTGGCTGTAGGCGGCGATCCTTTTCTAAGTTTCCTTACTTACAGAGACCCAATATGGTTCACCGATTGTACTAGGCAAGCTAGGCGCCAGCAGGCATGTGAGTGTGCGTTTTGCAGGAACACTCCCAAACGAATGGGAGCGGCTGTGGTGTTGCAATGGCCCGATCGCAGCGCCCCCTTTCTCCTTCGAAATTCAGCTGATTCGCGTAACTCTCGCGAGATTCCCTAGAGCGCGCGCGGAGAGGTGAGGGCGTGGGATGGGAACGGCTACTGCCAAAACAATTGGAGAGCCACTTGCCTGGTAGGAAAAACTATCATGGGAACCTCATTGTTGCAGTTTTAATGGAGAAAATTAATTTGATATACTGGAAAATGTTAAATTCTAGTAGGAGATACGAAATGTCCGGTCGGAAGAGATCCCGATATAAAATTCCGATTGCAATCACAATACTCTTTAAATTTGTGTTAATCGATTATACACATTTAATAAAACGACAATACATCAAAATCTTGAAATAAAATAATGCTTTTAATGATCAATACATTCGCTTCAGTATTAGTTTCCGTTTCACTGTATAAGGATTGTTTTGCATCAAATGAACCTATGTGATTTTGGTTTCCGCTATTGATATTTGTTTTGAAAAAATGTAAGTAATCAACTAGAATCATTTCATAGTGAATATTTAGATTGCAACCACACGATATATAAGAAACCCTGGTTATCGAATACACGAGTACTTGAAATTGTACATGGGTGCCATCAGCGCGTCTATTTCTGTTGATGTCCCATATTGACTTCCCTATAGCGTAAATAATTCATTCTTTGGTATTGTGTCAGGTTCTTCTGAGTGGTTCTTTCATTTTGATGAAGAGACCGTAACCACAGGGACTAATATCGAATGAGTAAGGTGGATGTTCTATAATCTCCCATTGCCAGAGATGCGGTGCAAGAGTTCAAGTGGGGTCGTCCAGTATTCTTCACATCATCTCTGTCTAATCATGAACGCTTTAACACATCGTGCGACTGTGGAGTATGGCAACTCTGCATCACCACACGTTTTACGCAGTCCATGAAAACATTCTTGCGAACTCTGACCTCGTGCCATTTCAATTTGAAGCCACGAACGTTGCTCTACCTTTGTATACATGTTAGGCGCTTGCACTACTGCTATGAAGTTCTATTTACACACTGCAGTTAACTGACAGAATACTGTTCCCTCTCCCTGCAGACACTCATCTAAGAGTCCTTCCTTTTGTAACGATAGAGGACAGCACACCGACTCACCTTAATGTTGCAGCAATATTCTCAACATTTTATCCAATCTATGTTTATGGTACTTAATCGATGCATAATTTTATTATAACTTCTCAGTTAAAAATATATATAATTATAACTATTTATTTGGTATGATCAGTAGAAAATTGCCATAACCACATTGCGAAAACAAGTGAATTGGGACAGTGTTCAAAGTTGGGAGAAGTACTGCTTAGATTTTAAGAAAAAATTAAAACTTAGACGTGACCTCGTGTCTTCTGTAGGTCACAAATGAGCTCCCATTCATAACGCCTCTTAAAATCACAAAACTTCTAAACATCGAGACAGGAGCTTATAGTACACATTTTCTGTATTATTATTTCCGAAAAGTTCAAAATTTTCCATTTAATGGATGGATTTATAAATGCTAGTTGACACACATTTAAATTAACCAGCTGTAACAAACTAAAAAACACAATTAAAACGAAATTCATTTTGCCACTCTTAAATAACAAAGAAGTCAAGATATTGCCATTTGAAATTCCATCCTACATAATCATTATTACGAAGTTCGGATACACAAATTCTTATAGAGTACACACGAGATAAAATAACGATTTGCAGTGTTTAATTGCCAATACAATAAAAAGTCATCTAAAAATATGACCAGATTCATTCCTCGACAACTTTTGTGAACCTCCAGAATCACAATACGCGTAGCGCGGCGGATCTGCCGATAAATCCCGGGCGGTCGCGGCGCCGGGGAAGGACCGCTCTTAGCCGTCCAGGAAAATGGACGCGGGCGCTCAGTCGATCACTGGGACGCGACAATGGAGCGCGGGCCGCAGCCTCTCGCAATCGATAGGCGGCGAGTCGGGGCCGCGGGGGGGGGGGCGCAGGGAAAGTTGGCAAAAAGCCTCCCAGAGGGCGCCCGCCGCGCCGCGCCGCGCGCAAATATTTCGCGTCTGCATTATGAAGCGCTGGCGCGGTGGCAGGGGCCGGTTCCGGTATCGGACGCCTGCAAATGAACGTCGCCCCCGGAATGTCGACGACTGCGGGTGGTGAGGTGGGGGAGGGTGCGGCAGTGGGTGGGAACGCGACGGTGGGTGGTGAGGCGGGGGAGGGTGCGGCAGTGTGGAGGATGGCGGGTTGATGGATTGATTGTTCGTGATTCAGGGCGCGTCAACTACAGAGATCACTAGTCCCGTACGTGTAGTGCGTGTTATTTCATCGGGAGGTGGTGGTGGTGATATTTTCCCGCTGGATGGCGAGATACGGCGCCGACCTACTGCCGACTAGCGGGGTTTTCCCTCAACCAGGTATCTCCCACCAGCGAGGCACCGCCCCAGCCAGGACAAGCTCTAAGTTCCCGACTGGTCTCCTGGCATGTCTGGTATTGTAGTGCATGTTAGTGAGTGTGTGTGTGTGTAAGGGGGTGAGGATAGAACAAGGAAGTGAAAGGAAAGATCGCGCGCGGTCCGTTGCCCGTTTGTTAGGGTACTGCTCCGGCATTCACCTGGTGTTGAGGATGGTGGGGTGAGCGGGTATGGGGAGGGTGAACGGGGCAGAACGGTGGAGGGCGTGGGAGGTCGGAAAAGTCGGGGAGGAGCGGGTAAGGAGGGGTGCGGAAGTATGGAGGGTGAGGGCACAAGCGGGGGAGGGAGTGGAGGGCTTGGGAGGGCGTGAAGGGGGTTAGGTGAGGTGAGGGGGAGGGCGGGCAGGTGAGGGACGGACACTGGTGGTGTGGGAAGAATCAGGGTGGTGCATTTGGGAACAAACCTGGCGTCGTCTTTTTTTTTACGCTTTGGCTTTCACGCGATTTTTACGTTCTGTGCCTCTTGTCAGGCCGTCGTGTTTAAAGGAAAGAATTTCTACAATATTTTTCTTTCTGCGCTCACGATAAATTTTACAATGAATGCGATGGTTAAACTATACGAAACAATTCAAGTGAATTTTTAGTGTTTATGTGCTAAATATTATTCTTTCGGTAATGATGTCTTTAACATTAATGACTTTTAAAATGATATAATTTTGAAAGATTCATTATCTAGTTCTGTTTACACTATAGTGTTCCACGAACTCAGTTGTTTGCATCATGAACATTTCCGTGACTCAGCTTTCGCTGTTCTATCTCTTCGGCGTATAAAATATTTAACTAAAATAATAAATCTGGAGTTGTAATGCTCCGCAACATTTTAGATACCGGTATTTTCTATGGATAATTTTTGGTGCCTACTCCGTAGTTTGTATTATACATTAGAATTGTTGTTTTCTATCTTCGTAGTCGCTCATCGAATAATTTGAATCATTCTAAATATTAACAGAGCTGAATAGTAACCTCTGGAGGTCTAGTTTTGCAACCTCGCAAGGAGAGCGCTTAAGAAGTTTAAAGATGAAGGTCGTAAAATGAGAAATCGAGGCACGACGCTAGCGCCATCATTCATTCCTTATCCCTTTCGGACTTCCGGCTCGCCACCCGTCCGAGAGATTGTAGACACTGACACTTATGAAGTACGAAGACTCGGAAAACAATTATAAGAAAGTCACTGAGTAGATATCACGTTTCACTTGCTGGAAACTCCCTTCATACAATATTTTTGTATCTCATCCAAACACTTCTTTCCGGAAAGATTTTCTCGTTTATCATCTAGCTGAAGCGTCAACAGGGTTCGCTGAGAATATTACATCCGTTTTTGTTTCGTTTTGTTTACTTTCACATGTCACGTTTTATTTGCACTTATGCACACAGCTCCAACGAAAGATGAATAATTGCATAAAATGAAATAAAATATTCCCTGTTTATTGAACAGGAGCAACATGTTTTCATTCCCACGCATGTCACCTTCATTTCACTAACAAATTCGCAGCACAACGCGCGAATGACCCGGCCAAACCGCTGGCTGTTGGGCGAGGGCAGCGGAGCCCGCGCGGCGGGTGGCCTGCTCGAAGGCGCACTTCGTTTGTTTCACTTCGGCCGTGGCGGGGAGGCCGCATCGTCTCGCGCGTCGACCGCCTGGCGGCGGGCAGCGGCGGGGGCGATTGCCCGCGAGGATGAAGGGGGTGGGGGTGGCGAAGGGGCGGTGGGGCAATGGGAGCAGGTGTGGTGAGGCGCCGGTGGGGGCGGGAGTATCGGGAACGGCGATGGCCGGGGTGCGGGGGAGAGGGAGCGAGGGTGGATGAGGGGTGATGTGGTAAAGCAGGAGCGTGGTGGGGGAGAGGGGGAGGGATGGGGGAGAGGGGCCATGCGGGGGAGGCGTGGGGGGGTTAAAGCACGGCATTAGGGTGTTGGGACAGCGTGGGGGGTGAGGGGTGGGCGAGGGGGGTGATGGGAAGGCGTGGGGGTGAGGGGGCGGCGGAGGCCGCAGGGGTGGTTGTGGGAAGCAGGTGTGATGGGGTTGTGGGGGTGTCGGGGTGCGAGGAGTGACGTCGAGGGCGAAGGGAAAACGGCTGTCGCTGAGAGGGCGGTGCGGGGGGTGACGGGGAGTCTGCGATCGAGCGCCTTCGCTTTTTCCGGCGGCGGGGCGGGGCGGGGCGGGGGGTGTTTGATGGGGTCACGCCGGGTCCGCGACGGAAGGGAGCGCGGAGAGGGAGGGTAATGGCGTCCTCCCGCTTTAATTGCATCTACGTCAAATTGCAGGAAAATGTGCCACACGCGCCGCGCCGCGCTGGAGCTGCCAGCCGCCTGCCTAATGCCGTGGCGGGGGTAGGAGGGGGGCTAATGGGGTGGATCCCCCTCCCCCTCCCGACGGCTGGCTTTGTCGCGCTCTTCTCAGTTTTGCGCTGTCCGAGACTCGCAATCCCGCTGTCGTCGAAACGGAGCCTGCTGACACATGAACATTCCGAATGCAGGCAGTGGCTTTGCGCTTTAACACACTAAGAGGAAAAGAGGAATAAAACCTACGGAAATATTGGTAAGTGGTCATGTTTTATTCTTTTATTTGGAGGTGTTTCGTACTAGTAAAGAGATGGGATTTAAACCCAACTCCATTGTTATCTCAACACAAATACAAGAAATTACGTCACTTTTTTCTTCGCACCATTTTTCTCAAACACTGACTTCTGAATAATATTGATATATTATTCCTAAGCAGTATTACATTCATGTCCATTTTTATTCTACAGCATACACACACCTCCACGAAGAAAATGGAAAATAACCTGGCAATATGGGAAAGAAATTCTTTCGTAGAATATTTGGACTGGTTAAAGAAAATGAAATCTGGAGGATTAGAATAAATGCAGAGTTGGACGAACTATATAAAACACCTAAGATAGTCATCTGCACCAGGATAAGAAGGTTGTGATGGATTGAACATATAATAAAAATGAAGGAAAAGACTGTAAAGAAGATGTATGTAGGGAGCATGGCCGGTAGGAGGAGAAAAGGCAGGCTGAGGTTAAAATGGAATGATGAGGTAGCAGATCTGAGGACCCTAAGAATGAAAAGATGGAGAAGAAAAGCAGAAGACCGAAGAGATTGCGCTACCGTAATAAAAGAAGCCATGGCAAAACTATAAGTGCCGTAGAGCTGACAGAAGGAAAAAAAGATGAAGAAAAAAGATGATGAAACACACTTTGTTAAAACGCAACAACTTTTTCAACAAACATAACAAGCATTTCCGACCATTAGTATGACGCACAAAGATCCTTGCTTAACAAGCCGCAGCGTGACCGGGGTCCGAGAGTCACCCAGCCGCCTCGCGTTTTTCCAGAGGACAGACGCTCGAAGTTTGGCGGCGCGGCGCGGCGAGTAGTTAGCGGGCGAATATGGGAGGGCCGTGCTTTGCATGCCAGGCCGCCTGAAGTCCAGCAGAGGGCGCGGTTCGCTGCCCAACGCTGTACAGAACGCCACCAACGAGCATTAGCCCGGCTTCAGCTGTTGGCGCGGCCCGCATCGCAAAGAAGGCTCCGGCCGCCGCGTCATTTAAGCGCACGAAACGCCGCGTTTTTATGCTCGTACGACGCGAATACAAACACGACTCAGATCAAGCGCGCAGCTCCCCACAGGACGGGCACGAATCTTTCTGAGAGGGTTGTACTACTGGCGCTTGAAACTCATTATCGTCTAACGTTGCGCAAGGTTTAGGTTTTGATGGCTTTTGGGGGATGAAGTAATTTTGAATATCAACACAAAGTATTAGATTACATTCTATAAATTCTGAGAGAAGTCATATTTTAAGAACTCTTAGGTAAGGGGAATGGGATTAGGAAATGTTGAGGAAGAGTTTGTAACGTGAACTGTTTCATTCAGAGTAAACCGTAATATTTTAAAACCTATTTTTTTAAGACTCAATACTGTACCAACTGAGATAAGACACATTGCTTCGTATTTTAAAATAAATTGAGGAGAAAGACGTTCATCAAAGGTTTCATACTGATAAGAGTGCAGTTGAAGCATTCTTCAGTTTCCTGATCTTCCATGAAGAATCAACTTTGCATGTCAAATAAATTAAAATGTAACTTTTTCATTGCAATATCAATTTACTTATTCATTACGTAAAAATGAAAACCACAACAATAAAGTTTGATATCGTTTTGGCATATGTTTTCGTTAAATATCCGTATTGCCGTACCCGGAAAACTTCGCTATGCACGTTTCATCAAATCACTTTCTTTGAAATGAAATAACTTTGTGATAAAACGTAGTAACACTCACTTTTAAATATTATCGATTATTATTTGCATTCCCTAAAACTCCATACTCCATTACCTCAATGTCACAGCCACTATCCCTTGTCTATCACCCCAATTTCCACCATCACGACGTCGAACGAAGAACCTATCACGCAAATTACGCCCTCATCACGCTTCTTGAAATAACAACGCGACACAAAATCTCAACCCGCAATCTTACCCTCTTCCGGTCGGGGCCGTTTGAGCGAGTGATGAGATTGTCTCCCAGGGCGGACCGTCCCACGGGGGGGCGCCGCAGGGGGTGGGAGTCTTCATTAATCATTGGGCGGCGGTGCCTGCCGCGCCTCCCGAACACTAGGCACCGCACGCGCAGCGAATGCGGTGGCGCACGGGGTGCGCGCAGGCGGCAGTGGGGGATGCCTTGAGATAGCTACTTGGCTGTCCGGGAGATGCCTCGTTCCTTGATCCGATTAAAAGAGGTTGGTTGATTGAGTGATTAATTCGTGTTTCCGGGCACGTCAACTATTCAGGTCATTAGTCCCGTAAGTGTAATGCGTGTTTTTCCTCGGGAGGTGGCGATGATCTTTTTTTCCCGCTGGATGGCGAGATTTGGCGCCGACCCACCGTCGACTAGCGGGGTTTTCCCGCTCAACTAGGTATCTCCCACCAGCGGTGGCACCGCCCCAGCCGGGACAAGCTGTAAGCTCCCGACCGGTCTCCCGGCATGTGTGATAGTGTAGTGTATGTTAGTGTAGGATAGGACAAGGAAAAGGAAGGAAAGATCGCGCGCGGTCCGTGGCCCTTTTGTTAGGGTACTGCTCCGCCTTTCATCTTGCATTGATTGTAGAAACCACGGAAAACTACCGATCAGGACAGTCGGCCGCTAGAATTCTCCTCCAGACAGCGGCTGAATTCGACCTAGCTGACAAGCTTGTGTCGAAAATCCTGCCTCCGTCGGGACACGAACGGACCTCCCGGTCAGAGGGACTGCAGTGACAACAGATTGATGCACTGAGCTATCTCTCCTGGTAAGAAGTTGGATGATTGGCAGTTTCGAATGAAAGGGAGCGACGTTGACAGGTTGCGTACCACTGAACACAGTGTCCCTGGGACACGAAAATAAAAATTTGAAATAAATATTTATAAGAGTAACCGAATCATATACTCATATTCTATGAAACAATAGCTTTAGAAGCACAACTGTCAATCACCAATTTATTTTAATCGGACCATAGGTACAGGTGTCAACGATTTGGTCGCCATTCTGCGACCCTCGGGGCGAAATGCTTGGCCGCAAGGTGACAGAATGGCAGCCGGAACGTTGGCACCTGTGCCTAGAACGGGGCGTCTCAAGTAGCTACTGACGACCGACCTCTGCAGCCTACGCTCTGTTGTGTTGAGATGATGTAGAGCTAAGGAGGTCACAATGATTAGAATGATGGAGTGGAATGTTAGTTTTCATATTGGATAATGTTCACGTTTTAGTAAAGTTAATGGTAATTGAGTTGATGATAAAGTGGATGACGCTGATATAAATGCTTTTGGTGGCTGTAATGTAGGTGTGATAGTAATAGTCGAGGTGGTGATGGAAATGAGAGAGCTGGTAATAGTGGTTGTGGTATTAGTGAAGGTGGTGATGATGATTGATGATACAAATAGTGATGGAAGAGATGATCGTGGTAGAATCACCTGCGATAATGAAATACAAAAGATAGTGATGTATCTTTTGTCAACATGGAGCTGGGAGCTGGCAATGGTGAAAGATGTGACAGGTAGATATAGAAGAGGAATGACAATACAGACAATAAACAAGATGTGACTCCATTCGATTTCTTGATTATAACAGAAGAATAAAAGTGGAAGACGTGAGGAAGGGACAATAGAAGTAGTGTAACAAACGGAATTGTAAATAAAGGTGGTGCTATAGAGAGAGTAAGGTGGTGTGAAAAAGTCCAATGGCTCAAACAAGATCTTATTCGTTTTAAATTAAAGAGCCTTTTTGTTCAAACTTGTAATGAGATATCAAGAATCTTGCCATGTGCCGAATTCGAAGACTAAGATGGAACGGCAAAACATGAGGGTCTCAAAATATAAAACATCAAGCGTAAGAATAGCCAACTGGAATAAAATACAATATCGTAAATATGTTAGAAATTAGTTTTAGTTAGAATTTCTAGTAACCTCATTTAAGCTCACGTCATTCAAATGTTAAACTGTTGCTCAAAATTGAAACAAGCGAGTACCAACACTGTCGTCAACATGAATTTCTCCCTCTCTGAGGTTTAGTCACCAAAGGCAGGCGCTGAGCGTTTAAAACAAAGTCGACGCTTTGCCCTGAAACGAACTTCTCAATCAGGAGCGCCATGCATACGCGGACACAAATGCGAATCCCCTCACCGCCCCCAGAAAAACGCTCTCACTGGATGAAGAGGCCAGCGTGGGTCTACAGCGCTAGATTGCTTCTCATAGATCACCCAGAAGGTTATCCGCCCAAATGGGCCCGCAACGGGCGGGGTCATTCGTCGCTGGGGGGTGGGGGGCGAGAGGGGCTTTGTCCACTGCGGGGCGCGGTGGGGCGCCTCGGAAAGGCTCGTCGATACGGAGGGTGACCGGGTGGTGGAGATGAGCAGAGGGGAATGAGATCGCGGGCGAGGGCGGAGGTCGTGGTGCCTCGGGACAGGGGCTGGGCAGGGTGATGGCGGGGCGGAGCGGTGACGAGGCGGGGGCGGCCGCGAGGGGGGCGTGAGGCGGGCGAGGGGGGGGCGTGGGGGCGGGGGCGGGGGACGTCACCGACGGAGGTCTCGATGCCTCGGGACAGAGGGGGGGCGGTCGGCGCGGGGGGGTAGGGCAGGGGCGAGGAAAGGGCTGGGGCGGGAACCGCAGCGACGGGCACGGGCACGGTGGCGAGGTCGGAGGCGAGGGCGGGGGTGGGGGCGGGGGGCGGCGCTGGCGGAGGTCTCGGTGCCTGGGGGCGGGGGCGGCGACGGGCACGCGACCGCCAGCTGCTCGCTGGCAAACAGCGCCGGCTGCCGCGCCGCCCCAATCTCATTCCAGAGAGCAAACACGTCGAGGCCACAGGCGGCGCGGCCGCTGCCATTGTACGGAGCGGGCGGGCAGCGAGCGGCCCTGGGCCGGAGGCGGCGCGGGGCGCTCGGCGGAGGTGGGCGGCCGGTGAACCCGGGGACCAGGAGGTGAGGCTGGTGGTCGGGGCAGGCAGGTGGGACGGCGTCTGGGTGACTCGGTAGGCGGGCGAGTAGGTGGGCGTTGGGACGATGTTCGGCGGGAGGGGGTTGCCGGGGAAGAGGGGTAGACGGGCAGGGGTGTGGGCGGGCGAGCTTTCGAACGACGTTCGGGCGGGCATACGGGGATGGGGCCATTCGGGTGGGCAGACGGGCATGGGGGCGGGCGGGGGCGGGGGCGTTCGCGTGGGCGGGCGGTGTTCGCGATTCGTGCTGGGAGGCGAGTGGGAGAGCTGGGTGTGGGAGGAAGGCGTTGGTGTGAGAGAGTTCGAAGAGCGAGGTCGCCGGCGCAGAGTGGCTGGCTTTGGGCAGGGGGTGGGGGTGGAGAGCAATCAACTGTCGAAGGCGCGCGGTTGTTGCAAACTTGTATGAACAACGGGACAAGAAAACACGATCCGAGGGGGATGGGGGGCCTCGAACGTGGAACGCTGATACCATGGAAATTCATCTTTTGCGGAGGTTCGCTTTGTTAAAGAACATGTTGATAACATATTCCTTCCAGGCTTCATTGAGAGAGCTTCGTACCCGACAGTGGAGACAATTTCTCACAACTGTTCTCTGGTTTTTTACATTCATATTTTAATTGAATTTGCTAGAGGATGATTACGAACAGAATAGGACAATTGTTAAATCATTTTGTGTTTATAGATGTTACCACATATTCCATTTTTTAATCATAAACATAAGAGAGAGATGGGATTACATGTTTTAGAGGCATATCCTACGACATAATTCTAACCAGACATGGATCGTAAATAAATAAGCTATAAGAAGTTTCTATAATAAGTGAAATACCAATTGAAACGTATTAAAACGATCTAAATTTTCCAAGCCTTAAAACTATTTTGGACAATGCATCAAATATTTACACGAAAGGAAAAGCAAAACAGTACTGTTCCTGTCTGTTGACTGATATTCTATCCTTTAAAATCGCTGATATTCGGTGAGAGTGATTTTGATACCATCCGTGGTTACCCACTTCCCTATAAACACAAGTGCCGAGGAACTCCCCATTTCGTCTGTTCCAACACGGATGGCGTCGTAATTCTAAACGCGGGATCATAAGTAAATAAGCGAAAAGAAGTTTCTAAAATCCCAATTGGATATTTGAAGCGAAGTAAAAATATATCAATATTCCACGTCTTAAAAATATTTCCGACAGTTGTTCAAATATTTATATGAAAGCTAAAACAAAAATGAACTTGATTGTTCACTGATAATGTATCCTTAAAAAAATTGCTGACCTTGGTCCAAGCTAAAACAAAACTGAACTTGATTATTGACTGATATTTTATCCTTGAAAAATCGCCGACCTTCCGTCCAAAACTAAAAGAAAACCGAACTTGATTATTGACTAATATTTTATCCTTTAAAAATTTCTGACCTTCGGTCAAGGCTAAAACTAAACTGCGCTAGATTGTTGACTGATATTCTAACCTTTAAAAATCGCTGACTTTCGGCGAAAGCGCTCTTGATCCCGTCCGTGCTCGCCACCCTTCCCTCAAACACAACTCCCCATTTCGTCCGCTCCAACACGGTAATCCCAGAGCGCGGGGGCGCGCGCAACGGCTGCTTGGGAAACACATCGCGGCGGCGGCGGGCAAATCGCGCAGCCGGTGAGTTTAACGCACGAGGCACGCGAGGGCGTAAGGAGCCGGCCACCCGCCGAGGCCCTTCCGAACGTCCGATTATCCGCGGGGACGTGAGATGGAACGATTCGATCGCCGGGGCTTCCCGGCGGGGGCGCCGTTTCGCCGCCGCTGCTGCTCCCCAAGATTACATCGGCGCCCCGCCCCCGCGCTGCAGCTGGCAGTAAGTGATTGCTTGCGGGGGGAGGGGGACGGGGTGCGTGCGTGAGGCGATTGTTCAACACGAAGTCAAGCGGCGATTTGAATTTCGGATGGACCGTCGGATGCGTTGCTGTAGAGCGCTACAGGGCGCAGCCAACCGCATCGAATGTGGATCTCGGGAACATGAAGAGGGAAAGAAAGCTGTTCGTTTGAGATTGTAGCATGTGCGAAGCACGGCCACGAAAGGGCAACATGACTTCTCCACGCTCTGCGAAATGGAACGATTTCAGTGAAGATGCAAAGGGCATGTATAACCTCTGATAAATAAGCTGAAGACGATGACGTGTGTCTGTAGTGATTTTTCCAGGCATAGTGAAGCTCATGAACAGAAATTCACTTGGCATTTAACTGTAAGGTAAACTTGGTGTGCAGAGAGTAATAAAGGTAGAAAAGAAGTAATGGAGAAGATAATGAAGGTGAAGAGTCAAGTTGTCAAAGCGCGGCGAATGAGGATAGGATGGAGGGGGATACCAGAGTAAATAAAATCAATAACGTAAAACACGAATGAGCTACGAAAATGCCAGTGTAGTTATAAGAGTATTAATTTATCAGGTACTGGTTGCCATTCAGGGGACGTGCACAGACCAAAGAACATTTAAGTAAAACTATTCTCTACCTAATAGTAAGGTTTCATTCAGAAAAAGAAAAATTCAAGAACTCGTTGAAAAACCTAAATAAGATACTGTGAGCCCAGGTGATAAAGAGAAAGTAGTGAGAGACTTTTTAGTCAGGACAAAAAATATTGCTTAGAGAGGAATGAATGCAAGATCTGAATCGTAATAATAAGTATGAAAGCGGTATGTCCTGAAAACAGACTGAACTGAATGAATATAAAAAAATATAACTAAAAAATTATAGAGCTACGAAACAGGAAATCTCATTACCAAAATAAAAGTTTCCGTTGACGATTTGAAAACAAGTAACGGTGGAAAGACAAACACGAAATTGTGAAAGCAAATCGCATCAACAGTCCGTTATACGATTATACGAACTGTTGTCCGTTGTATATTATATGAATCGCATCAACAGTCCGTTGTACGAACTGCTGTCCGTTGTGTATTATATGAATCGCATCAACAGCACGTTATTCGAAGAGTCTGTTGTCCATCAACGTCAGAGTGAACAACAGTGAAATCCTCCCTGCAGCGGATCCAGGCGGCGACTGACGCCCCTTCCCAGCGACCGCCTCCTTCTCGTGATCGGCTTCCCGCACGGGAGAGGGGGAGGGAGGGCGGTTGCGGTTGCACAGCTTCGCCGCGAGATGACGCGCGTGTCGCGGGAAGGGGCGGGGGCGGGAACGGGGCGTCCCGCGGGAGCGATCCCGCCGCTGGGAGTTGGCAGCCCTGGGGGCGCGTTAATGCCCCGAACATCGCCGCGCAATTGATAGGCTGTGGACCGGGAGGGGGAGGGAGGGAACTTCTCTGCGTCAGGCGTTCTCCCCTCCCCCCCAATTCCCCCCACCAGCCCCGCTCGGCCGCTCACCTGCAACGTGCGGCGCTGGCGTTGCGCGTGAAAAGAATCGAGGCGAACGGGCGTTTGCTTGGGGCCTCCATTGTCGTGACTGTTACGCTTGCGTGGATGAACTGAAACAGTCGTTTTGTAAATATTTTTTTTTGTATTCCAGCTTTATAAACGACCTTTTCTGTTGCAAGAAATAGTTCATAATCGGGCGTTTTACGGCACAAATGATGACGTATTACATTTTACGGCACGAATGATTACGTCATTACACATTCAGCCAATCGCGGCGAGAGAATGGGGGAGGTAGAGGTAAAGAACTGCCGACCACCGTTTTCTTCCACGGATGTCAAATACCCCAGACGTCACAAGAAAGTTGTTTCGCAAATTAACTTTGATTCTCTTAAAAATTTATAATGCTGTCGTACAAAAAATAGCGTATGCAACTCGTTTATGTTTCTTTACTTATTCATTTAACCAAGTAATATTTTGAAGAGGAAACATAACCGTGAGGGACTACTTATGAGGCATGATTAATTGATTTAAAAATAATGTAATTAATAGGGACAGAAAAGGTGCACGTGTTCGAGAAAAATGTATCGCCATTTCGCAGTAATAAATCATTTCGTTTCCTGTAAATTGTGCAAAATGGAGTTGACTAAGAAGCGAAACTGGTGAATATAATATTGTGAAAAATTCTGAGATTGAACAGTCCACATCTTGCACAAACAATCAATTTTATTCACGAAAACGCATTTTCTCAGTAATATCTTTCTCCTATTTGCTCATCAGAATAAATGGCCCTAGAAAATAATATAAAAAAATCTGTTGGTTATCATACACCTACGAATTAGGACTCTAAAGATATTGCATTAAATTCTGCCTTCAGTCTTGTTCTTAAACTACTTTGTATGATTTTGCTCTTGGAGTCCTTGTTAGCCGTAAACTTCAAAATAAATATGAATTTAATTATGAACTACGTTTTTCAAGAGAAACTGTTCCTTTCAAAATAAACAATATGAAAAACCTTAAAGTTTCCAAAGAGCACAAAGAGTCCAAGTAACCAACTCAGAGAGAAAGAAAAATGAGAATGTAAAGGAAAATCGAGAGGAAAGGAAAGTCTTCGATCTCCCGGCTTCCTCTTGTCTTCCAGATGACCGCTTCTCAATCTTGTTACGTAAGAATCAGAGACGCGGATTCTGTCCGCAGAACACGTTGTCAAACGGAAGTTTATGATGTGAAACCTTTAGAAGTTTTTCCAGATCGTGCTTGAGTACATAAATTGAAGCGTTTGAACATTTTGAGGTATTATAGATGATTATCTGTCACAAATTTATAAAAATAATAGATTAAGGATGTTCCTAACACATTTTTCAAAATAATCTAAAACAGCATTGTATTTAATTCATTTACTGGTAGTGTTGCCTATTTTATTGTCACAAAACGTAAAGAAAATAAAGTAAAATTGAAGTTGATTTGTGAACCGCGTTTCAAAGAAATTAGCTGCCAACGGAAACAAAATTGATCACCAACCTTTTGGTGTCATTACTTTAATTGTGAGTAAACCTAATCCGTTAGTTACACCGTAAATGGCAGCGAATTTATCAGACTGGAAATGAAAATGAGGTATTTTGACATATATCTCTTTTAATCCCGTATTTCTTTTATCTTGTTTCTCTTTTAATCCCTGTCGAAATACAGCTTTTCCTCTCGTCCTCAACTTCCAGGGTAGAGAATTATAGCTTGAAATCCACTGCGAGTTTCGCAGGTCTGTTTCTAATCCGGTAATTCTTCATCCCCCCCCCAGTCGTGTACTCGGGCACTCGTTCCGACTCGCACTCCCCCTAATCCCTGGCCACCGCTCTGTTCCGGCCATCGCCACACCGTCCTGGTTTCCTCTCTCGTCCCCTTCCATCCTTCATCGCTCCCTCCCCCTCCCACGTTTCCACCTCCACACCCCTCACTTCCCCCCTTCCTCCCAGTTCGCCTCTCATCACCCTGCTTCCCCAACACACAACTTCCCCCGGTTTTTACGCGGGTCGAGGCTATCGCTCGGGCGACCACCAGCCTGTCTTGAGGGAACGAAGCAATTATATCTTTATGAACAACTGTCGTATTAATGGGAGTACTTTCTTGCTCCGCTGAACGCGTATAATTCCGGATGAGCGGGAGTCGTTTCGTTTAGTGCGTGTGGGACCCGCGTTGGGGGTTCAATTAATTGACGGCGTGGCCCATTCTCTGTTCAGCCCCTCCGACAGCATTGGCTCGTGCGGGCCTTCTATACACAAGAATTACGGGTCCAAGTAGCTACTTGGACCTGCATATCGGAGTTGAGGGCTTGAACGCATGTGTTTGATGATAGTGGTCGTTTTCTTGATTTGCTTGGACGTTTGAATGCTCTCAAAAACTAATTTAATGTGGTGGAGATGTAATTTAGATTAAAATGATAATCGCATTCAATTTATCTCGAAAGAAATTAGTGCCCAAATTATGGAAACGGCTAAGCTACTGTTACTAACGTATAATAAACATTATTAATAGGGTTCATTTCGTTAAGACTCACCTAGTTATTCTAATTATCACGATATTCTAAAAAGGTATAATATCTCTAAATCATAGCAGCATATTCAAAAGAAAATCGACAATAAAACATAAGTTGTTACATACTCAGTAACGAATTTTGAAATTGTTTAAATAATATGTTTTCCAATTTAAATTATTGTTTTTAAAATGCGCAAGTTACATGTATTAAAGTCATTTGTCATTGAGAGCCAAGTATATTTTTGCTACATGAAATGACCTTACATATATTCTTAGTTACTTTCAAAAAGAAAGTAAATAAAAAATGAATTAAAAACAAAGCAAAATGTTGCAACTTTCCCGAACGTCAAAACGAGAAAGAATTCAACAATTAATTCAAACAAAATCGTTGGTAAACACAAACAGATACTGTACAAATCCGAAGCAAGGAGAACGAAAAAAGCGATACTTTTATAAAACGCAAAATGTGTATCCGAGGCAACTTGGCCGTATTCGTGCCAAGTCCTGCAAACAACGCACTCGAGCAAATGCGCCGGAAACAGACGCTGGCGCGGAAGCCCTGAAGCCGCAAAGCTGTAGCGCCGATCCAAGCGAGCCCAGCACGGCGCTTGGCGCGGCCGGGCCAGGGCGGGGAGGGGGTGGGGGCGGGGGCGAAGCGGAGAGGGATGGTGAGGAGGGGACGTGCGGAGAGGAGGCGGGGTGTGGCGGAGGCGGGGAAGTGGTGTGGCCGGTGAGGGGCGGGGAGCAAGCCGAGGTCCATGGCGTGGAGGGGAGCGAGGAGGGCACGAGATGGGGCGGGGCGGGGGCGGGGGCGAGGCGGGTGGCGGGCATGGCGGGGGGCGGGGAGCGGAAGTGCGGTGCGGCCGCGAGCGGCGGGGGCGCAAACAAAGCGGAAGAAAAACAGACGGCTCGGAAAAAACAAAAGAGAAACGGAGGGCAATCGGCGAGCGGCGATAAATCAGGACCAATCACCGCGCTGCCGCTCGCCAGACAGCTGGCGGCGAGGGGGGCGGAGGAGGCCTGGCGGGCATCGGAGGGCCGCGATGAGTTCGGACGTCCTGGACTGACGGGGGACGGATGGTTGAAAGTACTGTCAGTCGCGGCAACGAAGATGAGTCTAGACGAAATATCACTAATCAAGATAGGAGGCAACTGAGGGTTCCCTGAGATCCAAAATATTGGTATTGAACTACATGATTTTCATTCCTTAAAAAATAGTGTAATATGAATGTTTCCTACAATGTTTTCTTCTCTTGAAGTGAGTCGTAGATCGAAAAATCAATGAAAATATATCGACTCCCACCACATTCTTACGTAACTCAATAAGATTTATTAGCGTTATTGAGATTTCTCCTGATGAACTGTTCAGTTTATTAAAAATCAGACGATTTGGCCTTTGATGCAAACTACTAACAATTAAAATGATTTATGAGAATAAGGATTCCAATGAGTGATCATAAATCGCTCCATTCACATCTTATTATTGTAAAGATGAAAGCATAACCAACATTTGACATCTTAAACCTAATTAGTTCATAAAAAAATGCAAGTCTTTGACATTTTCCATTCATTTTATATTTTCTCAGTAAATTCAAAGACCTCAAAAGAATAAATGTGAATTATTGTTACGAAAACTCATATGGAACATACGCGAATGAATGCGCTGAATACTACCCCAGAATATCATAGAGTTGCAAACTAAACTTTCTCAGTAGTTAATTCCATGTGGAAGGCCATGTGATAGGTTTGCTTCTAAGTGACTTAGAGATGAACCTAAAAATTGCATTCTCAGAAGTCAAATGATATATTTTCAGGACATTGTCGGATTAAAATAAGATATATTAGAAATGTCATACCGTGAATTTAGCATCGGGTCAGAAATTAGAAAGTTTCTGAATTGCTTCCGATTTCGTGGATTCATTATCAAACCGTCACTAGTAGGCTCCAGGAGACGCAAATGAATACGTAGGATCAGATTCCAAATGATGCAACAAATTGCCACTTCAAGCGGCGACAGCTTCAAACAAACTCGATGTGTGCACATCATCAAACGAAGCGACATTTATGCGGGCGGGTTTAACCCTTCCTATCCCCCTCGATAATGGTGTTTGCTCAGAGGCTAATGGTTACCAGAAAATTTAACGAATTTGCGGAATGAAGGTACAAAACCGCAGCCTCGTGACAGTGCACCAAACCGAATCTCTAGTGCTTTCCATTAGTAGAAAGCTTACACGTTCGCGAAACGCAACATTACTCCTGTTAAAGCTGAAGGTGAACTCCAACAAAACACCTCTCAATAGTCGTCTACAGTGTATTGAAGTCACAACTACGCTTTCCACAACACAATTTACATCACCGCGTTGAGAGCTAAACATCATTTGCCGCATAGTCCATAAGCATTTAACGCTTCGTTGACCGCACAATGTTTGCGTGCCTTTATTTACGTAGTACATTCAAATAATTCTCACAAATATGTTGCCTAAACCTTTTTTACCAAAACCCAGCAAAACGCGTTTCGTGGAAAAACCATCCCCCGAAACTAGTTTCGTTTAAGCTCGAAAGTCATTTCAGTTTATATTTTGACAATCATATTTTAATAAAAACAGCACATAAAATTTCTACGCCCCCGCGCAACAACGAGCTTTACGCAGTTGCGATAACACTTCACCGAAAAAAAAAGTTTGCTACGTATTTCCATGAAACCGCTGGCGCTCGATACAGCTTGCGCGCGCCCGCTGCACAGCGGCTCCCGGGAAGGCCCCGCCCCCCAGGACATGAGCGGTGAGGGCGGGGGCGGTAGGCGATGGGGCGGGCGCAGTGGGGGCAACGCCCACCGCAACGGAACAGCCAGTTTTCTTCGCGTTCTTAGCCATGTGGTTTAAGAGAAAGGGAATGTGAAAAAGCGGTAACATTATACTGAGATTTTCCTTATTGTGACTCTGACACAAATCAGCTGTTTCTCTGTCATCCTATCGGGACCTTACATGTCGCTACAGTGATGACGTCACTATGGTGACGTTCAAGCTCCCGATTCGATGAAACCCTCAACAGCTGGTTTGTGTCAGTAGCAGAATTAAGAAAATCGCGGTATAAACCAAGGTGATGTGCCTATTCAAAACCGTTAGACCGTAGTGACATATGCCCTGTCAACTTCGGTGCGGACCAACCAACGTTTGCTTTACACCAGCCTCTCCCTCCGACTTAACCACAGACATATAGCAGCCACGCACGGTTTTAGGTGAAGATTCTAACTGGCGCAAGTCATTAATACGCCATGGCTAGGTGAGTAGTCTTATCAATCTCCCCTCAATCGACATCTAGTAATCAGGAACAAAAAAACATGCTTATGTGTTTCATTTAGGATGTTGAAGAAATAAAATGTACCTATTGTCTATTTGCCTATTTTTCTATTGAAGAAATAAAATTTGCAAATTAATGCAAAAGGTACAAATATGATTTCATCATATGATTTGATCATATTGTCATCAAGTTTGTAAACCAAGGTAACAGGCCTATTCACATAAATAAGAAATACCTTTTACTTTTTAAACAAGCATTCAAATATTAGCTTTTGGTACTTGCCATTCATTCTTAATATATGTAGACCGTTAAAAGTGGCTTTTTCGCTCCTGTTGGGTTATTATGTCCGCATCATGTCATCACTGCGCAGTAGTACGAATATGAATAAATATAAAATTTAACTTGTTGAGTTAGTCCCTAGTCCCGTGTTCCAATTTCGCTTTTCTTTATTTCCCTTGTACGAAGAGAACAAAACGCACTACCAAGTTTTTCAGTGTGTAGTGATCTCGGGTCGAGTGGTCGCGGGTTCGAGTTACGCCTCGGGCATGGTTGTTTGTGTTCATCCTTTCACCCCCTATCATCACTATGTCGTTTCATCCTCGTACCACAACGTTCAATCTAAGTGGTCGCTAACGACCTAGTAGTTGATGCGACTTTAAATAACAAAAAAAAATGGTGATGTGTATCAACCTTTGCAGACGCTTGATTGTGAGGCATTTAAAATTGCACTATTACGTACCCAATCATTTAATAACTTCTACACCTCACGCAAATCATTTTCAATAATTCACCCCCATGAGAATGTGTTGCGACAACAGATTTCGCCGATCTGTTGCCACGCAGTTCGGCCCGTTCCGCCCCAGTGTGCGTGGCGGGGCGGAGGGGCGGGGGAGGGGGCGGGGGCGGGGCAGCCTGAAAGAGGAAGCGTGTATCGCGTGTTTGACGATGGCCGCAGGGGGAGGGGGTGCGCGCCCTCCGCAAACAGCCCCGCCCCCTCGCCCGACCGCAGAGGGTGTTCCGCAGGGTTCTTGCCAGTGTCCGGCCCGGTCCTAGCGCCGAGGGCGCTGCTACAGTGCCAGAAGTGTTTTCGAGCGTAGCGATTAGCACGAGAATTGTCTGCTGATTGTTGGCATTCCTACATTTTATATGCAATCGAAGATGAAACAAAGAATTGATGTTTACATTAATTAAATATTAATGTTATTGTGTAGGTTTCGCTAATAACCTTTTATAGTTAATACGACATAAAATGCATTTAAAAAAATGAAAGCTTACGTAGGAGTCGATGTTGAAAAATAAAGAAAATATAAAAATAGTTTCCCATTATTTATTATGGTAATGATAGCGTTATTTTTACATAGATTAAATAAACGAAGTGAATAAATCCTGTATTTCGAAACCTGTTATAACATCAAGAATCTACAATGTTGCCAGCTTTGTCAAACTTTGCCCTGAATGTATCATCTCCTTTTAGAATGTCATAGCTCCTGTAAGAAAAAGTTTGTCTTCTGTACTTGAATGCTCTGAAGTCGAATGAAATGAGTTCACACGTAATATGCTCGCCTGAATATTTCGTGTAATTGCTTCAAAATTATTTGTTATATAATAACTATATTACTTACAATAAAATTATAAAAAGTATTTTAATAAGTCCACACATTTGCTAAGATAGATTTACTTCGTTGAAAAAATAAGGATAATAAACAAAAGAACAAATGTGATAAAGTGATTTATTGCCGTAGTGACATAACTTCGTCTCTTCGTTGTTTCGAATATTGACTCACAAATGCAAATAAAATTTGAACAAAAACAGTTTACAATCGTGCAGTTTGAGTAATAAGAGAAAAAGAACTCGCCTTACGTACGAGCACACAGGGCCACACTGACAACGTGGGAAAGAGCTGTTTGGCGCCCGGCCCGCCGCGGGGCGAGCGGGGGGGCGAGGGCGGGGGCGGGGAGCGGGGCGGGGGCGGCTCGTGAGGCCGGGGAGGGAGGGGGAGATAACCATCGCTCTAAGCCGTCCGTCGACTCAACAAGTCCGCAGGGCGCGAGGCGTGGCGCGGGGCGACGCGGGGCGGGGCGAGGCGGTCCGTTGGGCCGCCGGCCCGCGCCCGCCCTTGAGGCGACCCGACGTCGCCGGCGGACGAGTCCCGCAGCTGACGCGGGTGCTTCCGACCAGCAGGGGTTCCATCGAAGCGACGTCCTCGCCGCCGCCGCCGCCGCCGCCGCCAGGGCCACTGCCCGCCTGCGAAGTCGCACCACCCGACAGCACTCCGCGCACACGCGAACAGCGGAACACCACCACCACCACACACGCACTCCTCTCGCGCACACGGGTCCTTCCGCCCGCCGCGCCGCCACGCCACCGGCGGCGGGGGCGGGGCGGGGCCGCTGTGCGGAAGAAAAAAGGAACCACACCCACCGACGGGAGAAAGGCCGCTTGCCGGCGCGTGGGAAACATGAGCTGTGCGCTCCACCACAAAAAACTTATTCCTCTCGCTCTTCCGCTCTTTTTTTTTTTTTGCTCGCGTTCCTTCTGATATTACAGAAACACAAAAATATCTACCTCAAGTGCAATCTTGTTGCTTGCCGTAAAAAAAACTGGTTTCGTGGCCTTCTCTTGACGAGAGGAAGAAAAAAAATGCATTAGACCGCAACACGTTATCGCCTGCCACCGACACCACAACCCGAACACCTTCACCACAGAGGATAATAAGAACAGCACTGCGCGTCGCCGTAGCACCTTCACCAGCACTCGCGCGGGGGTGGGGGCGGGGCGGGGGCGGCGGCGGCGGCGAGCGTCACCTTCACCACAGGGGATAACAACCGGAGCACTGTCACCATCACTCGCGCGCGGGGCGGGGGCGGGGGCGTGGGCGTGGGCGGCGGCGAGCGTCACAGGCGCGTTCACAGCGCCACGTACTCGGCGGGCAGCGGCGTGCAGAGCGGCGGCAGCGGCGGCGGCGGGATGGCCAGCTCCTCCGCCAGCGTGGAGTCGGGCAGCGACAGCGTGGAGCTGCCGCCGGCGGTGACGCGCGGGCCCATGTTGTCGTAGGGCGGCGCGGCGCCCGCCACCGCCACGCCCAGCGCCGCCCGCAGGCTGCCCGGCTCGCTGTCCTTGCGCGTGACGGGGCGGCGCGGCAGCGTGGCGTAGGGCGCGACGGACGCCGCGGCGGCGGCGGCGGCGGCGGCTGCCGAGGCTCCCGCGCGCGCCAGCGGCGGGTAGGGCGGCGCGTCGGGCCCCGCCGCCACCGACACCGCCGCCGCCGCCCCCAGCCCCTTGACGCCGCCGCGGTGCGGGATGTCCAGCAGGTCCGGGTAGCCGCGCTGGTCCGCCGCCGCCGCCGCCGCGGCCGCCGCCGCCGCCGCCGCGCCCACGGGCTCCTGGCTCACCGACACCGAGATGAAGATGTTGCCGTAGGCGCCCGCCGGCAGGATGCTGGTGGAGAACTCGGGCGGCGGCGGGAAGACGGTGAGCGCGCCGGGGTAGGCGGCGGCGGCGGCGGCCGCGGCGGCGGGCGCGTCGGGCGGGCCGCCGTGGTGGTGGCTCTCGATGGTGATGTGCACGGGCGGCTCGCCCAGCTCCAGCGGCAGCGCGGCCTGCGCTTGCGCCTGCGCCTGCTCCAGCAGCTCCATGTCGGGCTGCGAGCCGCCCAGCCCCTCGCAGCTGCCCGCGCCCGACGGCCGCTCCGTCGTCGTGATGCTCACGTCCAGCAGCTTCTTCTCCTGCTCCGTGAACGACACGCTGCCCTTGAGCTTGCCTTTCCGGCGGTGGTGCTTGCGGCGCCGGCGCTGGCGCCCGCACACGCAGCACGAGCACACCACGGTGAGCAGCGCCGAGCACAGCGCCGCCGCGCCCGCCGCCACCTGCGCACACCCGCACACACCGTTGCACAGCGACCGAGCGAAAAGGCCTCTCAGCCCCTGCGCAATACGCTCTCGCAAAATGCACCTACAATTTGGTTTTATTCTTAATAACTTCATTTATTAACAATTTCAATAAAAAATTAAAATAAATAGACGGTTCCTTAAAAAATTTTGACATTCAATTTTTTATTTTCCTATGAGTAACAAATTGTATGCGACGAAGTTTTATGCGACGACGTAACGTTTCGTCGCATAGAATTCGACGTAAACTTCGTCGCATACAATTTGTTACTCAAACGAAAAAAAAATTGGATGTCAACTTTTTGTAAGGAACTGTCTGTTTATTTTAATTATTACCAATGACATTCATAGAAGAAGAGGAATAAATTTCAATAAAAGCCAACTCTTAATGATAAAAATTACTATTTGTTTAAATAACTATTAACTAGTGCAATTTTCAAGAACAGTTATTTACGCATCTACTACGAAAGAAATGGTGTTGGACGAGCCGACGACACAGCCTAAACTGACATTTTGAAACAATAGAAAAGAGTTTCGTACGAGTTGCTTATATTTTGTTAGCAAAATTATGGAAACACAGTTGAGCCGTTTAGAGCAAAAGTGGTGTAAGTAAAAAACCATATATTCCAGAAAATGACGTGTAAACGAAAAACGCTCTAAAACTCTAATGCTTAGAAATAAATGATCTAAAGAGTTATTAACGTGTTAAGGAAATATTCTTTTAACTTACCACAGATATTTTGGACTTAAACATTGCTTATTAATTAATTATTTTGTTGACTTTCACCACGTTTCTGAAGAGTATGACTTACATTCAAATAATTGGCATGACAATTTTCGTCTGAGATAGTAATGTGATGGACAAATAGGGAAAAGAGGGCTATCACGAGTTTCAACCAAGTGAGAGCATGTTTGAATTCGCGATTTCGACCTGTCCAAGTATCAATAAAAGCGATTAATTTTTTTTCTAGATGCTTATTCTGTGATGCATACAGATAAACAAGAAGCTATTTCTTCAGAGCCCCTGGAAACTGTGCTGTGACTGACACCACAATCGCATGCAGCGATATGAGCAACTTGTTGGCTACTTCTGCATTGTGCCGGCCTCTAGCTAAGAAATATTGAAGTTTGATTCACACTATTTTAGCCCGTGATGGAAAAATATTCAAATCATCTACCAGTGAATCTAACTGAAATATTCCAAAATTGCACTTACACCACTATTTTGCTCTCAACGGCTCAAGTATATACTTTTGGAGTCATTACCAGATTGCAAGGTGACAGACATGCAAACTGTTGATTCATGCAGCCGAGAGGTTTGTTTAACACTCGAATGCTGTCCTTGGATCTCTCAGATACACAATGGCTTTTTGGTCTAACTGCAGATATGGCTGTAGGGAGGGGAAACCCTCCCTACCTATCTATCCGGCGTGAAGCTATTCTTAGTATAGAGCCAGACTTTGTGAAGTGACGTTCGTCGTCATAAACGGTCAATGTATCTCTCAGATACGATGACAGTGAATACGTCAGTATTTCTGTCTAATTATATTTCTGCTTCATTCTAATTATTAAGTACAATATGAGTTCACTATTATTTGGTTCCAATGCAATGACCAACTATCCCTCAATTTCTGTGACGCTTCGTGGAATTTTGCCTGGAAAACAACAACCGAACATCCTCTGGCACCGAAGGTGCAAATAGAAAGCGTTGCCAGCCGTGCTGGGCTACAAGACGAATACTGACAATGTACACCTGCGGGACTTGTGAATAGTACTTATGTCTCCAACACTGTGCTTTTATTTTTATTGATGGTTGTGACAGGGCATTCAAGGAATGGAGAAGACTGGACAATTTTTCCCTTTGTACTGTATTATTTTGTAGACCATATTTAACTTAAGTTTCTTCCTTTTCACAAGACTGTGCTCGTATCTCCTTTGCAAGTGTTTACATACCGTTTTGTACGTTTTGTTAATGAAAATCTAAAAGGGTGTTTCTCCTCTTATTATTATTTATAACATTTCCCGCAAATGCTCATGTAAAATGTGGATACATTAGGGAATTTACGAAATGTATCCGATAGATATAATGACAGCTGTGAAGTAAATTTTTTGGGGATAGCATTCGAGTGTTACTTGACAGAGTTAATATTTTTGTATGCCCAAGACTTCTTTTTGATCCGCGTACGTCAAAGTCTACTGTTTTTCGTACGCTTTTCGAAAAAAAAAACAATAAAAGAATAATGGAGGTAAGAACTAGGCGCCATGCATGGGTGCTGCAATCGCATGTTGTGCAACTGTTTGTGTTAAGTACATGTTTTGAAAACGAGCGACTTTATGAGCGAGAGTTTAAATTTCTAAGAATTCAATAAGCAACAAATTTATAAGTGAATTAAAAGTATTTTTGATACAACTTTATTAAGCCGTCACGGTTACTTGACATCAATAAGAAAACTATGATCGGCTGCGCAGTTTACCATCACATCCACACGATTCGCTCACTGCGATTCGCATAATGTGTCGTGATGAGATTATTCGTGCCGTAAATAGGTCAAACTATGCCATAAAATGTCATTTTGAAAACGATTGCAAGCAATTTCTTTTTATTATTTAATGATTGTTAACGTTTGGAGTTACGAACATTTATGTACGAGCTATAATATTCGGACGAGTTTAATAAGTTTCAATTCAGTATTTGAAAAGTTTGAAACTAATATTAGATATCTTAAGTGAGTGTTATTAGTAATTGATATGAGATTTATTTGATGTTAGTAATTGTAGTTAGTAATTAGTAAAAAAAAGCCATAATTATGAACACAAAATGCGTAAAACTACTTCCATATGATCCCCAATATGCAATGTTTGTAACATGATGCAGTTATTAACTTTTATATTATTTTATGAAAGAAAAAATTAAGACAAAACTTACGTCAACTTAATCAAATTTGAGTCAACAAATTGCGAAGTGCTTGCAAACAAATGAAGTTACTTTATGTTCCTCTTTTTACATTATATAAACTGTTAATCATTGTACAAAGATACACCAATATTATTAAGTAGAGATATAGTGTTCCAATATTTGTTGACTCCATTTATACAAGAATAAACTGCAGAATCCGAAGATCACCCCCAAATTGACAGGAAATTGAAAATTACTGAAACAAATATAAATCAATTTATAAAAATACAATAACTAATAAAATATAATTATTTCTATGAAAGACGTTAACATCACTACTTAATTAGTATTATTTCTAGTATTGTTGTGTACATGTGTACATACAAAAATAGCATTTGGTAGATTTATGGCATTATTTTTAGTGTTTAAATATATTTATGTATATTTCATTTAGTAGTAATTTAGGAGTAATTTATTTGTTATATTTCTTTTCCAGGACCTCTTGTATCTATTTAAGCGTCTGGTTGAAAGCATTACAGATGAAAATTATTATTTTGGTTAGCAATCATCATTAAAATATTTTGAAAAAAATAAAAGATTTATTTGAGTTTATGGGAAAAACATATATACATAAGTAAAGCAGAAGCAATGGTATTTTGCAGAACATATATAAAAACCACAGCAGTGACAACTGAAAAAAAGTTGAATTTTGATAACCACATTTACATTAAGTAATTCTTTTATATTTTTAGAAATCTTTACATTTTGTTGAGCATTGTGAACTACGTGAATTGAATTAATATTGTTAATATATTTTGCAAGAATGTAACATAATAAAATAGTAATGGGGAATAACTGAGTCAGGAAATTGTAAATAGATGTGGAATTGTGTTCCGGTAAATCTTCCTGTATCATTTATGAACAAGTATAGAATATGAAGGTGCATGTCTCAAGAAAGAGTCATGCATTTTTTGCCAAGGGATCAGATTAAAACTTGGTTTATCTCAGAGGCACTTGGATTTGATCACGTACGTTGTATATTGAGCACTTGAATTTATCTCTTTGAAAATCGTGGCTGAGGCTCAAAAATGCTTTAGTTCAGAAATTGGTGATTCTTACAGGTAACCGTCAAACTGTCATGTAGGTAGGCCCATGAGGTGTATCAAAATATTTTCAATGTCTGAAGTATGCCATGGGCATATAAATTTTGAACATTTCCACTAATTGTGGGGTCTGCCACCGGGTCTCAGATGGCCATGTCCCATTTTTGAAGAACTAGTTCAACTTTCCTTAGTTATGTATGTATCTACTCCATCAGCTACTGTGCCAGCGGAGTCCCGGCCTTGTGGACATGGGTTCCTTAGTAATGTATGAATACATAATTTCTCTCATCAAAGGTCGAATATTAAATAAGTTTTACACTGTCAAATTTGCAAAAAAGTTAACAAATTGAAGATATCAAAAAGTTCACTCGTTGACGATATAACTCACAAACAACTTATCACTTTTCATTCTCATATTTTGTTCGCATGGTTTCTACAATTTCTGCAAAGCAACTTATCATTTAAATTATTAGCACATTTATTTGAAGACCTTCATTTTCTGAGCAAATCACACAGAATGCAGTAATTTATAAATGAAATTGATTAAAACTATATTTCAGTGAAAATATACAGAATTTTTTATGTAGAGAATATATCTCGTGGAAACTTTTTCAGACATTAAATTATGCATTTTAAATGTTTTTTTGAAACAAAACACCTCAAAGTTAATTTTATATTTCCAGAAAATTGTAAAATTCTGGGTAAATATCAAGAGACTCAACAGGTCCCATTCTCGATTAGTACCTTTTGTAAACCTGTAGAAGAGAACGTCCAATTTATTGTGCCCATTGTTGTTTGACCACATATTGTTTGTAGGCAAGTTTGCGATACACATGCACGGAGGCAAAAATGAGAAATCCAATTTCAAGTAACCAAAATAACAGGGAACTGCGTCGTTACACACTACGCGTTCCAAACAAAAGGTAATTTTGAAATTTCCAATTCTACTAAACTGTTCGCATGTGGTGAACACATGTGTTTAACTCGATCGATCCGTGTACTTACACCCAGGATGTACTTTTCCGCATTCGTCGAACACAGGTTTTAGACCCTGTTCGGCAAATAAAACAGGTCATGCAAAGAAAATTAAATGCTTTTAGAACTCATGGTTAAAAAATTGCATGTGGAAAAATATTAAAACATTTCAATATTAACCCTGCAGCACACGATCTCGTATATATTCGAAGACATGTAGTGGCGTCCATATTCATTATTGGACGCTTTGCTTATCTGCTTGACAAACTGACCACTGGGATTTTCAAGAACATTTACAGTTATCGAAATTTTAAAACTTCAATAAAAACGTTTACCAATAGCAAGCACAATAAAAATTATGATAGAAAATATGATAAATTGCACTACGCGCTCCGGGCTGCAAATCATTGCACCGCCATTGGTTTGATTTAGACTATCCTGGTGACGACAGTGCAAATATCACTGACACGAACAAGAAGCTATGGCATATGAGAAGCTAATGGAGAGATTATTTGAAGTACGGTGTTCACACGACTTTCTATGGCGCTCTATCAATGGAAGAGCAACTCCGTCATCTAAAAGATCGACGGCGTTAAATTATCAAAAACTCAGGTTAAATTACCATAAACATTTATCGCAATTTTCAAAAGCTAAAGATTTTATTCTTACGCAAACAATTTTTACAAAAGATGTTTAGAACAGACTTTCAATATTTTGATCTTTGTTTAGGAGAAACTGACTGAGTACTAATTAAGGTTAATAACTGACCGTCTTTTTCTTAGCAATACCATTTCATTTTTGAAATACATTTTTACAATCTGCATTGTTGATAATGCAAAGGAAAAATAATGTTTTTGACTTATCAAATGAATTAAAAGAGTTATATAAGTATTTTGAGAAATAAACTGCTATTTTTTTGTAAATGCGGCGTATAATTTTATGTAAGCAAACGTTCAGTTTATCTCAAAATGTAACAGAAGCACTTCGAGAAAATTTTCCAAATTTTTAATATCGTATACTGAATAAATTTAAGTTTAGTGTCTGATTGCTCACCAAATGAGAAAAAAATGTTTCTTTCGTAATACCAATTTACAACTTTTATTTCCTTCATTATTATTTTTCTTTTATGATTTACTCGCAACCATTATTCGCTTCTTAGCACCTGACATGCATATATTTTTACTTCGACACCAGTAGGAAATCAAGAAGTGGCTTCAGACTTGCGTGTCAATTATAATCGGGCTTTGATTCGGTTCATACATGTTTCGTTCCTGAATTCGCGGAAATCTTAGGATTAGATCTATGTTCGATGAATTGGATGAAGATATCAATTTTTAAGGCTCAAAACGTTGACTAATAGAATTCCTATTTATGTCTCTGTATCTTCTTATTTTCAAACTATTACATTTTTGTTTGTTACGACTTCAATATGTATTGTTGTGGAACGTTAAGAATTTTTATATTGGTCCATTATATACATTCACAGAATGTGAATTACATTACAGATTATAAGAAAGGTATGTAGTTTAAATAAAGGGGTAAATTTAATTTTACTCATTATGGAAATAAATTGATTTTCTATGTCTCAATTTTACTCACTTGCAAATATTTAAATATATTATGGATTTAATTGTGAATTAATAAATTATAATCAAGTCAACGTATATGAGTAAACAAATGGTATAATGTATTGCATTCAATAATGATCGCATGCAGTCGAATTTGAATGGTATCCTCCCATTCCCACTTCGTGAGACAACGGGGTCGACGGAGACAGTCATTATATCAGAGCAGTAGGTCAAAACCGCAGACATGTTGCGTTCTCCTATCTGTGTGGATTTGTAAACGCGTGAGATAACAGAGTGTGAGAGCAGAATATGAGAGCAGAGTGTAAGAGAAGAGAGTGAGAACACAGCAGTGTGAGAGCAGGATCTGAGAGCAAGATATGAGTGCAGGATGTGACGGTCGACTGTGAGATCAGGACATGTGTGCAACATATGAGCGCAGAGTGTGAATGCAGGATGTAAGAGCAGAGTGTGGAGGCAATTTGAGAGAAGAGTGTGAGGGTAGAGAGTGAGACCAGAGAGTGAGAGCAGAGTGTGAGAGTAGAGAGTGAAAGCAAGGTGTGAGAGCAGAGTTTGAGAACAGTCTGAGAGCAGAGTGTGAGGGCAGAGTGTGGGGGCAAATTGAGAGAAGAATGTGAGGGCAGAGAGTGATAGCAGAGTGTAAGAGCAGAAAATGAGAATAGAGAGTGAAATCAGAGTGTGAGAGCAGAGTGTGAGGGCGGAGAGTGAGATCAGAGCGTGAGAGCAGAGTGAGAATAGAGAGGGAAAGCAGGGTGTGACAGCAGAGTGTGAGGGCAGAGAGTGAGAGCAAGGTGTGAGAGAAGGGTGTGAGGGCAGAGAGAGAGAGAGAGAGAGAGAGAGCAGAGTGTGAGAGCAGAGAATGAGAATAGAGAGTGAAAGCAGGGTGTGACAGCAGAGTGTGAGGGCAGACAGTGAGAGCAGGATGTGAGAGTAGAGAGTGAGAGCAGGGTGTGAGAGCAGAGAATGATAATAGAGAGTGAAAGCAGGGAGCGAGAGAGTAGAGAGTGGGAGCACAGTGCGAGAGCAGCGTGTGCGAGCGGGGCGTGGGAGGACTCACCAGGCCGGCCCAGAGCAGCCAGCCGTCGGGGTTGCTGAGCGTGGTGGCGGCGATGACTTGCGGCAGCAGCAGCGACACGTTGCGCGCCGCCCAGCCGCGCACGTTGCGGGCCACGCACGCGTACTCGCCGGCCTCGGCCTCGCTCACGTTGAAGATGCTCAGGTTGGTCCACTTGTCGCGCCCCATGCGCTCCTCCTCGATGAGGAACACCAGGTCCGGGTTGGAGGCGTTGCCGGCGCCGCCCACGGGCCGCCCGTTGAACAGCCACGCCACGTCGGGCTCGGGGTCGCCGCGCGCGTGGCAGCGGAACGTCACGTTGCCGCCCACCTCCTCCTGCACCATGTGCTCGCCCAGTGCCACCTCGGGCGCGCACGCGAAGTCGGCCGCCGGCACGTCCTCCCAGAAGCGGCCCGCGATGCCCGCCACGGCCTGCGCGCTGCCCGGGCCGGCGTCGGCGCACGTGAGCGGCAGCGAGTGCAGGTTGGTGGCGAGCAGCCAGTTGCGGAAGCCGCGCAGCTCGCAGTCGCAGCGCCACGGGTTGCCGTCCAGCGCCAGCGTCTTGAGGCGCGCCAGCGGCTCGAACACGCGCTCGCTCAGCTGCGTCAGGCGGTTGCCGCGCATGTTGAGCGTCTCCAGCTGCGCCAGGTGCGCGAAGGCGTCTCGGTGCACGCGCCGCAGCTGGCAGCCCTCCAGCTCCAGCGTGCGCAGGTGCGGCAGCGCCGGGAACTGCGCGTCGCGCAGCTCCGTCAGCGGGTTGCCGCTGAGGAGAAGGAGGCGGAGCCGCGTGTTGCCCGTGAAGGTGTCCGGGTGCAGCGAGGCGATGGCGTTGTCGGACAGGTCCACCTCGACGAGGATGAGCAGGTCCTTGAAGGCATCGCGGTGCACTTCGCGGACGCCCGCCCCGCGAAGAAAGATGCGCTGCAGATTGGGCAGGCCGGCCGAGTAGAACGCCTCCTTGGTGAGGTACGGGATGTCGTTGCCGCCCAGGTCCAGCACCTGCATCTCGGGGTTAAGGTGGCTGGGCACGGCGGTGAAGCCGGCCTCGCGGCACACGGCCGTCTTCTTGCCCGACACCCACTTGCAGCGGCAGGCGGCCGGGCAGTCGCTCCAGTCGGGCGCGCCCAGCGCGGCGCGCGCCGCCAGCAGCAGCAGCAGGGCGAGCGGCAGCAGCAGCGGCGGCGGCGCGGGCGCGGCGGGCGCGGCGGCCGCGGGCGGCGCGGGCGGCGGCGGGCCGCGCTGGGCCATGCTGGCGGGGGCGGCGGGGGCGGCAGGTAATGGCGGCTGGGGGCCCGCAGCGGCGCGTCATCTCGAGGCGCGCGCTTCGCGGCCGGGCGCCGCCGGCCGCATGGGGGCAGCGGGCGCCGCTCCGGGGCTGCTCCTGCCGCACGCAACACAAACACGCGCCGCTCAACACAAGCAGCAACACACGCATGCGCCTATACTGCAATTTTCGTAACTTTGTCCCTCACAGGAATCATCTGTTTCGCTGCCATCCAATCGGGCTTATATTTCACGACAGTGACGGCACTATGGTGACGTTCAAGCTCTCTATTGGATGAAACCGTCAACAGCTGATTCCTGTCAGGGACAAACTTACGAAAATCGCAATATAATATAAACGGAAACGAAATGAGAGTTTCTATTGGCTAGTTTACTATTGGTTGGACAAGAGAATCATTTTCGAAATATCGACTGTGTCCATGGCCCATAGGTCATGTCACATTTTGTCATGTCACAATTTGTCATGGTCACATTTTGTCAATTTTTTAGTTGTTTTCCGCGTATTATAGAGAATTATTGTCTCATTTAGCCAAAAGTGAAATCCTATTTTCTTTTAGTTTTTACTAACAAATATGGTTGACTTATGCTGTTTCTAAAATAAACATATTGGGACAAAATAACAATATTGTCATTCACTAAATAATTCTTTACAGTATCTGAAATATATTTGAATGAACACCTTAATTATAATAAATTGTTACCTTTAATTAATTATTTCCATTATTAATGATTCACGCAATGCTTAGTTTTGTGATTGTGCAGAGAAAGGACCCACTTCTTCCTCGTGGGGAATATAGAAGTACTCCATTAACTTTTGATGTCATAAATCGATTTTTACATTGTCGCACTTCGTAAGGAGAGAAAGTTCTGTAATTTTGCACCGGAAAACACTTCATCATCTGTCATATTTGAAATCGATCCAAAAGTTTCGAAAAAATTCCTCATAAATTCAATGCTGTCCATTTTCAATCCCATGCTTTTCACAAAAACTGTTTCAAAATAGAATTATCAACATTCCCACATACATTTTATCTAATGAGGAAAATCACGCTATTCTATGTAAAAAAATCCATATCAAATTTGAGAATTCTGCTAAACACAGTAGACAAAAAACAAAAAACTGTGAATTGAATTTGAAAATTGGTGATTTCGTCTGAAGACGCTTTTTAAATAATTTCTCTGAATGTAGAGATAACACACGTATTGACATAATTAAAATTAAAGAACTGATTTTACAGAGAAATTTCAAACGTTAATAAGTTAACTTTATACTGATTCAATATTGAAATAATATGAAGCGGTTAAACTGACCATGTTAGACTTACAGTTTGCAAACCACATTCGGTACATCAGTTACCCTTGATCTAACAACGGTATTGAACATTTGTTACTAGCATCGCATTATTGTAACCGACAAAATATATTAATAACGAATATATAATCACTATAATTCACTTATTCTGACAATGGTAATGTTTCTGAATTCTATAAAAAATTCTAGTAAACTGTGTAAAATAACAGACCGTTCTACGCTTTCTTTAAAATAAATAATGCAAATTATATTTCCCATTTAATTATTATTACATTTAGTTATCACAAGGTTCGTTTTTAACCTTGCTTTCAAATGATTGTAAAAGAAAACAAATGTTATATTTCAATTTAGTAATTTTGTGATGTGGTGTTAAATTTTTAATAAATACTCAACACAACGTTAAAAAAAGAGCAATAATCGTAACCACATAATTAATAGCGTTCATATTCTGTCTTTAGAGAGCATTTTACACAGAAAATGAAGAGCAAGATATAATGAGCTTAGAATTAGTAACATCTTTCATGTATTGTAGGATTGCAAACGGTTTAACAGATGAACACGCGTATGAGTTTTAAACAAATAAAACTTTTTTCAGAGCAACAAAAGCAAATATATAATATATATATATATAAAATATAATATATAATATAATATAAAGAAATATATAAATATATTTCTTTTCTTGAAAAAAGACTGTTAATATATAGTTAATAGTCATCAACTGAAAAAAAAAATTAACAGAATTCCCAGAGATCGCGAGTCTGTACACATAGCATGTCCACGTACAGAAAGGTAAGAGCTAGCATGTTTTACATCGATTCCCACAAATAAATGGTAACAGGATCAATGTATTAGATATTTCAATATAAGGTAGATTTATGAGCATAGCAGGGAAAATTAATTATATGTTATTACGTTTAGAATTCATTATCAAGTGAATTTCGATAGCGTGCCCGAGAGGGAAGTAATAATAAAAAATAATTGAGATATTTAGATTTATTGAAAACATCAGAATACATTTTAGATATTCCGAGTAATCATCATTTAAGTATAACAGACAATGCATCTGCTTTTTATGTTCTGAATTTGTTTCGTAAAATTTGACATTTTGTCCCACTGTAAATCATAAAACTTGAAAGAAACAAACTATGCAACATCACAGTACCATCACTCACTTTGTCGCATATCTATATTTCATCGTTTTTAACAGCGCAATGCACAACATGCAATGAAAATATTGTATAAAAGCAATGGGCCGCACCACAAAACGCTGTTATTTTTTATTCATTTTTAAAGGAAAAATGGTGTGTCAGTAAATTATATCTGAGCACTTAGGTTTTCACAAAATATTCCTCTTTGACGACAACAACAAGCAATAAATGCTTAAAGAGAAGTATAATGAAGTACAATCTGATGTAATGTTTTTTACCAACTGCTATTACGCAACAACGAGAATACAAATCACCATAATCATGCTAATCCCCTGCAATTCTACGTTGAGAATGCAGAACTAAAATACAGATATAAAACCTGCTACTTTAACAACAACTACAAATTGAATGGAAAGTAATCAAACTACGAGTATTGTTTCGCACGCATCAGACTGTTGATAGATTCACTAATAATATCATCCTCGAGCTCTGACCGTTACTGCAGCATAATATTTCATCAACTTTGAGTCCCTGGGAGACGTCATTTCCAGGAAGTGGTCTTTGCCATCCCCGGCCCAGCACATGAACTCGCTATCCAGTTTCATTCTGTATACATTTGACTTGCAGACGCACTTCACTGAGAGTACGGACAGCACACAAGCGCCCACGCTCGGCCCCCACCCGCCCCGCCGCCCGCCACGCCCTCGCCTCCGACGCCGACACTATCTCCATGCCCACCTCTGCGAACCCGCTACCCCGCCTCCGCACCCGAAGTCCCCCCTGCCCCGCCTTCACCTCCGCCCCGCCGACGTTCCCATCCCCCGCCTCCACATACGCCGTCGCGTCGCCACGTCCCCAGCCCACTATCGTCTCCACCCCGCCACCACTGCCTGTCAGCCCTGTCCATCCATTCCACCGCTATCCCCGTCCCGACAACACACCGGGCTCCGTCCCAGCCACTCCCACTGCCCCTTCCGCTTTCCCCACTCCCGCTGCAGTCACTACGACCCAGGAGGTCCTAGGTTCCACTCCCGACGGCAGGATTTTCGGCACTAGCTTGTCATGCTACGTTGAATTCAGTAGCTGTCTGGAGGAGAACTCTAGCGGACCGGCTGCTCTGGTCGGTAGTTTTTCGTGGTTTCTCCGATCAATACCAGGCGAATGCTGGAGCAGTACCCTAACAAACGGGCTATGGACCGCGCGCGATCTTTCCTTCCTCTTCCTTGTCCTACTCCTCTCCTCTTACACACGCACTTACACTGACATACACTACACTACCACACATGCCGGGAGATCGGTCGGGAGCATTACAGCTTGTCCCGGCTGGGACTGGTGCCCCGCTGGTGGGAGATACCTGGTTGAGAGGAAAACCCCGCTAGTTGACGGTAGGTCGGGGCCCAATCTCGCCATCTAGGGATCGAAAGATCACCGCCACTTCCCGAGGACAAAAACACGCACTACACTTACGGAACTAATGACTATAGAAGTTGACACCCCCGAAAATTACGAACAATCAATCTCACTCCCGTTTTCTGTACACCACTACCGTCACCGTCCCCTCCTCCGGCCCGCTTCTGCACCAACCCACCATCATCCACACAGTTGCTGCTCCGCTTCCACGAGACGCCACCTCCGCAAATGCACTCGCCTGCGCAGCGGGTCCCCTCGCAAGCCCTAGGGCGTCGGGTGCGGGAAATTGAATCGGACAAATGCATCCTGCATTTCGGCGCTTCCACAAGATCCCGCCCCGCCCCGCCCCGCTCTGCCGCAACCAAACCGCTCCCTCCCCCTCCCCTCTCCCGCGCTTCCGCTCGCTACTCGGCGGCGTCGCAACGCTTGCGCGCTCCTCTCGCGGCCGGATGGGGAGATAACCAGTTCACAGCGCTGCGCTTTTATTACGGTAAGACAGCCTCTCGGTGCGTCATTCATTATATTATGGATCTTACGTGTTTTAAATTTTACTTACTGAAAAGCAAACTGTTATTATTTACGGTTCAGCCTCTAGATAAAATCTCAAGATTGAGGTAACCGTACGGGCTTTTGGCACGTAATCGCCCTTTTTGATGTCGAAGTTGGATTATACAAGCATGAGTAATACTATTATTATTATTATTATTATTATTATTTAAGCACACATAGTGAGATATTGCATATATACTAAAAACAACAGTCAACGTAGTGCACACAACAAACAGGTCTCGCAGTGCAGTCACGACATTCACTGAACAGTCAGACAAGGTAATTTGTTTTAAATGTCTCACCCTACAAAAATGTTATAATCTGAGAAAATATTTAATGAATGAATGAATGAATTATGAGTTATCCGCAATATAAATACCTTTTGCCTACGATAATTTCAAGACTGCTTTTAGAAAAGATGTGCTACTAAAAATAAACTTGTGTATTCCTAACTGCGAACAACATTCGCTCCAGCATTAATCACAGTTTCTGAATCCTATACGAAAAGCTGAAATTTTATTCTGCACTATTTAAGAAATTTACTGAGTATCGCTGCTCTTCGTCTTTCATTTCATTCGGAACGCCATCGCGGCCTCCTCCTCGGCGTCGCATCTCCATTTCGCAGAGCCCTTCCCACAATCGCTGCCTCCTCAGCGCTCTCCCGCGGACCCGCACTCCCCGCCCGCCCCCATGCATAATACAATTCCCGAGGCCAGTGGCTTCTCGCGGAGGGCGGCTCGGCGCGGCCCAGCCCACCCCCACAATCAGCCTGGCTGCGCGAGCCACGCGCCTACCTGCCCGCAAAGCCCCCGCCGCGCAACTTCACTCCCAGGCCCCGCCTCGCCAACGTCCCCTCCTCGCCGTGGCCTCGCCCCGTGATCTGCTGCGGGAGGATACGGACACCGACCCGCCGCCTCTGCCTTCCGCCCTGCGCTGCACGGTCATTTTCTTTCGTGTCTCGATTCCCCGCTAAATCTTTGTCAGGCTTCCACTTGTTCCTTTCCGCTCAATCGATCAAACTACCATGCCACATCCTCGCCGATGTTAACGCCAAGCTAGGTCCCGCTACATTATGGTACGCCCCGCCACGTTACTGCCCGCCACGCTACTCTTAGCCACATCCTGCTCCGCCACGCTACGCCCCGCCACGCTCCGCCCGCCACACTAAGCGCCGCCAATGTATGTTCCACCGAGCGATTACCCGCCAAGATATTACCTTCCACACAGATCCACGTTTCGCAATCCCACCACGCAGAATCTCCCACACACAAATCTCCCCGCCTCACAACGTCCACCACGCAACGCCCTGCCAAGTTACTTCCCGCCATGCAACCCCCGCCACACAGATCCCCGCCATACAGATCCCCGTCACACATATCCCCGCAATTCCTCGCCAAACAGCTCTACGCAGGTCTCCGCCATGCAACTCCCCGCTATGCAGCTCCTCGGCGTACAGCCCAGCCGTGGAGATCCCCGCCTCTCTGCGTTCCGCCGCGCGATTACCCGCCTTGCCGTCCTCTGCCGACCCCTCCCCCGCGCCGCCTCTTGCGCCGCAAAGCCCCCGCAGCGCCACGCGGCGCCCACTTTCGGCGAGGCACCCGGCCGGCGAGGCGCCCGGCCGCACCGGCACGGCGGCTTTCTGAATTAACGCAGGGAGCCCGGCGCAGCGACCGCGCCACTGTTTGCTCTGCCCCGCGCACACTGCGCTCGGCGGGCGGCCTTTCGTACGTACTCATCCGACGGGCAAGTTCAGGCGCGACAAGAAATAGCATTAACCGTCGCCAAGGTGCAAATGTTATTTTATAGTACATTTATTATTATATTTATTGTTATTGGACATTTTATTGTTATTATTAAACTTTCGATTCGGATGGTATAACGGTACAATCGGATTGTTGTACCCAAGATTGCGGGTTCAAACCCAATCGAAGCCGTGGATTTTTAAGGGCGAAACGTACGCCTTCCTTCGTACGTCTTCCTTCGGAGGGGAAGTAAAGCCGGCTGTCCCATGTAGTAGATTTATTGCATGTTAAAGATTCTCAAGCCTAAATGAAGGCTCTGAGCTAAATTCAAATCGCCTGTTTCGTCGCCCGAGATAATACCTTCTTTCTCCGCTACGTGGTGAAAGGAGTGTAGTGAAATATGCGTGGTCAGACGGAAGAGCAGGCCTCATGGCCCGAGTCTCGCCACGTAAAATAAGGAATTAACTAACTAACGTTTGTCACATGTGCGCAAATTTTTACGCCAACACTCGATCGTTGTATGGTGTCTAATACTAGGTTCTTTCCACTCATTCTGGATTCAGCTGTACCGGAATGTCCCGGGACGAAAGAACGAAACTTCAAAAATAAGTTCTTAATTCAATTTTAAGCATATTTTGTCTAATAAACTCCTTCGAGATTTCCAATTCCTGAGCCCCATTAAGCACTCAAAAGTTGATTTGAAAAAAGGCTTTCTATACAAAATTTGCATTTCAGAAATATAAACAGCATTTGAATTGTGTAAGTTGGGTGCTTTTTTTATTTCTGTGTAATTTTTTCTGTATGCATTAATACATTCATTTCGTTTGTAAATAATAAACAATTTGCATGATTTTGGAGTTTTTATGTTTCTGAAATGCAAATTTTTATATAGAAAGCCTTCTTTCAAATCAATTTTTGAGTGCTTTTTGTGGCTTAACCATTCGATGTACTGAAGGAGTTTATTAGACAAAATATGCTTGAAATAGACTAAAGAGCCCATTTTCAATATTTTGTTGTTTCCTCCCTGGACTTCTTGTATATTACGAGATTCATTTGTTGTTGCTATTAACGTATTCACCATTGTGCTCGAGTAATATTCATTCTTCCTGAAGAACTGCATATTATACGAAATCGAATACACAAGAGGTAGTTCAAATGAGTGCACATTTCATTTTACGGAAACATCTGTAAAGAACACATTTGAAAATATTTTTCTGTGATCAGTGACTAGCCCCAAACGACCACATGCTAACGCTGTTTACTAGTGTTTTTTCACTTTGATGTATTGAAAATTATTCATCTCACTGAAAATACAAGTATCGCGTCAACAACACAATTTCAAAATTAAAATTGAAAACGAAAACGGATGAGATAAATGTGAAACTAAATCTAATGGAAATATTTATTTACGAGACTTAAACGAAATGTTAGTTTTTTTCTAAACAAAAGGAATGTTCATGTTTTCGCCTCGTTCTAAATTTTGAAGAGAGTGTACAAAAGACACTTTCCTTCACGTTGCTTACATTATTTCGATACGAATTCATGAACGTATGTCTACTGCAAAGCACAACTCTCCAATGCATTAACAACAAACAGAATAAGTGGTTTCCACGCATGAGTGCAAAAAATAATTTTTTTCTTTTTTAGCATTCTCTTCAAGTCTCTACCCTGGAGGAGCATTTCCTTCTAACGAAGCACTTGAATTTCCGTTGTTTTTGTGTGTCGAGTTCAGCAAATAACTTGCAGCACATCATTGTTTTCTATTCATTTGTTCTTTTATTGATGAAAAAGATCACTAATTCTTAACACTCTCGTTCATTTCGACAAAAGCCGGAAACATTGGTTGTTTCTAATGCGTTTTCTCCGCCTCCGGAAGACAGCTGAAAGTTTGAATACAACAATTTCTTGATGACCTTTCCCTGTGCAATACCAGGCACAACAGCGCGCAAGCAGAACGAGTTTATTTTCGCTAGTCGCAACTGAGAGACAGATTTATTTGCGGACGAAAGTGTACTCGCAGTGCACACGAGCTTCTCACGTATTTCATTTCAAAAACACCGCGACGCAAGTTGAGCAACTTGGCGAGAAGGGAAACAAGCAGCAAGAAAAGTTGGCTTTGCGAATGTTGCGGAATTCATCCGTTATTAAGTTTTTCCCCTCTTTCTGCGAGGTACAATTTCATTTCCATTTGCGGGTGGAGTTACTGAAGCTTCACGCGAAGCCGGCGGTTTGACCACCGAGGGAGCACTCCGCGTAAAAGGTGAAGTATGAAATGTATAAAAATATTGCCGTCCGTATGGCAGATACTTTTATACTTTTTGCGTTCTTTGCTGTTTACGTTCGGGGAGAAATGGAGTAGGAGGAGGCAATTGTAAACTAAACTTTATACCTGAACAAGAGTAATTGTTTTTCTAGTCTCCTGGATGTATGTGGGTATTAAAAGTAATGAGATGAAGAGAGGTATGTTGGCTGATGTGTGAATCGAGGTAATAAATAAATGATAGATGTGTACCACTACATTTGCTTTACAAATGTCACTTACATGGTATAGTGATGAATAATGCCGTTTTCGAAGTGGTAGCAGTTTTGTGGACACAACGCAATTGGTTGGTCTGGATATTGGGACTAATGAGTCAACACAAGCGGATCTGAACACCACCATTGAAACTAAAAAATGTTTTACACTAGACTTTGACAAGAATACCTAGTTAAGGCATTTTATTTCTCATCAATGAGAGAAATGACAAATATTTTATAGTTATTTCTCATGTTCTCTTTCCTAAGGTGAGTTAACATTGACTTCTGAATATCAAAGTGGATAAATGACTTTTACTGTCACATTTTTTACTCAGACTTGTGCATTCAGTGTTCGAATAACTTTCTATAATTGAAAGAAAGATTTATTTCACTGACTTTTTGTTGTCAATTTTGCAGAATAATTACTAAGGTAACTAATAAAGAGAACTGATATTTTCCTTCAAATTAAATATTGACGCCAATAACTACATTTGCAATGAATACGTCTAAGAAACTATCTTACAATTTACGTATGTCCTTTTTAGTACGAATCATACAAACTTACTAGTACATTCTTTTGGAATCATTCTCAAAATGCTGAAAGGAAGCCTTGCTGATTTATGCCGCCCCATTGCTTTGCTCACTTTGCAGTAAGTGCATGGGTTGGATATATGAGTATGTGTCTATCAAACCGGCGAATGTAATGGACATCTGTATTTCGAGATATTTTACACATGTTTGAGTAGTTACTGTAATTTTGCTCGGTATTTGGAACGAGAAATGCCAACTCGACAAAATGAACTTTGTAAAGGCGTCACATTACAGAAGAGTTCAGGATTTCTTGTTTCGTAGTGTAGTGACCCTGCGTATGTTACATAGAAGTTCATTTCCGTTGTCTTTAACGAGGCACCTCTCTGTGCAGAACCATTTAATTTTGCCGCACACAGATAAACAAAAGGTAGAAATACAGATAGACAGGCATACACATACAGAGAGACAGATAGACAGGCAGAGACATACGATTGACGTATCGTGTATATATATATATATATATATATATATATATATATATATATATATATATAGAGAGAGAGAGAGAGAGAGAGAGAGAGAGAGAGAGGGAGGGAAGGAGGGAGGGACAGCGGAAGAGAGAGGACGGAACATGTCACGCCATGGACTGAGAGATTGTGCCCGTGAGGAGCGTAGAAGTGTGGAGAGTGGGAGGGGGGCGGAGAAGAGTGTCCGGCGAGCGCCAGAGGAGGGGAGGGCGAGAGCCGAAGCGAAGCAGGCGGACAACAGCAAAGCAGCGGCACACGCCCCTCACGGCCACGCCCCCCGCGACCAGGCGCAGTCAACGCGCGCGGCGCAGCGGCCACGGCCTCGCCCGCGCCATCGCCATCACCCTCGCCATTACTCTCGCACGCGCCTTCACCATTACCCTCGTTCTCGCCCTCGCCATTACCCTCGCTCTCGCCCTCGCCATTACCCTCGATCTCGTCATTACCCTCGCTCTCGACATTACCCTCGCTCTCGCCATCGCAATTACTCTCGCCAGCGCCCTCGCCATTACCCTCGCTCTCGCCCTCGCCATCACCCTCGTCCTTGCCATTACCCTCGCTCTCGCCATTACCCTCGCTTTTGCCATCACCCTCGCTCTCACCATTACTCTCGCACGCGCCTCGCTCTCGCCCTCGCCATTACCCTCGATCTCCCCATTACCCTCGCTCTCGACATTACCCTCGCTCTCGCCATCGCCATTACTCTCGCTCGCGCCCTCGCCATTACCCTCGCACTCGCCCTCGCCATTACCCTCGCTCTCGCCCTCGCCATTACCCTCGATCTTGTGACCGTTCGTGTAAGTCGGCCGTGGGGAAATTTCGTGGGTAATTTGGCTCTTGTTGAAATTTGAAAAAAAACACAAAGTTGAAAGCCACAAACATTAATATAATTGAATCTCAAAAAAAAAAACACAAATTGCAAAATTACCTAACATGCACAGATAAACAAATGAACAAAGAAAAATACAACAATGAACAGCGTAAAAAAAAAAACTTTTTGAGGAAAAATCAACTGCAGAAATTATGAATTTCAAAGTTGGCACAAACTAGCATCACAGCAACATCTTCTGTGACAAAAATAAATTGAAATCCAACAAATTGAATCAAAGATATCTCTGGGGAGATGAGTACACATAATAGTACATCAGAGGGTAGAGCACAGGCATTTCGGATGACAAAATGCCTCAGCACTTTCTGTTTACAAAAGTTGCAATTAACCCTTCCTCAACATACACTGCATTAGCATACATAGTAGTTTCTTGCAAAACAATTCACTTCAATTACAAAGACATATGTTGTGTACAATTAAAATGAATAAACATAGTTTTGAAAACACAGAATATTCAAAAGAAATTGCAAAAAAAAAAAAAAACTAAACATGTGTGTTTGCACCATAAATGTGAAACATTTATTACAACCTACACCTTTGGTTGAAATTAAAAATATGTTGTATTTTTACTCAACAGGCATCCAATTTCAATAAATATTTCAAGATATTTAAGTTCACTTAAATTCAACAGTTCATTGCAAATATACTTTTATAACCTTTTAATTGTTCATAAATAACCCAAATTGTTTCTAACTTGATTTGGATTTTACACTATCATCAAAATGTTCTTTTTGATTTAAAGACAGAAACTGCACTTGTAGTGTATTAACATGACAAGATTCTATCATAAATAAGTGATGTTCTCCCCTTAGAAAGACACACTACTTCAAATATCTTTTGAAAATAGTCCACAATGATTATGGAAATACCAATGGTCGGGTATATCATACATTATGCAAGAGTGTTAATGGCCAAAAAAAATATTAAACAATCTGACAGTGAACTACAGGAACAACACTTCAACCTGCATTCTACAGTCAATTGCTTCCAAATTCTCATTACTTTTTATAGTATCACATACAAAATTGTTTTGTCTTTTAACACCGACCTTATTTCGATGGCCGTGGCGTTCGCCACCAGCGCACAACTCACAGCGAACTAATGCGGCTGCCGACGCTCTGTCTTGGGCCTAAGCACGGGTTCTCTCTGTAACCACGTCTTACTCCAAAACCAGATGCCTCTGTCGAATGCGCATCTGCGGTGTGAATTTAGCCACCACTGGGCCAAACCTCTTTCTCGCTAACTGGAGCTCGCGGCCCCACACCATCAGCTTCCAAATTCACGCTGCTACCTCACGCTGCCGCTTCTCGAAACATTCTGCGCACTTTCCAGACACCGCCGTTACAACCCCTTCTTTTCCGCGTAGGGGAGGGAACAACTGTCTTCCCCCCGCCGCACTCCAGCGACCGCTGATAAGGCGACGGGTTACGTAATCGCGCGGCGAAGCACGCAGACGAGGTCTTTCTTATCGCCAAATAGTGACTGAGCGAGCTCAGGATCGCTACAATCTCGCCATTACCCTCGCTCTCGACATTACACTCGCTCTCGCCATCGCCATTACCCTCGATCTCGCCATTACCCTCGCTCTCGACATTACCCTCGCTCTCGCCCTTGCCATTACCCTCGCTCTCACCATTATCCTCACTCTCGCCATTACCCTCGCCCACGCCGTCGCCATTACTTTTGCCCGCACCCTTGCCATTACCCTCGCTCTCGCTATTATCCTCACTCTCACCATTACCCTTGCTCTCTCCATTACCCTTGTTCTCGCCATTACCCTCGCTCTCGCCCTCGTCATTACCCTCACTCTCGTCCTCGCCATTACCCTCACTATCGCCATAACCCTCGCACACGCCCTCACCATTATTCTCGTTCTCGCCCTTGCCATTACCCTCGCTCTTGCCATTACCCTCACTCTCGCTATTACCCTTGCTCTCGCCCTCACCATTACCCTCGTTCTCTCTCTCGCCTACGCCCTCACCATTACCCTCGGTCTCGCCCTCGCCATTACCCTTGCTCTCGCCATTTACCTCGCCCACGCCCTCGCCCACGCCCTTGCCGACGCCCTCGCCCACGCCCTCGCCATTACCCTCGCTCTCGCCCTCGCCCATGCCATTACCTTCGCTCTCGCCCTCGTCCACGCCCTCGCCCACGCCCGCGCCGTTGTTTTGGCCATTACCCTCGCTCTCGCCCTGCCCAATAATCGCTCGCGGGGGGCGGCGGGAGGGGGCGCCCCGGGGACGCGCCAGCCCGAGTGCCAGCTCATCCGACGAGAGGCGCTGGTCGAGGACGCAGTCGCACACTCGCTGGCGGCATCCGAGTCGGGGTCGTCGGCACAGGGGCCATGGAAGATCGGAATGCGTGGCGGGAGGTGCGGAGACAGGAATGAACGAAGCGGGACCGGGGTCGGGAGCGGTGATGAGAGTGGGGCGGCAGTGGTATCGGCAGCAGAGTCGGTAGCTGTGGAGAGAGCGGAATCACGAACAAAATTGAATGTGGAATGGTGGCGACTGTACAAACGGAGGCAACGACGGAGTGTAGAGATGAAATCGGAGGTGGTAGCTGAAGCGAGAGCGCCGGTAGATATGAGGAGTGCTATGCATAGATACATCCATATTCGGATGCAACTGATACTATTGATTAAATTAATTCCAAGGAAATCTCAAATTAAAGGGATTGAATGTTTATTTATCAGAATAAGGAACGTGATTAAGACTCAATTCATACATAATATGAGGTATAAAATAATAATACAATACACTAATGAAATAATTTATGTTAAGTATGAAACATGTTAATTCTTACAAACAAGACATTTTATAAAATAAATTTTTAAAAAACATTACTTATTCTTAGTTTTACTTAGATAGTATGAGAAAATCGTAAAAAATGCCGTTTTTACTTTCAATTCGTTAAGATAGACCGACATTGAAATTATACCATTTCAAAATCGTACTAAATATAAGAAAATTGAAAATATTATATGCGATGGCCTGAAGGGCCCTTCTTATTGATAAAATTGCTTATCTTGCACATTAGATAACTTTCAATCCCGTCTTTGAAAGCAGTTCAATCCGATGCATGTACGTTCAAGCTGCAAACTAATATTCCTCTGCTATCCTCTCTCCGAAACAATGTCGACACACACGCATTCTCTATTCAGGCACAAGATACACCACCGTAATACGCAGCAGTATCAAGAGCGTGTATTTGCAGCGAGGATGATCTGATTAGAGCGCTTCTGTGAATCCCTCTATCTCCTGTCTTGGCGCAACATTCATCCGGCGCCGCTCGCAGCGCCGCCTCGCGTCTGGCGAGTGCAGCGGCCGCGCCGCCGGAAGAGACGAACCCCGGACCGCGGGCCCCCACGCGCGGCAATTTCCGTCCCCGCACGCAAACACGTCGCCCGCGCCGGCGGCGGAAATGGCGTGGGCGGCGTCGCCCGCCGGCCTCGCGCCCACGTCGCCTCCGCGCCGTCTCCCGCCGCCCCGCGCCGCCCCACGCCGCCCTCGCGTCGCCCCGCGCCGCCCCGCGCCGCCCCGCGCCGCCCCGCGCCGCCCCGCGCCGCCCCGCGCCGCCCCGCGCCGCCCCGCGCCGCCCCGCGCCGCCCCGCGCCGCCCCGCGCCGCCCCGCGCCGCCCCGCGCCGCCCCGCGCCGCCCCGCCGCCCCGCGCCGCCCCGCGACGCCCCGCGCCGCCCCGCGCCGCCTCGCGTCGCCCCGCGCCGCCCCGCGCCGCCCCGCGCCGCCCCCCCGCCGCCCCCGCGCCGCCCCCGCGCCGCCCCCGCGCCGCCCCCGCGCCGCCCCGCGCCGCCCCCGCGCCGCCCCGCGCCGCCCCCGCGCCCCCCCGCGCCGCCCCCGCGCCGCCCCCGCGCCCCCCCGCGCCGCCCCCGCGCCGCCCCCGTGCCGCTCCGCTCCTCAGCGTTCAGTCCGCTACCTTGCCCCTTTCTGCGTCCGTCGCCACACCGCACCCCACCTCCGCAGCCGTTCTGGCTCGGGGCGTCTATGATCCGATTAAAATAAGTTGGTGATTGACAGTTGTGCTTCTGAAGCTGATGCTTCATACAAAATGAGTATACGCTTTGGTTACTTTTATAAGTATTTATTTCAAGTGTTTATTTTCGGGTCCCGTGCTCAGTGGCACGTAACCTGTCAACGTCGCTCCTTTCCGTTCGCAACTGTCAATCGCCAACTTCTTTTAATGGGACCATCGTTTTGTCAGTGTAGTGGCTCTGATTGAGAGGCTCTAGGGTTCGAGTGTCGACGGCGGCAGAATTTTCGACACTAGTTGTAGAGCGAGGTAGAATTCGGCCGCTGTCTGGAGGAGAATTGTAGCTGTCGGCTGCTCTGATTGGTAGTTTTCCATTGTTCGATCAATACCAGGCGAATGCCGAAGGAGTAACCCAACGCACGGTCCCCGGACCGCGCGATATCTTTCCTTCTCCTTTCTTGTTCTATCCTCACCCCTTACTTACTCACTATGCACTACACTACCACACATATCGGGAGACCAGTCGAGAGGTTAGAGCTGGTTCAAGCTGGAGCTGAGTCCTGCTGCTGAAGATACCTGAACGATCGAAATACGTAAACCAATGATCTCGTAATTCAGCGTGAGAATACAACTACCTCCCGGGATAGCACAATACGTACGGGACTAATTGCCCTTGCTGTTCACGCGCCCGAAAACACGAAAATCGACCAATCAACTAGTGGGCATTTGGTCGGTGTTACTTTACACGAAGCCTTAACTTTTTCAAACTTTTCGCAAAACGTGCGATAAGTTTTTATTAAACTTTGTCCTCTGATGACGTTTAAATAATACTTAATTAAAATAATAATACTAAAATTACGTAGGTATCATTTTCGTTAAAATCTCAGAATTTTTAAAAATTGCAAATGTTCACCTTTTGTTCGTCGTCTTCCTACAACTGGAATATTGAAAATTGATATTTTATTTTTAGATGAAATCTGTAGTTCACAGACATACAATGAGGTCATGTACAATTTTTCAAAAGTATGATATGTTTCCTCGTAATTTTGCGTGACCTACTTATAAACGAATATTTTCTCAAATACGGCTCCTTTATTTGTTCCTCGGGTACAATAAGGAAATTGGTGTTACTCCTATTTTGAGCAAACTGTCTGTATTTTCGAAAAATTCAAATATAGCATTACAAAAGTAAAACATCGATGATAAAGATTTTTGTGCAATAATAGACCTTTAAAGAAGGTTATATACAATTTTTAAAAAATACAATTCGTTTTCTCGTACTTTTGGCATAAATTTAATTCAATTCATAGAAAACATTTTCAAAAATATTCCAGATTTTATCTTTGAATATTATCTTCAGATAAAGCACATGATGCTTAAAAATGGCATAGATCGCATTATTGATTAACTCTCTGTATTTTTGAAAATTGCAAACAAATAATTAGCATTGCCAAAATACTATATTCATGATAGACTTTTTCCCTTAATAAAATATTTTCTTTAAAACTAGATCTTGAAAAAACGAAAACGAAAATATTTGATATTTAGGAAAATAGCAAATGTCTATGTTCAATATTTGTTTCAGCCACTGTACGATTGCGCGCAGCAGTGCACACTGGTGAGTAAACTCCAAGGAAGCGATGGCGGCTCCGAGCGTTGCGAAAAACTGTTTGGTGGTTGGAAACACTTTTGCGGGTTGATGTAATATTTTAATATCGCGTAGCAGTTACAAAAAATACGAGAAAATATATGCACTACTACTTTTTTTCTAAAGATGTCAAATGATGTAATGGTAATTAGGTGGTAATAATGTCACAAAGCCACAGACACTCATATTTTTTCTGATTCACGTTGGATTACTTTGCCAGAAGATTCTGTAGTTCAAACACATTTTTTAATATCGCAATTCTAAAGCTGTGCAAATAACATGACTTTGAAAAAGTTTTAAAAATATGTTTAGTGCAAACGCAATGAATATTAAACAAACTTGCTTACAAGACTCGGTAGAGGGATAATATATTTACATTTGGCTGCTCAATATGAAATAGAAAAGTTAGTTCACCCAGTCGTATAAATATATTCAAAGTATTTTAATACCAGGTTTTATTTTGTCCGAGAATAATTCCTTTTTTCAATGGATTTCAAAAACATCGAAGATAATACTCGCAAAAATAATGAGCAGTTACAACTCACACAGACAGTTTTAAATTCATAAGTAATAAAACCAGTTATACTCAATTTCCATTTACTTTGTGTCTATCAAAAGAGAATCGTGAGAGTGTAGCCGAAAAAATTTCCCTCGGCTAATTTGTTCTTTTACACACAGTTGTTTTCAATTCAAACGAACTACTTTCAACCAACGACGAAACTTATTTTATAAAACAGACGTTTACCGAAAGCAAAATCAACTCGCACATCAAAAAGTACAGAACGAAGTCAGAAAGCTAGTACTGATAGTAATAACAACAGAGACACCACGGGAACGAAAAAGCCAGCCAGCGGTCCAATTGGCTGCGAGGTCTGATTGGCAAGCGCGTCGGCTCCATATGTGGACACACAGCACAGCGATTGGAATTGCGTATCTCCAAAGCCGATATTTTGCCAAGCGAGCAGCATTCGGACAAGAGTGGTTGTGATCCGTGCGCCGCAGTTATTATAACGTAAGTTTTATCTAGAATTCAACCCTCTACTCTTTGCGTGACAACATACTACATAGCCTCTTCTCGAGTTATCATACTCTTTGGTTTACAATGTACAAAAATGTACAATAGATCAAAAGAGTGTTTTATAAAGTAAAAGTCAGCTTCCAGTAATAATTAAATGTTACAATGTAATACGAAAATTACACATACTATTTCGGGCATCCGAGAACCAAGGGATTTATTGCCTTTCTAGAGCCCTACAAAATTCAGCGAATTGCTAATACTTAGCTGAAATTACTTTAGTGCGGTTATACTTATAAATAACGCAATCTTATAAATAATACCTGAATATATAATGTGAGTGATTTCAGATTGAAAATACTCCACCGACTAACCGTCAATGAAAATAACAATGTTTCTATCATTTTGGTGATAAACGTTTTGTCCCTACACACCAATTTTTTTTAACGATTTCTCTCATTTTACAAAGACAGGCACGTTGAGAATAAAACAAGTCGAAACGCTAAAGATATTTCTGAGTATTACTGAAGAAAAACGCTCACTCCTTTCGGATTCAAACGGCGAAAAACGAAAAAATTAGTGAATTGACACGATCGCGGAACGAATTTCGCCAGCCTTTTATCGACAGATTCACGCCCGTAGGACTTCGCGCTTGTTCCAAATGACGCACTCGGATATTCTCCCCCCTCTTTCTCCGCTCTACCTCAGTTCTGTTCCTCTCCTTTATTCTGTTCTCATCGGCTGAGTGAGCTTAGAGCCAGCATCTCGGTCTCTGCCGTGACTCTGACCTCGAGATGCTAGGGTTTGAGTCTTCGCGGTTATATATTTGCATCACTAACTGTATTGCTAGCTTGAATTTAGCCCTTAATTAAATGCTCTGATAGGTAGCGTTCCTTCGTTTCTCCGGTAAAATGCCGGAGCAACTCTCTACCAAACGGGTCACGGATCGCGCGCAATCATTCCTTCCTTTTCCTTGTCCTTACCTCTACCCATACACATACATAAGAGTACCACACATGTAGGTATAGCTTCGAGCTAGTACCAGATGGGGCAGGGCCTCGTTGAGGAGATAACTGAAAGTAAAATGCCCATGCAGCTGACGTGCAGAAACAGTGAATCGATCTTCCGCTCCCCGTTGCGCTTCGGCCCTTGTGGACACAGGGTAACGTCTAGTATATTCATCACATGTTTATATACGTTTCGTAACGAAGTCACGAATGATGTAATTCACTTGTTTGGAATTAGGATAGCAACGTATATATTGAGTATAAATATAGACAGAGAATTGATCGTAATTTAATGTTCCTCTAACGAAAATTGTAATATACTAATATTATGCAAGGTATGAAGATGGTAACATGTTAAAGTACTGAAGTACATTGTAATAAAGATTTTGGCAGAAAATCTACAAGAGATTAAAATAAAATTGTATAAAAATATAAAAATTCAAATGAAATGTTACTTCATTAGAAAATAAGGTAGTATGCGCAGATGGTTTACAAAAGAAAAATTGGTCGCAGACGCGGAACGATACAGAAATTGGTGGCAGACGCGGAAGGTTAGCAGAAATTGATGGCAAGACGCCGGAACAGGTTACAGAAATTGAGTGGCAAGGCGCCGAACGGTTTACAGAAATTGGTGGCAGACGCGCAAGGTTACAGAAATTGATGGCAGATGTGCACATTACAGAATTGGTCCATACGCGGAACAGTTACAGAAATTGATTGCAGAGCGGAACGTACAGAAATTGGTGGCAGAAGCGGAACGTTACAGGAAATTGGCGGCAGACGTGTAATGTGACAGAAATTGGTGGCAGATGTGGACAGTACAGAATTGGTGCCAGAAGCGGAACGTTACAGAAATTGGATGGCCAGAACGCGGAACGTTAACAGAAATTGGCGGCATGACTGTGGAACAGTCACGACAGCCCTTTAACTGTCGCTGGCTGCGGCGAGGAGCCTGCTGGTTGCATGGCGAGGGTGAAGGATGAGGAGGGGGAAGAGGGGGCGGAAGCGGGAGGCGGGCGCTGCGCGGGCGGACGAACGCAGATGCGCTGCCGTGCGTATTGGCCGGAAGTCGCGCCAAATTCGATAGTGGGGAGTAAATGGAAAATATCAGAGAAATTCCGAAACGGAATTCCACATAAACAAGTCGCAAATTGCGGTTGGAGTGCAGTGAGCAACTTCTTGACATTAGCTTCCGTAATAAACACGAGTTTTGTGTAATAGCAATCCCAATAATTATAGCAGTGCTCCATAAACAATGTTCCCGAAACCGTTCCTGATCAAGACCCTAGGAAACGGCCAAATCAACAGAATATTCTCATTTCCATGACATTGTAAGGTCAACGGAACATTAGATTCCGCTGACACTGATAGTTTTAGTGAGACGTCTTGTGACCGTGGAAAATGACCCGATCAACATAAAGTTTGGTTCGAATGACATTGTACTTTTCCAAAAGGGCATATCTTTCCAGTCATGACTGACGTCAGAAATATTATAAGCTAGTAGGTTATAAGTATGGTATCGCCTACCAAAGACTGCATTCGGCCACGAGACAGTAATAACTCTGGATATCAAAATTATATTCATTTTCGGCCACATCAACTTGAATCTTTGCAACTTGTATTATAAATAAACTTGCGTTGTTAAATTCAACATCTTCGAAGTTTCACTCCTACGAGCTGCATCCAGTCACTGGCTCTGAACCTGTGACACTTACTCTTGGCACATACTCTCGGCATCTGGATCTATGAGGAGTATTAAAACATCACTCACCTGATATCATAAGCACATTTTTTTCGGTAATAGACAGCAATTGATGCAACATGCTAACTGATATGATCTCATAGTGTACTAGAGACAAATGGACGCATGAAAAATTCCTATTCGTGTTTAAAAGGTCTTTTACGATGTACTAACGCTCACCCCATTTTTTTCTTGTTACCGCAGCGATTGTCATTTCACGCTAACTTAACAGGCTCTTCCTAGAAAAAGTTTTCATGCTCAACTTCTTACTTTTTGAACTCGTTATTAGAACTTCAACTATTAAGGAAAGTCGTTTTCCGCTTTACGAGATTCTTCTTTCTAGGACTATGATTATGGGTTAATGTGCACGAAAAAGACAAAAACAACGCAGAAAGCCGTGCATTGAAAACGAAACAAGAAGATAACCAGTTCAACAATTTCCACAAAATAACTGGTAACTGACTAGCTTGTAAAAGCTCACTTCTGTCTTTAATATTAAAATTAAATTATTGCTCATCAAATTTCAGTATTTTAATTATCGTAGGTCCTTGTTTCACTATCACATTTCAAAATAATCTATAGGTTATTTTGTTATATGGCAGTGGAAGGTTCTTGAACTGAAGTAATTAAGTTCAAATATATTTGAACTTAACATATATATATGTATTATATTATTTATATTATTATATATATTATTATTATATTATATACATTATATATATTAATTAATTATTTCATTAATATATATTAATTTCATTAATGTATTAAATTTACTTAATGTGTACAGTCACATCTGCAAATATTCATTTAATTAATTGCAATGGTATTTAACGTATTCCGGAAAACGAAATTCACAGTAATACTAACTTGATCAAGTATTATTTTTTTAATAAAACTATTTGTAACTTCTAAAATATTCCAGCTAATACTGAGTTTATAACCTATGCATACTGACGCACAACAACCCTAACAATATTATGATCCTTTGTTCCCAACTTCCCGCCAATCTGAGAGTTCGCAATAGAAAAAAAAATCCACTGAAGCCCGAGCTGGAACAAGCACTTTGGGGCCTGGAAAGTGAATACAATGGGCGAATTTCGCTGTTTGCGTGCGCCGCCGCTCCGCGCGGTTGCGAGCGAGGAGAAACAAGTGAGGTCGGGCGGGCGCCAAGTCAAAGGCGGGCCGGTGGCGGGCGAAATAATACAGAGCGGCGCGAGCGATTCCGATCGGGTGGAAAACTGCGTTAATCTTATTGAATCCCGGCGCCGCAAACGCTCCGCCTGCCACTGCCACTCATAGCACTGCTCCGCCCGCCCACCCGCCCGCGCGTCCGCCCACCCGCACCTGCCCGCCCGTCCGCCCGCCTGCCTGCCCGCGCCCGCCCGCGCCCCGCCCGCCCGCGCCCGCCCGCTGGCCCGCCGGCCCACCCACCCGCTCGCCCACCTGACCGCCCGCCCGCTCGCCCCAACAACCGCTCACCCACCCGCCCGCCCACCCGCGCCCGCTGGCCCGTCCGGCCGCCGCCCGTACCAGCCCGCCCGCCCACGCTTGCCCGCCCGCACCCTCCCGCCAGCACGAATGCCCGCCCGAACGCCCATCCGCTCTCCTGCACTCCCACCCGCCCTTCCACACGCCCACCCGCCCTTCCACCCTCCCGCCCGCCCCGCCCGCTTTCTCGCCCGCCCGCTCTCCCGCCGGCCCGCTCTCCCGCCCGCCCGCACCCGCCCGCCCGCCTAACCGCCTTGACCACTCGCCCGCGCCCGCTCACCCACCCGCCGGCCGTCCGCTCCTGCCGCCGCCCCCCCACTGCCCGCCGGCCGCCCGGGCCCTTTCAGGCTGGCGCTCCCCGCTGACGCCGGACGCTCCCCGCTGAAGCGACGGAAGGGGGGGAAGGGCATGGCGGAGCGCGTCGGAGTTGAGCTGGGTGGCCAAAGGAGGGAGTGGAACGGAGAGGTCAAGGATGGATGAGAGATGCGAGTGATATGAAAGTGGGAAGACACGGAGTGAATAAGAATTTTTTTTTCCAACGCGACAACTGTGATTTTCGTTAGACCCGTATTCTCCGATTAAATTTTCTCTTTTGTTAGGAGATGGAAAGTGCCACTGCTGTCCGTTCAGGAGCTTAAGTTTTAGAAATCGAAGTTTGAGATTGGACGACAGTTCAAGCTCAACTCACTCACTAAGTGTAAGAAAATTTTAATCAGAGATTAAGATGTTTTTATACCTCCCGAGGTGGCAGTGTTTTTCCACCTCTGAAACGTCAGATAAGGTGCCAACTCACATGTCAGATACCGGAGGTCTCTTTCCTTTGAGGTACTTTCTACCACCAGTGAGGCACCATCCGACCCGGGACAAATTCTAAGCTCCCGACATGTATGGTAGTGTATTCCGCGCGCGTGTGTGTTGTGTGAATGTGAGAGGAGAAAACGAGATAAGAATGAGGAAGAAAAGGCCCGCGCGCGATCGGTGGTCTACTTTTTAGGATAGTGTTCTCGCACTGACCGGAGAACTCGTGTTGATAAGGGAAACGACGGATATATTGCGATTTTCGTAACTTTCTCCCTGACAGGAATTAGCTGTTCACGGCAGCGAAACAACTGATTCCTGTCAGGGAAATATTACGAAAATCGCAGTATAACTTCCGTTAATAGCTGCCGGTCGCTAGAACCCCAGAGAAAGCAGGGCGTGGGGTATAGAGTGAACCGAGGGTGGGAGCGACCGAGGCGATGCCTGAGAGATGCTGAGCATCTCATATAGAACACATTTATTCTCTTTATAACACATTTATTTGTTGTAGATGGAATACATCGTTTAGAGTAATCACTTTACAGATGTTTTTTTATTTTCACTTTTATTAGTTAAAATATCTCATTCAACTCATTCTAAACATTGAAGAAGATACTCTAGGCGTGAACCTCGAGGTTAAGTGTCATGGTTGACTAAGATTTTGAGAAAGGTTTCAAACGGGAATCTACTTGTTATTCGTGTGTGGGTTGGATTTTTTCCTAATTTGAAGTGGGATGCTGCTGGTGTGTCTGTTAGGTTTTGGTAGAAATAGTGTGATATACGGGCTAATTTTTTTATTATTGTATTGATGTTTATGAGCGTGGAGAGCGTGGGGGGGGGGGCGCGCGGGGGGGAAGCAGTGAGCGCATGGGAGCGACAGGACGTGACGCGGGGAGGGACGCATCGGGGTGCAAAGCGATAGAGGGCTCAGGGAAGTCTTTGTGGAGCGAGGTGATGGGCGGTGGAGGGTAGACGACTGACACGAAGGTAAACGTGAAAGGGACAGGGGGTGGGTATCGGACCAATAAGGAGTTCCACAATCTCGCGATGCACAGAGACCCAGGCTGCGTGCAGCAAAGCAATTGAAATAATGGTAACGTGCAAAGGAGAACTTTTCAAAAGGATTACACAGCCTATAGTTTTAAACGATATAGTTATTGACCTCGATTATTTCAACGCTGGTAACATTAATTGTTTTTAATAACTACGTGATATTTGTCTGGAAAATATGAAATAACAATATTTTATTGTTAGTGATTCAAACAGAACAGGAAATATTCCTATTGCGGGAATTCCGAAAACACGAAATTACGAACACGCTTATTAGGTTAATGAAAATTTATTTCTTACACAAATATAGTGCAGTTATGAACTAGGAATTGAACCTGACAATGAATCGCCGTTATAAAGTGTGTATCAAACCTCATGACAACCAAAGATAGAAATATCTAGAGTCAAAGCTGAAGGAAAAGGCAATGAACAATATATTTTTAATTACCAGTGATCGAGCCATTCCTTACTAGTATTTGTGCAAAACCAGCGCAGAATAAGTTGAAATGAAGGACGCGTTGAAAAAATGTCGTAATGTGACTTCGTTTTATGAGATTTCTTGCCAATTTACAAATAGTGGACATTTTCAATCGTTCTAAATTCTCTCGAAATCTGCAACATTTATTCTGACCCACCTGCATTCATTAACCCTCGTACCTTATCTGCAATTTACAATCAACTAGACCACGTGGGGTCTTTTTGGTCTGACTGGTAACTTTTACTGGCTATTGGAAGTGGGAAGCACAAATAAGTACAGCAATATTTTGGGTATTAATAATTGTTTTTATATGAGTAAAGAATTTATAAGTTATTTTCAATATCATAATAAATATAATTTATTCATATTAAATATTTCATATAAAGAATAATCTCTACTTTACGTGTCCTCCATTGTTGATACATAATCCTCCAGAAATATTTATAAAAGTTTATGAAATTTATTGGCGGTATCAGACATATTTTTTTAAGTTCATGACAATATATTTGAAATGAGAGTGGGAAAATAACAGGCTATACCTTAGGTCAAACCAGCTACATGTAAAAATTAATAACTCTATAATACAATTTGGAAAGTATGTAAAAATGATTTGATATCTGTTTAATAACTGTACGAAGGTAAATCTAGAAGACTGAATTTATCTACCAAATATTTTGAAAAATATGAACAAATTAATGATGATGGGGTCCGAAAAGACCCCAAACATGGTACGAAGGTTAACACGGTCTTTTTTTATTAATTTTTTTTAATAATGATTTATTTATTGTTGGATAGTACACAGTTCAGTAATAAATTACTCCATCATGTGTTGTGATGGCTTACATTATAACTTAAAGTAAACTTAACATAACTACACTACTCTTGGTGTAGGAAACTACAAGAGCCCCTACTTAGAACAGTTTAGGGAGAAAATTTGCAAGAAGGCTTCGAAAGGAAATCTGTTTTAACACGGTCTTCTTGAAACGATTCCCATGCGGCTCGCGAACCCCCTTCCCCCGTGGCCCTGCGCACCTCAGGACGGCGGCGACGCAGCGCTCCGGGAGCAAAGAGGCCCGCCCCGCCCGAGGCGCCCCCCGCCCCCCTTCCGCCCCGACGGAGCGGCTGCTTCTAAAGGTTAGAGGTGAGGTTAGTGTAAGCGTATTACTCGTTCACTTCACATTTGCAGACGGCAGAATTAGGAACTAATGTTGTTTTGAAGTGAAGGCCCGAACACGTAACCGAGAATACACGAATGGTCCCGATGTCAATCAGTATCTGACCAATCAGCTGTCTCCGAAGGCAGCACAAGCGCTACGGACACAGCTGACGAATTATGCCTTTCTGACAGTGAGCTGGAGTCATACTCTTAAATGATTAAGATAATATACAATAAAATAGATCACACCATACGCTATTCACAACATTCATGTACAATATTTTTATTTCTTCTTTGCACTTATCTACTGCTTAATGGTTATGTTCTTGCCCCGCCGGGATTCTGTGTACTGCTCACCGCCATCTATATCATATTAAACGGTCAGTATATACTGCAGACGGGCGTTTCTCATTCAGTCGGCGATGACCTTACGTAAACAGATCGCAGCGCTCCGTCTGCAAATGTAAAGTGAACGAGTAATACGTAAGCACTTTGAAGCAAAGATCGCGAGCGAGAAGGGTATAAGTGGATTCCCTGAGCCACCTTTGTTAAATGCGATTTCTTGCCTCTTTACAAATAGTAACATTTTTCGATCGTTCTTAATTCCCTCGAAGTTAGTAACATTTATTCTCTGCTACCTGCATTCATTAACGCGGTCTTCGTCAAACGATTCGCACGCGCCTTGTGAATCCAGTTGCCCCATGGCCGTGCGCACCTCAGAGCGTTGGCGACGCAGCGGTCCGGGAGCAAACAGGCCCGTCCCGTCTGAGGCGCCCCCCCCCCGCCCCAACCCCTTCCGGGCCAGCGCAGCGGCGCGCCGCGGCCGCCTGCTCCTGAAGGGCCCTCAGCGGGCGCCGGCCGCAAGCCACGGCCCCGCGCCACGCGACGCGCGCACGGCAAACGCCGCCGCCGCCGCCTCAAACACCCCTCCCCCTCCCCTCCACCCACCACGCCTCTGCGGCGAGTGGATCTAGGTCGCCTGCGATCCCGGCTGGGGCGCCGCTCACAACAGGGCTGCCCAATTTGCAAGGGCTTACGGGCCTCATCTCTCGAGGTGTTGAAAAATGTCACTGTTTGTAAGGAGGCGAGAAATCTCATTTAAACGCCGATATACACGGTATAGTTTTCGTGTAGATTCTCATACAGTTTCTGTACAGAAACGTCAAGATCTCAAAATGAACGTAGAAAAGCCAAAAAGTAGCGCATACACGGTCTATACGCTTTCTGCATTAATCGCCACAAGCCGCCGCCAGGGGGGATGAGCGGGAAACAACTGATTTGCGCCGTCCGAGTACTTTCTGTGGTGGTATTTCTGTGCATGCGTTCTGGCTGTGATCTTCATTAAGTGTTAATTAACTTTGAGGGGCATAGAGAATAAAAACTGGAAGGCAAGGATAAGGAAATAAGTAGTTTATCACAATATATCACTTCATACAATCCCACCTAACCACAATATCGACATGGCCGATTACCGTTACTGAACGATTCTGTCGCTAGAGGTGCTGGAGTCAAACTGTATGCTTTCTACACGAAAAATTACGAACATGTTCATACTTTTCTCACGCAGAAAGCGTAAAGTCTGGACTACATGAAGAATCTTTACGAAAACTATACCGTGTATATCGGCCTTGACAAAGGTGGCTCAGGGAGTCGATGGTGTGACGGTTAGTGTATCGGACTTTCATACCCAAGTTTGCGGGTCCAAACCCGATCGTAGTCGTGGGTTTTTAGGAGCGGAAAAATCCTTTGAACGTCTTCCTTCGGTGGGTAAATAAAGCCAGTTGTTCCTTGTTAGTAGATTTACTGCATGTAAAAGATCCTCAAGCCTAAATGAAGCCACTGAGCTAAATTCAAATCGCCTGTTTCGTCGCCCAAGTAATACCTTCTTTCTCCGCTCGTTGGTGAAAGGAGCGTAGCGTGCTCAGATGGAAAAGCATGGCCTGACTCTCGGCACGTAAAATAAGGCATCAATTCAATTCAATACAAATCAAATTCTAGATAAAACGCAGGCCGCACCGTCATTTAACCGATAACTGATTACGTGCGGTCCCAGTGACCGGCGAGGAAAAATAAACTCACAGCCCTCTCGATCGGTGCAACATAGAAGTTTTGGTAACAGAAGTTCCAAGGTACGTCACCAGTTAACAGTTAAGATGGTTTTTACCCTAATTACTGAGATTATAATGAAACAAATATATCTTAGATACGACTTTTATTCAACAAACTTAATGATTAATGTACATATTTCACGTTTATAATTACACATTTATAATTACAATTTTGTAATTATAAAAATGTATAACAGAATATATAAAAAAACGTATTTGGTTGGTATAACAAAAATTTTTCAAAGCAGTCGCGGGCCGCTAGTTGGACAGCCCGGGCTCAGACGGTCCAGGCGCACCGGTTAGTTCGCGATTCGCGTCTCTGACGCGCTCTGCAAGGTGCGGCCCAAATGTCTGTGAAGGACTAGATTAGTTAATAAAACATCATTGATTGCAAACTAGTTTGTTCCTACAAAAAGGACGGAATGTATAAATCAAATACAGTTGAAAATGCGGATTCGTAGGCCATCAGCGGCCGAAGTCATTTGATGCTTGGCTGCCAAGGATGACCTGGGTCACAGTCGGTCGAGCTGAGTTTCAGCTGGAGGCTTTCTTTTGAGCGATACTTGTCAGAATCTCAGATGCGCTCAGAAACCAGTATAGCCCAGAAGAAGTCAGTATAGTTTACAACAGGATGGCTGAAACCTCAGTTCGACCGACTGTGACGCGGCCCATCCCCGACAGCCAAGAATCACTTGAAAATCGCTTGATTTTACGTATTTTTCCACTAAAAATCATACCTGGAAAATGTAAAGTGATAGCAAGAGAAATGTTATTTTCATCAATATGTTCGGTAACAACTATATCATTGCACAAAAAAAATTGGAAGAGGTTTTTAATATCATTATTATTCTTTTAACTTCTATTACATTCATTCAAGGAATATTAATCACATATGGCACGTGTACTTTACTCGTTATTTTTAAAGCACTACTCCTATTACTTTTGTTGAATCTCACCAGCCGTATTTTTTATGTAAATATCCCGTCCGAATAACTTCACGTTTAGCAGTATGGACTTTTTCTTGAATGTTGGTCAGTGAAACATTAATTCAAATTGCCAAATTGCTTTTATTAAGCCTTCATCAGGGCTGGAAAGAAACGGATTATTAAACATTAAGTATAAAAAGTTGATTAATCATGTAATAGGCTAGTAAGTATAAGGGGCGGTCCATAAATTACGTAACGCAAATTTCGAGTATTTTCAATACCCCCCTCGCCTTTGTAACGCACATCCCTATCTCTATGCAGAGCAGCATAATGCGGCCTTAGTCCTCCTCGCTCCTTCTATAGCGCTACGTAATTTATGGATGACCCCTTAGATGATAAAACAATTTTTGTACTTAATGTAAAAAATCCGTTTGTTTGTAGCCCTGATGAAGGCTTAATAAAATCCAAATCGCTGGCATTTTGAATGAATGTTTCACTGATCTACACTCAAGAATACGTCCATACTATTAATCACCAGAGGTCGAGAAATCAAGCACGTGTTCTCATTTGGCATTCTCCTTTGAACTCATATCCGTGACATTATTTTCCAACATTTGCTTTTCGGAATTTACCTTCCTCTCTGCGCCGCCCACTGCATCTTGTTCGCGTATCACCGCATATCCGCCATGTCGAACTCTATCTCAGCGGGCTCCACAGCGCCCGCAGCGAGTCGCCCACTGCCCGTCCACACCACGCTCTGCGAGGCAGGCGAGACGAGAAATACAGTCGACTGCGGTTACAGTGCACTCGGTTATAGTGAACCCTCGGTTATACTGAACCCTTGGTTATAGTGAACCCTCAGTTATAGTAAACCCTTGGTTATAGTGAACCCTCGGTTATACTGAACCCTTGGTTATAGTGAACCCTCAGTTATAGTAAACCCTTGGTTATAGTGAAGCATCGGTTATAGTGAACCCTCGGTTATAGTGAACCCTCGGATATAGTGAACTTAAGTCCCTGGTCCCGTTTCACTTGCATTACAAATAAGCATAAAAAGATTCCGTTATACTGAACCTGAACATCGGATTTAGTGAACATAGGAAAGTCATCCTGAAAATTAATTGGATCTCATATGTTATTAGGCGATTATTGGAAGAGCCTTCCGATAGTGGGATGGTATTCCAACAGTGCAAGAGGACTTGATAGATGTCAAGACTCCATTACTATAGAGACAGAGGAGAATAGGAGAATGCAGAATTAAGTATAGAGATACCACGAACTCTGGAGAAGGAACTAATGAAAATTTACGAAGCAAACAATTGAAAATAATTGATTCTTTTTACGTACAAATAAAGATATTGAAATTTTAAATTTGTCATATTAATGAATTTTGATGAATATTAATAAAATTAATCATTGTGGAGAAATCCCATTTAATTTTTACAACCATCGGATAAAGTGAACCTCTGATATAGTGACCAAACATGTTAGTTCCCAGAAGTTCATTATAACCGGAGTCGACTGTAGTACGATGTGCCGTGTTAACTGATGCCACGGCAGTTTGTCTGCCCAGGAGGTCCTGGAGCTCGAATACCGATGGTGACAGAATTTTCGACACTAGTTACTCAGCTAAGTCGAAGTCAGTCGCTGACTGGAGGAGAATTCTAGCGGCCGGCTACTCCGATAGCTACTTTCCGTGGTTTCTCCGATCAACACCAGGCAAATGCCGGAGCAGTACCCTAACAAACAGGCCACGGACCGCACGAGATCTTTCCTTCCTCTTCCTTGTCCTTTTCTCACACCTTACACACGTGCACTCATATGCACTACTCTACCACACATGCCAGGAGACCGGCCGGGAGCTTAGAGCTTGTCCCGGCTTGGACGGTGCCCCGCTGGTGGGAGATTGCTTGTTGGGGAAAACCCCACTAACGAACGGTAGGTCGGCGCCGGATATAGGAATCCTGCAGGGGATGATCTCGCAATGAAAAAATATGCACTACACGTACGGGACTAATTACCTCTGTAGTTGACGCGCTCAAAATAACTAACAATCAATCGATCAATTAATCAATCCAATAATAATGTATTTCTTGATCTAGTACATGGATTTAGACACCTGATGCTATTCTTGCACAGCAACGGAACTTTTATGAAAAGAGAGAAATGAAGGAAAAACTGACAGATAATGTATGAATTAATAACGAGAATATCATAGCTGCCTCGGATTAAGTATACCGTTAGCGTTTATGAACTATGTTCGAGAACTTTGGGCGTGTTTCTGCCAATGCAAGTCTGTGTATGAGTCTTACAATTCCCGTGTCACAAACGGGGTTGAATTGTTTACCCCCAATCTAATTTTATCTTCACGGTTAATGATAAAATGATTCTCGGGTTTACTACCCGAATATATCAACATAATTAGCCTAATCGAAAAGAAGATTAAAATATTCGTATTATCAGTTTTATTAAAACAAACTATAGTGAAAAAGTATTCATTCCTTAAGATGTAAGTTGTGTCTTGTGCACAATATTAGACACTTAATTGCGAATATCCACGTTTGAAAGTTGAAAATTTAGTACGTTATTTTACAGATAGTGCATTTCGTAACAAATGGTAATATCAGTTGCAAAGAACTGAGTTTGGCGAGCAAAGGTGAAATTAAGTCTCAACATCTAACCTTGACTCCAGAGCATAAAACTTTTTGAAGTAGCATTAGAATCAAGCCAACGTAATCGCATTATTTTGGTGTACGTATATTAGAAGAGAAGTTGCTTTAGATCGACGTCAGAAATAAATTTCTAAGTTGCCGCCAATATTTAGATGAACCTTTTTTCTTTTAATGTATTTTTGTAATGTTAATGCATTTGTATAATGTCAAAAGTGTGATATAATGTGATATAATGTTTTATAATAATGCTCATGCGTTTTTATTTTCAATAGATTATTCAGAAGTTGCAAATATATAAAATGCAAATTGCAATCTTTACTTTCCTAATATTGTTGTCTTTCACGATGAATTTCTCCTAAATTAAAATAGTTTTCTTAAATGCATTGCATGTATCAGGAAGATTAATATTGATTTTATTGTAAACAGATAGACTATTGTTACATAAAGTATATATTATAATGTAATGCGTAAGTATTCTTAGATTTTAACTCCGTGATAAACCAAATTTTACATAGATTATTAAAAATATTTATTTTTAATACAGTACTTTATAATTTTACTCTGTAAATGCACAACGGATCATTTTTAAAGTCTGTGTAAATAACGGACCATTTCCATATATTTAATATGCGTCGTTCACTTCTAGCCTGGCAAAAAGAGTTGATTTCTGTCTCTGCTGTAGTTCAAACAAAATTTTCAATTTATTTAAAAATTTTACACCTCACTTCAAATCAGTGAACAGTATAAAAAGCAAATGATATGCAAACGCACGGTTCACATACAATAACATCAAACAATCAAAGCAATGCATGCTTTTTATTCGTGCAATTTCCTAGTGATTTTCAATCTGCTTTCAGTACAATATTTTTGTGAGCTACCGAACCATTCGCAACTTTCCGGTGGAAATGTGAGTTTTTCTGAAATTTCGATAAAAAGGATGTGAAAATAACTTTCAGAAATCCCTGCATTTACGTTGCATACACCTGCATCAAAACAAATAAACCGTTTTGCAAACATATGATTTATTTTTGAGTCAGAATTCTATGTATTTCGCGATTTAGAGAATATACATATAATTTCTACAAAAAAACAGGAAAACATTCCTGTTTTCACATGATTTATTCTCATAAAATTGTTTATATCATGTAAAATTGTATTATAAAAGCATGCAAAATATGTGCGTATTAAATATGATCTCCAAAAGGGATTTGTGTTCGACGGCAATAGTTTATTACGTTGCATATGACATTTCCAAAATAATTGGCTAATATTTAGGCTTTATGTATGTTCAAAATGTGTGTAACGTCTTAATTATCCAGTTCAAATACGACTTTCCTCATTTCCCTAGATCGTCATTCAACAATCAAAAAACCAAAAACCTGTACATAACGCGAGGACGTTATGCACAGGTTATCATTCTCTTGATAAACTGTGATTACTGCTATGCATTACTGTCATGCCAGACAGCGTGCCTGTTATTATCATGATAATGACAGTTTAATAAAGCACTTGATACGCATATTTTAATCGTTCAGTATCCGCGTGTTTAATGAAGTTGCTATCAGCTGCGTGTGCTTTTTAATTGCATCCTAGTTACATTCTAGAGAAAAGGAAGAAATTATTCGCCATAGTTTCTAATTAAAATTACCGTAGTTCCTCAGGGGTCCTTGTTATCTCCACTTTTATTTTCTATATTCTTAATTACTTCCTGCAATTATTCCATTCAGGAATAGCTTTTCTCGCCGATGACACAACCCTTTTCTTAAATACAACTTGACACTTACGAAGGAATTGGAAGATTCAAGAAAGACGTTTCCTTTTTCATAGATTGATTAGAAAAATAGAAACTAAAAATCAACCCATCCAAATCCAGTTTAAAAATATTTTCACTCATTAAAATATCTAATCTTTCTTCATTAAATATTAAAGGCGGAACAGCCCCGTGGGTTGATCTACAATCACTCATCACGTATTTAGGCGTCTCCATCGACACGAAATTAAACTGAAAATCACGTATCAACAAAATTTCACTAACAGTAAAAAAGAAAATTTCGAAATTATATCCATTGTTAAACCATAAATCTTCATTAGAAATAAAAACATCACTCTCCATTTATAAATATATTATAAGACCTTCTATGCTATACGCCTCCACCTTATGGGGCTACGCTGCCGAATAGAACATTATAAAACTCCAAACAATTCGAAGAAAAAATCTCCGGATTATCTTCAATGATCAAAACCCCAGTGAATTAAATATTCCCTACCTATAAACATTTTAACACAGCAATAATACTAGTTTTGTCAGAAATATGGTTCTTTACCAAGTGTGGTCTAATAACCTAAAAGCCTTCTACAACCTTTTTTAATTTGTATTATTTGTAGTAAAATAAAAGTAATATTTATGTAAGAAACGTTTTACCTTAATTTCTCAATACTTTTGTGACGTAAAATTGAATGAACAGATAAGCTTCGATAAGTTTCAATATATCCCTGACTCACATCACATCGTGTTACAAAAAACACCAAATTTTATTTTACATTGTTGTTCATTCGAAAACATTTTGACACATACAATTATTGTTATTACTTTCTCGCCGTACTGTAAAAAAATGTTGGTCATTGTACGACGGAAAAGGCGATATTTCGATAGAGGCGATACACAAAAATAAATTTTTCTTTTCATTACGATACGCCCATCATTTGGCATGAAACGTCACGAAGGAAGACATGACTAGGCAGCGTTGAATGGCGTGGCGGTCGAAGCCCAGTTGCGCGTGACGCGAGTCAAATGTCTCATTCGAAGCGCCTGCCCCTCTCATGCGCGTCCGCCCAGGCACGCGAGTCGCCCTCGATCCGCACTCGGCCCTTCAGCCGCAGCCGCAGCCGCGCGGCGGGCGAGGGCCCTCCACGGCGGCCGCGCGCACCTGCGCCGCCCCGGGCGCCGGGGCTCGAACCCGCGCCTCGCCCTGGCGGAGAGGGCGCTAATTGAGCGCCGCCCCTCGGCGGAGGGCGGCGCCCCGCCCCCGCGCCCGCTAATGAGCCCTGCGGCACGCCTACGTCGCAGCCGCTGTCCCCGCGACCAGGTGAGAGATATCGCCCGTGATTGGATTAACCCTAGAGAGGTGGCGGTTGCCGGAGTTACGTTAGAGGTGTTATATGTTTATAAAATTATATTTAGCAAGAAATTAGTTATTTTAACAATAAGCAAACATTTATAAGGTCGTTTTAACTTAATGCACTATTATAAACAAATATGCAAATGTGGAATTGAAACTAATATAAGGACAAAACTATCATTTATCTTTCATTTTATGTAGCGACTCCATTTACATTTTCCTGAATATTTATACGACAAAGGTATCAGAAAATTCTGTAAGTTGTATTTTCCAACATTGTCTCACATAAAAAAAACAATTTATTCAAAATGCTTCGAAGCCATTCAACACAACTTGGAAAAAGTACGAAATTTAAGATGTTTGTATTGGTTTCACAAATATTTATAAATGAATTATTATATATAAAATTTTGAAAATCTTTCAGACAGGAGCTAAAAATGTGGTAAAAGGTATACGAAATGAATAGCTTCTGACTCACACAATTAGTCAGCTGCAGCTAAGCAAAGATACGTGGGGTCACAAGGGACCCCGCGCCACCTCTCTCGGATTAATGATGACGTGGAGAGCAGTCCATGAGAGACGCTTTAAAACGTTGCACTCAACGTCACCCGTCATAAATGCATGACATTCCAAGTTTGCCTAAGGCAATTTCAAATTAAAAGAGGAGTCTTCAGTGCAATACTAAATGAAGAGGCCGATTATGAACTAAAAGTTTTATAAATTACTTCACAGTCTAATTCTTTGACCAATCCAATTGCCTAAGGCAATTTAAGATTAAAAGGGGATATCCTCCAGTGCAATAGTTCATGAAGCGACCAATTGTGAAAGTTGTATAAATTATTTCACAGTCGAATTCTGTGTCAAATCCAATCGACGCTACTAGGCGTGAAAAATTTTCGATGTATAACGTACAGATATATGTCAATTGAGTAAAAGTTAAGGATTTTGAAACATTTGATATTTATATTATTCTTTTTACGAACAGAAACGGTTAATCATGTCATCCAACCATAGTTACTAAGCTATCCTTAGTTAACATAGGCTAAGTAAACGAATTATCACTGGACGTTAAAAATAGAGGAAAATTTAGTACAGTTATTTAAATCATCCTCCGAGAATGTTCCTTTTATGTGTTAACTTTTGAGGGTGTGATGGTGATTGTAGGTGACCTCACGTCGCTGTGAGTTGTGCGTTTGGCAGACCACCCTATGCGTCACCAATTACACCTCATCTCCTGGTATCCGCTACGTTGACAATGGACTATCACCGAACCCTCAAACATTATTGTACGTTAACTAACCACGCCCCGTCTCCTTCGCTATGCACCACAATGCGGCCCCTTCTCGTTCAGTCCTCGCATTCTCCCAGTCACCATCAACGTGTCTGACTTCTTGCAGTCTATCATACATCACTGTGAACTTAATTGTTTATAGCTGTGCTCGCTGTCGTATCGGATGCTCTTATCATTTTCGACCATCCCATCCTGGCACTTATCCATAAAAGCTATCACTTCATTCGTCTCTTTGATGTGTTTGTGAAAAACGAATGTCAATTTAAGTACTTAATCAGACGTCCGAATATCGGTGTCGTTTCAAGTGCTACGGAGTCACTCGAAACACTCAGTAAACCACTCTCTGTTGAATGTGCTCTGCCATATATCTGATGCTCACTTGATCAGAAGTGTTAGAAGTAATTATTGATGGTAGAGATTTTTGTACACGTGCATGTGGCTTGTACGTATTTTTGGAACACAACTATCAAAATTGCATACCATGTTTCATTGCATATAAAAGGCATTATTTGGAAGATAATTTTCACATCTAACCATTTTAAAAGAAAAGATTACTTCAAGAAATAATTTTGTGACTTGAAAATCGATCTTAACACTTACAGCGTTTAATATATTAAACAATGCCACTGAAAGACATTGCTTAATTCTGACACATATTTCTTTATTTGGCATTAAGTATTTTATTGGTTAAGATTACATGACATAATATTTTAAAATGTTACTCAATTATTATCTTTCAGTTTCTTATTTAAAATTATCTTCTATATTATATTTTCGATTTTAAATTAGCTCATAAATATATAAAAAAAAATATATTCGGCCATAGACTAATTGATGCATTTATTATTTATTATTCAAGCATACATCATATACCCATGCATCATACACCCGTATTTTGTGTAAGTCATTGCTTTAAACAAGATAATGCCTTGAAACTGGAACTCAATCTCGGCCAGAATACTTAAACGCCTGCTATTAGAGTGCATTGAATATAAAATAGTCAATTTAATTTTGCATGGAATTGAAAATTACGCACATTTTTCAACATCTGGGATATGGAAATGATATTCCAAACAGATTTAAACTCTCAAAAATATACAATCGTGTTCAGAATGGAGTCATTTTGTAGACTGAGGCCCAAGGAACAAAAATTCGAAACAACGTTTTATCAGCCTAATCCTAAAAAAATCCACAAATTCGCTTGTTGATTTGAGACGACCCGCGCGCCCTTCCTCCACGCGCGACCCATCCACAGCTCACGCCACCTGATCCCCTTGTCATCGCGACACCTGCGAATGCCCCCCCCATGCCTCGCCAAACCCTCCCCTTCCGCGCCCCCCGCCCCCTCCGCGCACCCCCCCCCGCCCTCGCCACGGCCCTCTGCGCCCCACCCAACCCTCTCCTCCGCGCCCCGCCCTCCCCGCGCCATGCCTCGCCCCCTCTACACCCCACCCAACCCTCTCCTCCGCGCCCCAACCCTCCCCCCTCTGCGCCACGCCCCAACCCTCCCCCGACAACTGAAGCGCTCTCCTCGGGGCAAGTTGCGGAACGGTCACCCAGGGTGCCACGTCAGCAGCGTTCGAGACGAAGATTTGCTCGCAAGGCTACGCCCCTCACGCACCACACAGTAGAATCACTTTATCAACGTTCTAAATTTATATAAAACAATTATCATGCATAAATCTTATCGTAAGTAATACCACGAGTGCTTTGGAAATTGTCGATAAATCTCCGACTCGCAAATCGAGGAGGGGATTTATCTTACAGTTTTCAAAGCACGAGTGGTATTTAATACGACTATTCCAGGAATGAAATTACGTCCAACAGAGTTCCAAAATGCGCCAGATATTGAAAATAACTGAAAGCTACGTTAAAATAATAGAGGTTATGTTACAGTACGTACACTGTTTATTGGACATCGTCATAGTTATCTATGTATACCGCTTCCTAAGATAGATGAGACACAGTTTATAATTCGTCAGTAGGGAGAAGCGGTAAGAAAAATCGGATGGAAAAAGCAACACATTTTTTAGATACACCGCCCTGCTTGGGGCTTTTTGCATGTATAGTTAAACACTATTGGTTTTAATTTCACGAGTCGAAGAGTCATTTGTAAATACTTGTAAGTAGTAGTTTCAAATCACATGTTATATTCTTACAAGTAACATTTTTGCTTTATGTTTATGCAACTTAAGAGCTACATTTCAATATTAACAATTATAATTGTCGTTTCTTTTAACTTTTCTGTTTGTATAAAGAGTTTTTGTATAACAGTTTTTCCAAAGCGAATTAGTTAAGTAGTAGACCTAATAGGGCTAGGCCGACGCTTTCGGCCATGTAACGTTAAGTGATAAAGTAAACACACGAACTGTCCCAGGGACGTCGGTCACGCACAAGCCTTTCGCTGTCCCGATGCGCAGCCAATGCTAAAAAATTCGCAGCTTTTCCGGTCGATTGGTTCACTCAAAAGAATCAACCAATCACAATTGCTTCAGGCGCATCGTGCCCTACGGTCGCTAGTATGGGCGGATTTTGATGACCTCGAACCTCCCCAGAAACGATCAATAAAATGCACTTAAAATGTTTTTAAAATTACCGAACAACAAAGAAAAATTATGTTAAAAAATGGATCAGAACCAGATCAGATGAACAACTCAAGTTGTAGGATGTGTTACCGGTGTAACCGAGTCTTCTTCCTTTCGCTCAAGTAAACTCAGCTTTCAAACGTTTGGTTTACTTTAGGTTTGCTTTGGTTTTGACTGTTCTTTACCTTACCTTTACCAGAACCAATAGTGGTGCTGATAGTCGTCACATGAACCTTAGTTTACATAAAAAGGCTGATATTACGATTTCTGAGCAAAGAAATCGAATAGGCTATTCAGGAATTCTGTGAAGGACATTTTTTGCACCTTGTGAATATTATTTGAATCAAGTACCATTACAATGATATTCAAATCGATAAAATAAACAAAAATGCTCTACAAATGACGGAAGAGGGTAAAATATTCCTCAATAATCGAAATCAACAAAAAATGCAGAAAGTGGCATATAAAAATAGCTCATTTCCTTTTATTACGACAAAATTAATGTCAATACTCAAAGGCATTGCTCTAAAGGGAAAAGAAAGAAATGACATTTCCTTGAAATCCGCCCCCTAATAATTAGTCCAGTAAGTGCGATGTCACTTTCATAAGTGGAGCTACTGCAGCACAGCTTTCAGGAAGGCTGCAAAATGCTACCTGAAACGACAGCCACCACGACTCAGACGCGGCTTGGCTCAGACAGCCAAGATCAGACATTTCATAAAATTGTTTAACTACATTTTAATTACTAACCACATCATTTCCAACCTTTTCCTTGTAGAAATTTTCACTTTAGAAGTGATAAAGTTCAACACTTGCGGTGAATTTTATTACTACTGTGCGATTTTTGTAACCTTTGCCCCTCAAAGCCCATGTTCACGTTGGAATATGTCACGGTATTTCGCGTCTTTCTCAGTCTTGCCGCTAGAAATCGCATGATCGCGACTGTATCAAGCATTACTTGCGACCATGCGACGTCCACCGGTACGAGCGAGAAAGACGCGAAATGCCGTGTGATATTCCATCGCGGCCATAAGGGCTTGAGGGGTAAAGTCATAAAAATCGCACTATAGTATTGAAACGTCTTCCCCTCAAACTCTCAGTTCAGTCCGGTCAAATCTTAACTTCAGCTTTTTATTTATTTATTTATTTAAAAACATCTGTGTTCATTAGCGACCACTATTGATTTATAGTAGAGGTTAATTTTTTTTAAATTTAGAGTCAACAGAGTAATAACGATAAACTGAAATATGAAGTACAATAAATTTTTCAATTATTTAGATCATATTATCTAAACCAGGCAAGTTAAGGTAAGTTAAAATTGTTTTGAAACCTTCTATTGAATTAAATATTTCATAAAGTTCGCTCTTGATGCCAAGAGATATTCCTAGATTTTGGACTCTGGAACATTCGAGGATAATGAGTGACGTTGATAATATTCCTCCACATTTTGGACAGGTGGCTGGGTCATTTTTTATCCTTAGATGAGAGTGGGTGAGGGAAGAATGGCCAATTCTCAATCTCGTGGTAATAACTTGTTCTTTTCTTCTTAATTTATTGTCTGATATATTTAAATCTTTAACTTGCTCTTAACTTCAGCTTTAAAAATCGCACAAACCCCAAATGGCGGCCGAGCAGAAACGGAACGCGGGCGAAAATGGCGGGCGATCACAGACTAAGCCCCGATCGCGCGAGCGCCGAACCGCACCCGCTCGTAATGAGCGGGCGGGCTTCGGGCGAAATCGAACCCGGGCTTCGGGGCGCACAGCATTAATAGTCCAGAAGCGGAGCGTGTTTTAAGCTGCAGGGTTTTGATCCCCGCTTCCTCGGCCATCTGCGCCCCGCCCGCCCGCCCCGCCCTCGCCCAATTAGTGGTCGCCCCACTCGGCCGTCGTGTGTACACCTCCCCTCGTCTCGCACCTCCTAGCCCACGCCCATCCCCGTGCTCCTGTGTCCACTCTCCGGCTGTTTCTCTCCCTGACTGCGCCTCCCTCCCTGCAACCGGGAGAGGTGGCTCAGTGCTTCAACTGATGTCACTGCTGTCCCTCTGACCGGGACGTCCTACGCTTCCTCTCCCGACGGAGGCAGGATTTTCAACACTAGCTTGTCAGCTACGTCGATTTCAGTCGCTGTCTGGAGGAGAATTCTAGTGGACGGCTGCTCTGATCGGTAGTTTTCCGTGGTTTCTCAGATCACCACCAGGCAAATGCCGGAGCAGTACCATAACAAACGGGCCACGGATCGCGCGCGATCTTTCCTTCCCCTTTCTTTTCCTATCCTCATCCCTTACACACACGTACACTAACATGCACTACACTACCACACATGCCAGGAGACCGGTTGGGAGCTTAATGCTTGTCCCGGCTGGGGCGATACCCCGTTGGTGGGAGATACCTGGTAAGGGGAAAACCCCGATAGTCGACGGTAGGTGAATCTCGCCATCCAGCGGGGAAAGATCACCTCCCAATGAAAAAGCACGCACTAGACTTATAGGACTAATGATCTCAATAGCTGACGCGCCCGGAATCATAAACAATCAATCAATCAAACAATTACTGCCATTCATGACCCTCCTCGCCGCCCATTCACCTTGTCGCTTTTTTTCTCCCAACATTTACCCCCACTTCCCCTTTATTTCCTTTCTTTTCGCGACTTATCTCCTCACAACCCCGCGTTTCTGCGTCACATCTTCCCCCTTTCCTTTCTCCTGCAAGAGATTTCTTTGTAGCCGTTCCTCTGACAACTCCAGCACATCCATACCACTTCTCTTTCCGTCTCGCCTTCGTTCGATCTTGAGAGTGCATACAGCGACCGCATCGCCGGTCGAATGAGGCAATGTAAACGTCATTACACGTTCGCTGATAGAAAACGACGGCGCGGCGGGCTAAACTACACTCTCAATTTGTGGCGCTGGGAAAGTAAAATATTCGAGGGGTTACGGAAAAATATTTGCGTGATCTGCCTCACTCTCATTTGCAAGCTAAGACTGAAATATTTGTTGCGTTCTTTTAATTCCTAAATTCAATCTTAAATAAAAACCCCGTTATGAGGGAGTTTATATGTCTGTATGACTTAAATAAGTGACTGTATGCTCGTAGGAAAGAACATCATTCTAGTTGTGACACATTGATTAAGAGACGGAAGTTGATAAATTCAGGTAAAAATAATACAAATTTTAACACACTAGCCGAAAAAAGTGGAAGATCAAAACCTCTTTATTGGCAGTGTTTTTGAAACAACGTTGATTTCAATACTTTTAGACACACACTACGATTTGCATTTGAGGAGAAAATGCCGTATCCTTAAACGAAGTAAATGGCGATCGTATTGTGAAACACAAATATTTCACATGTAGATCGTATGATTTGTTCTGCTTACTAATGCCAAATGATTTACGAAACTTTAAGAGAAAATTCACTTTTGTTAAGTTACTTACAATTTTCTTTCCATTATACTGATGTAATAGAAGTAAATTCTATACAACTATACATAATAATAATTATAAAAAAAATTGACGAATATAGAAAGAAATTAGTAGTATCTGTTATCTTAAAAAATGTAACCACAGACAATATTATTCTTGTACCATAAGTTAACGCCAGTCTTCAGTTCGACCTTACGAGTCATAAACATATATTTTCAATTTTCAACTAAAGTTTCTGAACTTTGTATTTTAAATTTTGTCTTTGCAGTGCGTAGTTATCAACTCCTCTCAAACATTTCATTTCATTCCAAAAAGATTTCCAGAAATACAAGAGAGTACAATATCACGACAAACCCTCTAAAATGCGACGCAAGTTGAAGCGAGAGGACACACCAGTCCTCAAACATTTCGAGCTCAAACTTCTTCAAACACATAAGAAATGACATCTCCTCGGGGCACTCCATTAAAATTTTCAGGGAAAAAAAATGAAGCTCCAACCTCGGACGCGCCAAGAAAACAAGGGCAGCCATCTGCGACCAGCGGCCGCCAGCGCCGCCTCGCGTCAATATTTGAGCTGCGGCATCTCCATCACGGAGGCAAAGTTGGCGCGCGGCGGGCGCCATCTTGAGAACTTCTAACGCAGCCATCTCACACGCGATTGCGTCGGCCGTGACGGGCGAGCGGGCAACCGGACGGCGGGAGGTCCGCTCGAAAAAAAAAATCAGGTCTCGCCTCGGCGGCGCGGCTTCGCCAACAGAGAGCCCGACAATAAACGAAATCAAGACGGAGCCATCGAGGCAGAAGGGGGCGCGCCATATTCGCCCGACCAACCGAAATCGAACCGTTAAATTCAATCGCGGCGCGTCCGCGGGAGAGAGCGCGAGGGCGCTGCCGGCAAAGGCAAGCACCCGCCGAGAGCGTCTTTAAAGGAGCGGGGATGAAATGTCGACCGGAGGCAAGAATATTAGAGAGCAGGATGTGAATGAAACTGCCGTTTGAGCCCTTTTGAGGTTAATTAATTCTTTTACAAATACATCAAATGGAAACGTAGTCTGTAATTAAAGAAATAAAATTATTCCATTGGGTACGGAGATAAAATATTTAATGGCGAGTGGCCTCTCTTGTAGACTCTGCTGGATGACGTAAGCTGAGTCGAACGTCGACACGCGCTGTGCTTGAGAATTCAGTGGTTACAAATACTATTAGAATAGGCAGAAAAATATAACCACAAATTTGCATTGTTCATTAATTCGAAAGTGTTTCATTGTTTTTGGATCTCGTGGGTATCTAACGGAAACGTAGACAACTCCCACGTGACCTAACGCTGTATGGCTTTCCTTTAATTTGTGTGCGCGTTGGAGATTGCTCGTATAGATAGGAGATAGACACATTATTTGTGCAGATTTGTAGATAGACCCATGGTCATTCGATCTGCTGTTTGAGAAGCTGATTGCTGCTTCAAGAAGATTTTATGGTTCGCCGTCACCCCACATATTTGAGGGCAAAATAATATCAAAAAATAATTATTATAATAATAAATTAAGTAATCCCTCGTTAGTAGGAACTCACTAAACACAAAATTTCGACTGCACGAAGAAAAATTTGTATCGGGCAAGGGATTACGGAAATACGAATATTTATAGTACTCGGATAACAAGAAATTTTATAATTTAATTATTCTTTCAGTCCCTTGGTATTCGTGTTATCGAGGGTTTACTGTAATAGTTTATTAGTATTGTTATAAAGCAATAAAATTTTTAATCTGTAAACCTACAGCCGGACTACTTTTTCGAGACGGCCAAAACGTCAGATGTGGCCTAAGGGCGGGTCTCCCCAGCACCGAAGAATCCAAACAAAAGCGCGCGCTCCGCCCACATTTCTCCGCGTTGCGCGTCGCTCAGAGCGGCGCCCGGGCGGGCGCCCTCTCGAACATGACGCCTGCGCGCCGGCAGGCGCGGCGCGGCGCAGCGTGGCGGGGAATGGCGTGGCGCGGCGGGGCGTGGCGTGGCGGAGGCGGGACGTGGCGCGGCGGGGCGTGGCGAGACGTGGCGCGGTGGGGTGTGGCGGGGCGTTGTGGGGCAGGGCGGGACGTGGCACAGCGTGCCGGGACGTGGCGCGGCGGGGCGTGGCGGGGCGTGGCGGGACGTGGCAGGGCGTGGCGCGGCGAGGCGGCGCGCGGCGCGGGGCGGGGCGGGGCGTTGCGCGGCGTGGCGCGGCGGGGACGCGGGCGCTTTTATTAGCTCGTCGCAACCGAAGCCGCGGCGCGGCGTCGGGTGTCGCGCGGGCGAAAGGGGGCGGGGCCGCCACGCCCACGCGCCGCAGAACGCCCCTCACGTGGGCGGTGGGTGGTGGGCGACCGGTCGGAACACGACGCGCTCTGCTAAAAAGCTGCCTGCTGCGTTACACGGTTGATTTTGAGTAGGCTGTGAAAGAACCGGCTGCGGTAGCATATTGGCAACACGCCGGGTTATTGCGTCATCTGTCAGAGCAGTGCTACTGACCGGGAGGTTCCTAGATTCGAGTCCCGATTGTGGCGGGATTTTCGACACTAGCAAGTCAGCTAGGGCGAGTTCAGTCGCTGTCTGGAGGAAACTTCTAGCGCCCGGCTGCTCAGATCGGTTGATTTCCATGGTTTCTTCTTTCAAAACCAGGTGAATGCCGGAGCAGTACCCTAACAAAAGGGCCACGGACCACGCGCGATTTTTCTTTCCTCTTTTGTATCCTATCCCCACCCCTTACTTACACCCACGTACACTCACATGCACTACACTACCACACATGCCGGGAGACCGGTCGAAACCTTAAGGCTTGTTCCGTCTGAGGCGGTGCTCCGGTGGTGGGAGATTCTAGCTGGGAAAAACCCTGCTCGTCGACTGTCGGTGGGCGCCAGATCTCGCCATCCAGTGGGGGAAGATCCCCGCCACCACCACCACCACGAGCAGAGAAAAAACATGCACTACATTTTCAAGAGTAACGACATTAGCAGTTGACGCGTCCGGAATCACGAATAACCAACCAGGCAACCAACCTTAATAGCGACAGAGTTCCTCCTGTGATATCGTCAGTCGGGTGGTTCTAGAACTCGATTCCCGACGACGTTGGATTTCGGGTTTATTTCCTTCCATCCTTTTGAATCGCTGTCTTGTAGTGGCGGACGGTGTAAGCTGTAGTTGACCGTGGTTGCTCCGATCAATGCCAAGCGAAGGGCTGGAGCACTAAGGGAATGGGCAGCACGCGATCTCTCATTCCAGCACGAGACACCGAGCGGTGCGGACCTGCTCTCCAGCGCTCCGCATAACCGACAACGTGCTGTAATTTACACCAAGTGTTATAAGTGATATTACACCTAGTGTTTCTACTCAAACAAACAGTGCAAAGTTTCTATGGCATATGCCATAGACTCATCCACAGGGCAGGCAATTATCCAAGCCCTATACACCCTGCACAATGCAGACATCAACCAAGAAGGGCATTCAGAGCTGACCTCCTTGGAAACCAGCGTAGATATGGACACCAGCAACGCAGCCTCGCCAGCTCTACTCAATGGCGAGGGCATCGTCAACCAAGCCTTGACTCAGCACAACGCGTTCTACGGGACTCCACCGCCAGCTCCTGCCCCACATCAACAAAACAAAAGGTCAGTGAGTGTTAGTGACAGTGAAAGTGAAACCGAAAACAAGAAAATCAATCGTTCAAGTGAAAAAGCGGGTGAAAATTCCATATCATCCACTGATTACGAATATAATTGTACCCACTAGAAACATGTTCGGCGAACTTGGTGAAGTCGGTGAAGGCCCTGAAAGCAACAGATTTCCATATCTCAAAGAAACGTGCAACGACCAGATAATTCCAGCTAACAGAATTCCACCCATTTATGTAGCCAACATTCCTAACGTCAGCAATTTCATAAATGAAAACCAAATAAATCAAAACCAAAGTGACCAAAAATTTCGTTACAGATGTTAAAAACAATAATATTAAAATAAATTCAATGTTCAGCAACAGGCTATAGGAACATTGTAAAATACTTAATACATTCACAAAGAAGCTTCCACACGTATAAAGATCCCTCAAATAATAAATACTCGGTTGTTTTCAGAAATCTGCATACATCAATTTCCGAAGACGACATAAAAGAAGATTTAAAATCGCAACACCCTTCAATTATAAAAATTACAAGGTTAAATAAGGACAATAAACCAATCCCAGTAGTAGCAGCAAAATTTAGTGGTGCAGAACCCATTGAATCAATATTAACTATAAACTCAATTTGCAACCACAGAGTCACCACCGAAAAAAGAAGAAAACCCAAAGGTCCAATACAGTGTCAAAGGTGCTTAGATTATGGTCACACTAAGAACAACTGTAATCACAAAATTCACTGCGCATTTTGCGCAGGTAATCATTACACAGCAACATGCCCCCGCAAGAATGAAGATCCGCTTTAGGCTAACTGCCATGGGAAGCATAAAGCAGACATTAGAGACAATTCTTGCAGATATTATAAGGAAATTAGTGACACAAAATGTCAGCGATATTCTAGGAAAAACAATAATGAAAATACTAAAGCCTCTACACCCCCACCCTCTACTCAATCCCTCTCAGACTTCCCAAATCTACCCGAAAGAAATTTAATCAATAATTTCACTCATATCTCAAGTCCTCAAAATCAAACTCAACCCATCACTTCGAGACATCCACCTAATAACCCTAATCAACCACCAACTCGTACTAATAATTCAAATTACCCACTCCTAAATACAATTATTAACTCAATTTCATCCTGCATTGTAAATTTCATAAATTCTCTAATCCCCACCATAATAAGTGCAATCCAAAACTCAGTCTCAGCTTACTTAAGTAATAATAATAATAATAATAATAATAATAATAATGGCAATACAGGCCCATAAAGGATTAATTCTAGTAAATTGGAACGCCAATGGCGTATCTAGCAAAAAGACCGAACTAACCCAATTTCTCCATGCATACAATGTAGATATCGCAGGCATTACCGAAACCCACCTAAATAAGAAAAACAAATTATACATTCCGAATTATTCAATTTACAGGTCAGACAGATCTGAAAGCAAAGGCGGCGGAGTACTAGTAGCAATTAAAACAAGTATAATACATCATCAAATTGACGTGTTAAATTCCCCAAGAACTGAATACATAGCCATCCGCGCCATAATAAATAACAGCATATGGAACATAATAACTGTATATAATCCCCCAACTTCGAAAATTAAGGATATCAATTTTAGACACCTTTTTCAATCTTCGAACAACACATTACTAATTGGCGACTTCAATGCTAAGAATACTAACTGGGGATGCCGATACAACAATCAAAATGGACTCATACTATCACAAATCGCTAACATACTAAAACTCAAATTAATCACTCCCGCTGAACCTACATATTATCCATTCGACCGCAATAAAAATCCAGACATTCTCGACATCGGCATTACCAACTCTAATATAACATTCTTTTCTACCCCTATATTCGAATTAGATTCTGACCACATCCCAGTGTTAATAACCACGCAGCAGCTTGCACCACAACATGCCCCAGCACCCAAATCTAAGACAGGCAGAATAAATTGGAACCAATTCCAAAAAATCGTTAGTGTAAAAATACCCGCTTTCAAAATACTCAATAGCCCTATCGAAATTGAACATGCTCTCTCTCATTTCAACTCAATAATTCACACTACCGTAGAAGAGTCTCATATAAACACTGAACAAACTAAAAAAACTAAAAATCAAGAGCTCCCTCCCGAAATACTCAAAGCAATCAAAGTTAAAAACAAAACAAGAAGACTATGGACCCACTTAAAAACTCCTGAACTTAAAAAAGAATTAAATATCATAACAAACGTAGTAAAAAGATTAATCAATACCCACAACAATCAACAATATCACAAGTTAGTAGAACAACTCACCACTAAAAATAATACGCTGTGGCAGTTTACAAAAAAAATACTTAATAAAAAGACAATTATACCTACACTAAACACAACGGGCAAAGCTCTATTCAGAAAGCTGAAGAGTTAGCTGATTACTTCGCGTCAACATTTAAAACAAACGTAACCAAACCCCATCCCGAACACAACACAATTAATAAAAATCAAATCGAACCCTGCTATGGTCCACACCCGAAAATACAATATACATCCCCAGCAGAAATAAATATAATAATAAAAAAGTTACCACGTAAAAAAGCACCTGGACATGATAACATTAATAACAACATATTAAAAAATTTACCTTCTCCCGCAATTTCATTCCTAACCAATATATACAATTCTTTTTTCAGGAATTCATACTTCCTCCAACAATGGAAACACGCAACAGTTATCCCCGTACCCAAACCTAACAAAATTGCTACAGCACCAAATAGTTACCGTCCTATAAGCTTACTGCCCACGTTAGCCAAAGTATTTGAAAAAATAATTCTGAAACGTCTAACCCAATTCTTAAGAGACACAAAAACCATCCCCCGCGAACAATTTGGATTCACCAAAAATATATCAACTTCAGCATCAGTTAGTAAGAATCACAGAACACTTATACTCTTCATTCCAGAAAAAAATTTCATACAATAGGCATTTTTATTGACATAACCCAAGCTTTCGACAGAACATGGCATCAGGCGCTACTATACAAAATCAAAAAAATAGGAACCCCTCATTACATCACCTGAATTATTTGCAGTTTTCTATCTAACAGAACATTTTCAGTTAATGTCAATAACCATCACTCAAACCCAAGACAAATAAATGCAGGCCTCCCCCAAGGATCACCATTATCTCCCATACTCTTCAATATCTATGTAGCAGACTTACCAACACTAAATTCAATAAAAATTGCTCAATTTGCCGACGACACGGCACTATTTTCTTCAGGACGTGACTTACACGAAATACGTAACAAAATGCAATTATATCTTAATCTAATCGATAGCTGGGCCACTAAACTGAAAATCCAACTGAACCCATCAAAAACCGCTGCTAAAATATTCACCCTCAGACCGTACTCTCCACCCACTCCTCTGACATTAAATAATGAAACAATAATCTGGCATCCACAAAATAGCACAATTAAATATCTTGGATTGCACATAGACACGAAACTCAACTGGAAAAAAACACATACAAAATAAAGTTAATCAAGCAAAAGTAAAACTACTACAATTAAAACCTATCATCAATAGAAATTCCTCACTGCCATATAACACAGCCATTATAATATATAAAACCATCTTAAGACCCCTCCTTTTATACGCATGTCCCATCTGGATCAACGCCGCAAAAACCAATATCCACAGAATTCAAATCTTCCAAAACCAGTTCCTCAGAATAATCACTAACGCCCCTTGGTTTGTCACCAACGATCAACTATATAAAGAATTATCCATAGAACCCATAGCCAACCATATTAACTACCTCTCCACTAATTTCTACTACACCATCCCACAAATCCCCACCCTAAAAGCTCTCAACCTCGGCCGTATCCCAACCCAACCAACCCGAATTAAAAATAAATACCCATTCCACATTTTCCTACAAAAATTCGCCGAAATTGACAGTTAAGAGGTACCAATGATGGTTTCCTCACCTATGTATTAGATTAAGTTTAGTATGTAAGTTACTTATAAGCAACAAAAACATATGTATAGTGTAAGTTCCACTGAACTATGTAATACTCAACAAGAACATTTTAATAAAAAAAAACAAAAAAAAAACGCGATCTCTCCTTTTAGCATTCATCGTTCTACCTCTCTCTCATCCTTGCCTTCTCTTTTCCCCTTACACACACACATTTACACTTCCTTCAAGTGCACTTCCACACATATTGGGAAACCAATCGGAGTGTTTGAGCTTGCCCGGATGGATCGGGATCCCCCTATCGGAGACAGCGTAAGGTCTAGCAAATCGGATCAGGAGACGAACCCGATCAATTGTACGCTTTCATTTTCTCTCTCCACGTAAGCTGCATTATTTTCTGTTGATATAACCCGTGAGGTTCATAGATTTCTGAACAAAAATTTGGCTACTCTACCTCTCTCTTCACTTTAGTTAGTAATTCCAGAAACGCGTCTAAAGTATTCTGAGTAAAATTTCGCTTAGAGAGAGATACTAATGATCTCTTTGTTATTCCATTAATCTTTAAAAATACTTTTTCAAACACAATGCTCGTAATTTAGAATTCAATAGTAAAGAAATGTTTCAAAAATATTGTTGAAAATCCTTTCCCATCAATTCTAGTTGCTATCGACTTTAATGAGGTCTCGTTTAAGTTATGTTTGCCTCTTCATTAACGCCCCTAAACACGTACACTGCCAAAGGTTGTGATAAATATTTCACATTAGTTGACATTTGTATTACTCAGCAAACCGACCAATTAACGGGGTTGTGCTTTTGGCAAAATTACGAATATGTTGGGGGATATTAATTTTAATGATGGTAAGTACAGCACGTGAATGTAACGGTACGATGATACACTACGATACCTCACCCATTGCACCACAGATCGTCTGTTCATCAATCAACAGCAATGTACTCTTCGTAATAAAATATTCGTTTCAGTACATTAAATTATAAAGAGCATAAAAAAGTTATAAAGGGGCGTTAAAAGTAAATGTCATTAAAATTATGAAATACATTAACTGGATACCAAAAAAATTATAAAACAAGAACTTTCTTGGTGAAAAAGTAATAGCTTAAAAATAATATAATTGAAGTAAATGAACTCTACATGATCGAGAGAACAAAGTGTAGTTATCAAATAACACAACGCAAGGGGATAATGCTTCGGGGAATGTGAAATCAAAATTAAAATAAAATTTCAAATTTTTGGATCACATAATGGATATGAACAAATATTTTCATTTTAATAAAAAACAATACATAATAAAATATACTTGCACATTTCCACAGTTATAATTTTCATTGCAAAAAGCAATATCAAAAAGTATGCACTGTAATACTTGTAGGACTATTCCAATTGGTGCCAAACTACACTCACAAATAGTTTTACTTTTCCTTCAAATCTGCTTTGAACATGTCTGTTTTTACATAAACAAATGTTACGTTTTTTCCTCAAAAAGGTAATAGGCCTATGTGCAAGTTATTAATATATAAGTTATACGAGACTAAAACTTCTTTCTTTCAACGAGTTGAATTTAAAGAAAATTTCTAGAAAATAGTTTTAATTACAATTTGCTTCTGACTAAGAGGCATTCGCAGTACATTGTAGCCTGATGAAACTAAACTGCGCTCGAAGTGTGCATGAAAATCCAAACTACAATTTGTGAACAAATTACACAAAGTATTCAGCACCGCGCATTCAATATGTGCGTCATGCATACTTTCACTAAAATCCGCATTCTACAAAATAACACATATAAAGTTTATTTCAATTACGTTAAATAACTCGCCACTTAAAGACAAATATACACATATATTTATTATATAGTTTGTCTTTCGCACTGTCTCCATGGTTGTCCAAAAGTGATATCTGAGTAAACGTTTTGGCGTACTTTGTAAAACTAGAATAGAATCCTCTCTAATTGTTATGGATTCCAAAAGAGCTGCTTAAATAAATAGTTTGACGAATCATAAACTGATTTCCACTCTCCCAAGCTTCGAATCATAGAAACATCAGTGAGAAATAAGTTTATCGTTTGCTTATTTTATGTAAATAGCATTTAAAAAAATTACCAATTCGGTATTTGATAGTGTCGGTTTTAGGAGTAGTGGTTATCGAAAACCAAAGTACATTCTACCAAAGTCAATCACTTTTAATCGTAATGAAATGTAAATATCCTGTTCAGTACATAGTGGAGATTAGATCTTACCACCTCCTTCACATTTTGTGACTTAAAATTATATTTTGTTTTTTTTAAATTTAACAATAATCATGACAAATATTTCTAAAATATTTTGAAGGAATGTCTAAAGGGTTTCCGTCTTTTGAAGCTTAATGTCAACATTTCAATTGACTCAGTTTCTGGGTGAAAGCAACCTCTGTCTAACAAGTTGCACTTGGATGAAGGCAAACAAACATGTTAACAAAGTTAGTAGTTAATTACTTCGTAATATAACTTTTGCTAATTGTCAAATCGATTTGTCTGTGGCATGTATAGCTGGCAGATAAAAGCAACACGAATCTGGTTGGATAAATAGACGCCTCATTTTATGTACAGATAATCATTCCTTGTTGCATTTGTATCACTGAAGAGCGTATTTGTGTCATATCTCCATTTTCATTTGCGTTGTAGGTTTACATAACAATACGTTCTTAAAACGTTCCTCCATCATGAGAGCAAATATTGTGTTTAAAAATAGCATTTCTCATATATTAAAAGTCTATTTGATTTTGTCTTCTGACTACTTTCTCTTCGTAATGAATTGAGTTTCTTGGCGATATGTCACTTTAAAAATAAGCTTCTTAATTGCAATTCATGCGGTTGACTTCAACCGAAAACCATTTCCGAGCACTTGCAATTCCGCTTGGAAGCACCGGCGTGCTCCATTTGCCTGCAGAGCGCTCTCTGGCGCCTGTGATTCCCCGTCCCACCTGTGTGGGTCACGTGGCTTCCCGCGCGCCCCTCGCGCACAACCATTAGCGCGCCCGCTCTGCGCCCCCCCTACTGCCCTCACGCCCCCTCTGCGCTCGCATCGCCCTACCCCACACCCACGCTGCGACCACTCAGCCCTGTGCCCACCCTGCCCGCCCTGCCGCCAGCCCTCCCGCCGGCCGCACGCCCGCCCTCCCTTGCCACACGACCTGCGCCCGCCCTGCCCTATGGCCCGCTCCGCGCTCGTCCCCGCCCTTCGCCCACCCTGCCTCCCGCCCTTTTGTGATCGCCGCGAGGGGTCGTACAGAGCCTTTATCGCACACAGCCCCGTGCCGCCCGCCCCCCTGCTGTGCGCGCAACGAGCCCAGCGCCAGCCCCGTCCTACCGCCCGCGCGGTCCTCGTCCTGCTCTGCCGCCCGCCCCTGTGCCCACCTAGCCCTGCTCCCACTCGCCGTTGGGCCACTCGCCGTTGGGCCCGCCCCGCCCCGCCCTGCCGTGCGTCCTGCGCGGTCATGCGCAGTGTCCTCCCCCCTTGCCTGCCCTACCCGGTCCTGCCACCCACCCCTGCTCCCACCCAGCCCTGCGCCCCCCCGGCTTGCCACCCGCCCGGGCCTCGCCCTGCTCTGCTTTGCCCTGCCGCCGGCCCTTGTCCTCCCCACCCGTGCCTGCCCTGCCCTACCCTCCTTTCTCTGTCTGGATCCTGCCGCCCACCCCTGTGCCCACTCCATCCTGCCACCACCCGACGCTCGCCTGGCTCTGCCCTGCCCTGCCGCCCTCCCATCCCGTCCCTGCGCTGCCCCGCCCCTGCGCCCACACAGCCCCGCGTCCTGCCGTCCGCCCGGCCCTCGCCGTGCTCTGCCCTGCCGCCCGCCCTGACCTGCACCCGTCCAGCGCCCTCCCTGCGCCCACCCAGCCCTGCGCCCGCCCTCCCCTTCACGCTCCTGCGCCCAGCCCCGCCCCGTCGTGCCCTGATCTGCGCCTGCTCAGCGCCGTCCCTGCGCCCGCCCCAGTGCTTGCCGTGTACCGCGCCCGCCCATGCGCCCGCCCCTGCGCCCGTGCCTGCGCCCGCCACGCCCCGTACTGCCCTGACCTGCGCCCGCCCCCGCGCTAGCCGGCCGCCCATGCTACCGCCCCTGCGCCCGCCCCTGCGCCCGCCCCTGCGCCCGCCCCTGCGCCCGCCCCTGCGCCCGCCCCTGCGCCCGCACCTGCGCCCGCCCCTGCGTTGGCCCCTGCGCCCGCCCCTGCGCCCTCCCCGCACCCGCCCCCGCGCTTGCCGCCCGCCCGTGCGCCCGCTCCTGCGCCCGCCCGTGCGCCCGCCCCGCCCCGTCCTGCCTTGCGCCCGTCCAGCGCCCACCCTCGCCCTGCGCCCGCCCCTGCGCCCGCCCGTGCGCCCGCCCCGCCCCGTCCTGCCTTGCGCCCGTCCAGCGCCCACCCTCGCCCTGCGCCCGCCCCTGCGCCCGCCCGTGCGCCCGCCTCGCCCCGTCCTGCCTTGCGCCCGTCCAGCGCCCACCCTCGCCCTGCGCCCGCCCCTGCGCCCGCCCAGCGCCCTTCCCGCCCCCGCCCCCACGCTTTCCGCCCGCCCGTGCGCCCGCCCCTGCGCCCGCCCCTGCGCCCTCCCCGCACCCGCCCCCGCGCTTGCCGCCCGCCCGTGCGCCCGCCCCTGCGCCCGCCCGTGCGCCCGCCCCGCCCCGTCCTGCCTTGCGCCCGTCCAGCGCCCACCCCCGCCCTGCGCCCGCCCGTGCGCCCGCCCGTGCGCCCGCCCCTGCGCCCGCCCCTGCGCCCGCCCCTGCGCCCGCACCTGCGCCCGCCCCTGCGTTGGCCCCTGCGCCCGCCCCTGCGCCCTCCCCGCACCCGCCCCCGCGCTTGCCGCCCGCCCGTGCGCCCGCTCCTGCGCCCGCCCGTGCGCCCGCCCCGCCCCGTCCTGCCTTGCGCCCGTCCAGCGCCCACCCTCGCCCTGCGCCCGCCCCTGCGCCCCGCCCGTGCGCCCGCCCCGCCCCGTCCTGCCTTGCGCCCGTCCAGCGCCCACCCTCGCCCTGCGCCCGCCCCTGCGCCCGCCCGTGCGCCCGCCTCGCCCCGTCCTGCCTTGCGCCCGTCCAGCGCCCACCCTCGCCCTGCGCCCGCCCCTGCGCCCGCCCAGCGCCCTTCCCGCCCCCGCCCCCACGCTTTCCGCCCGCCCGTGCGCCCGCCCCTGCGCCCGCCCCTGCGCCCTCCCCGCACCCGCCCCCGCGCTTGCCGCCCGCCCGTGCGCCCGCCCCTGCGCCCGCCCGTGCGCCCGCCCCGCCCCGTCCTGCCTTGCGCCCGTCCAGCGCCCACCCCCGCCCTGCGCCCGCCCGTGCGCCCGCCGCGTGCCGCTGCGCAGAGCCATTAGCGGCGGCGGGCGAACGCCCACGAAGCGCCGCGCGCGAAGGCGGCCGCGCGTGCCCATTACGGCGTGGCACGGCCCGCGCGCGCACCGCGCTCCCAGCGCACTGCGTCCGAAGTAAATATTTGATCAATATTACACGCCACTGCGAACGTATTTATTGTACCGTGTCCAGCCTCGCCTTATAGTTAATATTTATGTTCCCTAGCCACAATCTAGTTTGCGGGCTCCGTGCGCTGCTCGCCGCCCGCCCGCCCGTGCTCTCATTTGAAATGCGGCGCCCGTGATGTATTCGGAAATGGAATTTCGACGTCTCGCGGTGGGGTCGTAAGCGCCAAGAGCCGTTTATCCCGAATATTCTCCACGAGATAATATCGCCGGTCCGTGCATCTGAAACATCTGTTGTACTCGTAGTGGTTGAGGCAGGGTGATTTATGAGTCTACTGTGCCGCATTGACTACCTCGTAAAACATATTAGTTTCCAGTCTTACGACTTTATTTCTTTAATTTTTTGGTTTTTAATTTTCATTTGAAATTAATACAAGTTAAATATCAGTTTTATAAGGTTTTTATATTTTAATTCATTGATTATTATTAATGGTTTGATCCGGTGGCATACAAAACTCCATTTAATTTGATAAAATAAAAAACTATACAATAATACCATCACTCAAACTAAGTTACTAATCTTACCGCTAAACAATTACAGACAAATCTTGAGGGTCAGGTAGACACCATTCCCATTTTTTACTCTGCCTTGTTTCGTAAGGATTACTGTATCATCGTTTAGAATATTTAGTTTTAGTACAATATTTCTGAATACTAAGTGATAGCTTTGTCTTTCAACACAGATCGGACAATTTAACATCGTCACCATTCGTAATCTCTTCGTGGAAACTCCACGTTTTCTTACATCTAGGCCTTCCCATCAATTTTGCAAACTAAGTGTAGAAGCTCTTAATATAAAACACTAGTAGATTTGGATCAAAATACGAGTAGTAAAGGTGGAACTAATTATTTAAAAATAAACAGGCGATGCCCATGACTGAAATGTAGTTCGCCATCCAGCCACAGTGACGCGTTGAGCACTTCTTTATCAAACATAATGTGGTTTCCAATTGAAACTTATCGTGTAATTCGCTTTCTCCACCTCTCGGGAGTGGGGATTGGTGGGCAATTATGGTGTCATTAAGTAGGATTTGTAAGAATATCGAACACATTTAATTTTATTTTGCTGATCTGATTCCTATTTCTTGAGATATTAACATTTTCAACAATTTTTTACTCCTTTTGATTTTTGTCGATTACGACACCATCTGCCATGACTCTAATCGTAGGTCAAATTGGAGTATTTTTTGTGGAGAAGCCAAATCTGCAATAAAATGGGGTTGCCTTTGAAGTTTTTTAACTCATCCCTCCCCCACCCCCAGGGAGTGAGAGTGGGGGGTCGAGTTTAGTATTATTAGATGTCCCCCTTCGAGACAAACATTTTTCATCATACACGTTTTTTGATCTGATGTGTGGTTCTCAAAACATTTCAATATCATCAGATAAATTGAGCATTCTGTATTTGAAGACCTCGGGGCAAAGACATGCTATGCCACTACACGTAATTTTTAAGAAGAAGGAGGGTTTTTTTAAACATTGGGATAAAAAACATTAATTTATAAATTACACTGCCATCTTGTGGCAAATCATTAAAACAAAAATGAAATCAATTATCATTTTTAAAATAATATTCAAGATGTCCTTAATTAGACTTTTTATTGTGATAAACAAAAATATATTTGAGAGAATTGAACAGAAATTGCCAGAGTTTCAGCCTATAATGCAAATATTCTTTTGCAAATGCACGAATATGCAGACCACGAGCTTTTCAAACAAGATGAAATATTCACATGATAAAACTCGTTCTCCAAAAGTGGTCTCGAAATTGTCTGAATAACAAAGAGTCGCTCGCGAGTTCAAACTGTCAATTTTGAACATCTAGAATTATGCAGAACCATTGGTAGCTCGTAAACTCTTGAATAATTTCGCCCAGTTTTAATTCCGTCTGTTTTCCTAATCAGTTGCCCTCCGCTCCTTTTGAGGGAGCCCTGTTGTTGGGAAGCGTAAATAATAGCGGCGCGTCTGATGAAAGAACAGCGCGAGGCGAAAGCGCGCGCGGACGGGTTGGGGCCAGGGCGACTGCGCTATCGCGGGCAAACAGCCAAAGGCAGTCATCTCGCAGAGCACGCGAAGGCCGTCACGTGACCGCCCGCGCCGCCGTCATAAGGGTAGTGGAGCTTTGTTTGCGCACTCAGTTGCAGTTCCAAACAGGAGAGGCCACTCCGAAAAATGTCGAGGCACTCCTTGTTGTATTTGATCTCAAAGGGAAAAGTCCAAGTAATATTCGTAGAGAAATTATATATTTATTTTCATGCCAAGGGATTTATATAAAGGTTTATGCAAAAGCAGGGTAATCTTTCGAAGTAATGAAGTTCTATTCAAAAAACTGCTTTACAAAGTTGTTTATTATCATGTTTTCATTTAAAACTGTCTTTCGGAACATTTGGATTCAAACTAAAGATACACTTATAGAAGTTTAGTGTATACGTTATTTTTTTTATATCGAAACATTCACAAAATTTGAATTGCTTAGGGACATTGTGTACCCCACCAAAGGATTGTTTGAAAACCAAAAACCAAATTCATACTACGTGTGCATTTTAATTGCATAAAATATATAATAGTTAACGTTTTCAATAGCACAGTTTGATTTACTTTTACTGAATCATGTGACTCATTTGTGTTTGTATGTATATAAACATAATAACAATTCGGTTTGAATAACAAAAGTAATTGTAATAAATAATGAGAAGTGAGTCAAGTTTTATCTCCGTATATCTATGAATATTCTTACAATCTTCTTGGCATTATGTTAATCCGGTGTTACCCCAATACGGACCCTGATTACTTCAGAAGGTTGTGGAAACACTTTTAGATCAGCACCTCATTACGCTTTTTCTGAAAACATCAGAGCATGTTAGTAGAACGACTGGCAGTGATTCAACATTTTAAATATAGTCGTTTATAATTAAGGTATTTTATTGTTCTTTACTGAAAGTTTTGTCTTCTGTTTGTTGTCTGAAGGTTCTTTACTGAAAATCTTATTGTGTTTTACTTGAAATATATCATTAATTTTAAAAAAAGAAAAAATAAAAAGAAAAGAGAATGAAAAAAGAAGGAAAAAAACAAACAAACAACGCTTCATTGCCTTGTATCTTTGGGCAAAATGACTCTGGAATCTATACCGAGCCTGCAGTACGTGCGTGTAAAACGGGTTGCATTCATAAACCTGAATGCAACCCGTGGCCTGAATCCACTCCCTCGCGTTTTGTGGTATTTCTTCAATGCTACCTTATTTTCTTTACCTCTTTCGTTTTCAAATTCACATAAAATTATAGATCAGGCGCAGCTCGTGAATACAAAACTCTCTCACCAACACCAAACACGACACGAATATTCTTTTCGTTTGCTTTCCCGTATTAGACTTTTTTTTCGTAACAACTGCTCTTCAAACACCAGCCATTCGTTTTTATTTTACACCTTCGGCGACCAGTCGAGCAAATGGAAAACTCCACAAAAAACGAAGAGATAAACCCAATAACATCCAAAAGGCAGAGAAAACGACCGAAGCTGCTCCACTGGAACACGGTTGCTGCGATGCGGAGTACTCAGCCGAAGTCCTGTCCCCGGCGGCCCCGCCGGGCCCTTCCCGCCTGCCGTCTTTGTCGCCTGCGAGGCCACGTCCGGCGCCACGCGCACCGCACATCCGCTTCCGCCCCCCCACCCGCTCGCCTTTGTTTTTCCGCCAGAGTCGCGACCGCAAAGCGGCGAACGGAGGCGCGCGTTTCGTGGGCCGTTGCGGCGCCACGCCAGCCGAGCGAAGGAGAGCTCCAGCGAGCGACCGGGAGAGATGGCTCAGTGCATCAACCTGATGTCACTGCAGTCCCTCTGACCGGGAGGTCCTAGGTTTGAGTCCCGACGGCGACAGGGTTTTCGACACTGGCTTGTCAGCCAGGTCGAATTCAGTCGCTGTCTGGAGGAGAATTCTATTGGAAGGCTGCTCTGATCGGTAGTTTTCTGTGGTTTCTCCGATAAATACCAGGTGAATGCCGGAGCAGTACCCTAACAAACGGGCCACTGACCGCGCTCGATCTTTCCTTCCCCTTCCTTGTACTATCCTCTCCTCTTACACACACACACACACACACACACACACACACACTAACATGCACTACACTATCACACATGCCGGGAGACCGGTCGGGAGCTTACAACTTGTCCCAGCTGGGGCGGTGCCCCGCTGGTGGGAGATACGTGGCCCTGAAGAAGACCGCGAAACGATGGTCGAAACGTCGGCCACACAGCCTGGCACGCGGCGTCACCCGGACAACCGAGATTCAGACGCAACGTATTTCTCGCGCAACTTTTCTTGATTGAGGGATTAGAGAAATTCGGATGGAGTGGAGGTACAAGTAACGAAAGCGGACACTATATTTTATGAAGCAATGCCAATCTCTGGAGAATCAGTCATGTTATCGCGAACTTTCTCAATAATTTTCTCAGGAGTTCGAGGTATCTCCAATGATGGATCTTCACCTACTTCGGTCATTTCTTTAGAATTTTTGGAAAATATCTCGGACAGAAGTTCTTGTTGTCAACAGAAAATAGTTTTTATTTCGCACCAGTGAATGTGTGTGTTTGGAATGTTCTCGTCAGTGCTCGCTGCGAGTTTTTGCCTTCACGTACTTATTGTGCCAGAGGGGGGGGGGAAGCAAGTTCATCGTCCAAGAAAAGTTGCACGAATAATACGTTATCACCGCAACATTAGACCACGAGGTCCTAGAGTTCGAGTCCCGACCTTTTTGCCAAGAATTTTCGAAACTAGCTGAATTGAATTCAACCGTTACCTGGAGGAGAATTCTCCAGGTCAGTCGCTCTGATTGATGATTTTCTGTGGTTTCTTTGATTATTACCAAAAGAATGCCTGAGAAGTACTCTAAAAAACGGGCTATAGACCACGCGCAATTTTTCTTTTCACACTCTCTTCCTCTCTTCTGCCCTTATACAAACATTCTTACAAGTACATGCACTTCACAACCATATATATCAGGAGACTAGTCAGCAGCCTAGAACTATTTCGGCTGACGCGGTGGGTTGCTAGAAGATGGGCTTGGAAGAGGGAAATTCCTCGAAAGGCGAAGTGTAGTGGCAAGTTCTCTCGGCACCGAATCTCACGATACAGCGGGGGAGGACCATCGTCACCTCCCAACACACAACATGCACTTCACTTAGGGACCATCAATGAATTACGTAACGCAAAAGGAGGGAAGGGGTATGAGGCAGCGTTACATAGGGGTTTAATGGTGTGTTACAAGGGGGAGAGGGGGTCCTGAAAATACTCGAAATTTGCGTTACATAATTTACGGATTGTCCCTTACGAGGTAAATAACCATAGTAGTTTACACGCCAGAAAAAACAATATTAAAAAATATGACTTTAGGGTGCGACTTAACCTGGTAGCGAAGGAAATGACCATAAGCACTGCAACGCAAACGGAATGAAGAAAGACGTTTCTGATAGAACGAAGATTGGGATAAAAATGCTATAAGATACATTTTGTCGTCCTTCTCAGAAGTCTGAAATAATGATTGAAAGGCGAAACAAAGTAGAACGATGAATTCTGAAGTGGGTAAAAGAGACAAATAAGCTGAGCAGCAGCATTGCAGTTTAGAACCCATCTTCAAAATGCATACTCGTTTACTTCTCATTAACGTTTGTAATCTATGTCTCAAAGCGTGTATTTCGTATCTATTGCTCTCAATACTTGCAGTTATATATTCTCTCAAGACTCTCATCAGTCTACGGCGATATTTAGTTTTGGTATCGGTGTGTTTGTAAGTGATAATGAAAGTGAACCTTACATTACCAAATGTCAAACATCATACATTTTGTGAAGAAAATCCATCTTGAATACGAGCAACAAATTAGATTTTTTCAAACTAAATTTATAAGCTGGCTTCACTAGAATATGAAACCAAAGATGTGTAAAAAATTGAATGGCTATCAGAAACTACAAATGCAATAATTCATGCAGGTGTCATAATAAAATTACACACTTGTAAAGCATGTAGAAGGGTAGAAAATGATCACCGTTGCCAATGAATTATAATCAGAAATATTTAGATATAGAATTACGCACTTACCCGTTATTATACAAACTAATATGCACAATTATTTGTTAGCTCCAAGAAATCTCTTTGCGTTAGAACGTGGTCTGCCTAATACCTGTACCTTTTTCTCTTTATTATGCCGCTATTAACGTGACAAAAATTGTGAATTCGATGTGAAATGAAATAAGGAATATAATGAGTCCAAAACTTTCCCGGTCACAGTGACCGCACGTCACCGGTAACAGAAGTTCTAAGGCACGTCACCAGTTGCCGATTAAGTATAATGCTGTGCATATTTAACATGCGCGTGTATTGATCTGACTGGCTACGTGTTCATGAACTGAAACTACGTGGTCTTTTCTTTGGCTATTTTTCCTCGAAGAGAGGGTACCGCGGGCTTTTTCTCGGAGAGAGAGTGGTGTCGCGATATTGCATTCCGGTCCGCGTCACGCCGCCATGGGCCTCCGCTCGTCACTTGCCGCGTGGGCTGTCCGCGCGTGTGCACAAGCGAGCGATTCGCAGCTCGCACCGCTCTCCACCCCCGGAGACACCCGTCGCTTGATTGATTGGTGGTGATTCCGGCCGCGTCAACTACAGAGGTCATAAGTAACAGAGTCCCGTAAGTGTAGTTCGTGTTTTTCCTCGGGAGGTGGTGCTGATCTTTTCCCCGCTGGATGGCGAGATCCGGCGCCGACCTACCGTCGACTAGCGGGGTTTCCCCCTCACCCAGGTATCTTCCACCAGTGGGGCACCACTCCCGACCGGTCTCCCGATATGTGAGGTAGTGTAGTGCATGCTAGTGTGTGTGTAAGGGGTGAGGATAGGGACAAGGAAGAGGAAGGAAAGATCGCATGGAAGAGGAAGGAAAGATTTTGGTGGCCGGATGCTCGTTGCTCTGATCAGTGGTTTTCCACAGTTTCTCTGGTCAACACCAGGACAAAGCCAGAACAGTATCATAACCAACGGGCCATGGTCCGCGCGCAAATTTTCATACCGATTCCTTGTCATATCACGCGAATTACTTACACTCTAACACTTACGTGCATTTCACTACCACACATGTCGGGAGACCGGTCGGGAGCTTAGAGCTTGTCCCGCCTGGAACGGTGCCCCGCTGGTGGGAGATACCTGACTGGGGAAATCCAGCTAGCCGACGGTAGGTCGGCGCCGGATCTCACCATCCATCGGGGGTCAATAACCGTCACCTCCAGAGCAAAACATACACTACACATACAGGACTAAACTTAACCGTTAACGCGCTCGGAATCATCAATCAATCTGGAGGTTTAAAAGATTTATTCTGAAACACCTCTCTATGGGGTCATCCCTAAATTATGTAATGCTAAATGGGGAGGCAGGGGGTCTGAGTCAGCGTTACGCTGCGATACATAGAGATAGGGAAGTGCCCTACAAGGGGGAAGGGGGTATTGGAAATACTCGACATTTGTGTTACGTAATTTATTGACGGCGCCTATGACGGCGGCGCGGGGCGGCGCGGGGCGGCGCGGGGAGGAGCAGAAGCCTGTACGACGTAGAAAGGGCGTGGGAGGAACGACAGTCGAGGGCCCGCCCGCTCGCGTGCGCTCTCAAAATTCACTTTGTTCGCGTATGCATATCCGCAGAGCCGCACTGCCGGCATGCATCTTCCATCCCGCCCGCGCCCTATTCTCCCGAAGCCACTGCCACCGCCACCACCGTTGCGTGTGGTCAGATCTGCTTCTTGCTTCTGCCGTCTCATCACCCCATCCCCAACGTTTTTGTTTAATATTTCACGACATTTGGTTTCACTGGGACATTCTTTATTTGCAGTTTCGAAGTAATGAAAGAAATCTTGCAAAAATAACATAATAACTTGTGTTAGTATTGTATGAAGAAATAGTAAATTTTCCATGCCATTCGTATGCTTAATCGGGTAATATATTTCAGAGTTGCTGTTGCGATAAAATAGTAAAATACGAAGTGTTTCGGTTAGTCACCGCAAAATTCAGCATATATACATTTTATTTGCAATATATTATAGAGAATTCATCAGTGACGCACATGCAAGGTAACATTAGTTATGTGGAGCCTGCCTTGTTTCTCATAAAGAGCACATTTCGTATACACACGTTTTGCGGAGGACATTCTACCCCCAAAATGTTATCATCAGTTTTTCTCGAATCCTTCATTATGCGCTTGGCCTATACTTAACACCACGTATTGAAGCTGAATGCATCGCAATGTCTGGTACATTTTCTCGGCGCGAATAAAGTTGCAATGACTTTCGCCCAGCTGGGCGCTCTTTGTGGTCTTCGCGCCAATTATGGGAGTTCCATGGTGCACCAGTGTGTTATGGGGACGCGAACATAAATTTCGCGCGTCCCACTTTAAAAATAATTAATTAATTAAAAAAGTAATTAATCATTGTTTCCCCTGCGCCTCTACGCATGGAGCCACCCTCGTGCATCGGGAGGCGGGCGGCTGATGCCAGGCCACTTCACGCTGCCGGCATCGCCGCCCCCGCCGCCGCCGCCGCCGCCGCCGCCGCCGCCCCTCTCTCCCCACTGCCCGCCCGCCCGGCAGGCCCTCCCCTTCCACTCGCCCGGAGAGACCTCGGGGTGTGAGACCTCGGGAGAGGCGGGGCCGAGGGAGAGCGTCGGCAACAAGGCGGCAGAGGAGCGAATGTGCAGGGAGTGACACGCTGGACTATACACCGCTGACCACGGAGAGCGAATCCAGCCCGTGGACATTTGCCGTCAGCGAAGGGCATTTTTGTGTGTGCATTTGGACCCCCTATTAGACATGTGAAAACAGGAGGAGCAGTTTTACTACGAGTGTAGTCTGGTTTGAAAAGACTAGATATGTGTTTATAATAATTATTCATTTGTGCCTCGTAGGCTTCAATACATTCTGCAATGTTTAAACTAATTTCATTTTCTTTACTGTATCAGTCATGCAGACTCGCCTGGTTAGTGTGCCTTTCATTTAGTGTTATCGCAGCATTGCAAGAGTTTTGAGAAATTGTTTTTTGAAAGTTTTTTCTATTCTTTGACAACCACTCATTTAATTAGTCGTGGTTAGAAGACATTCGAGCAATAAACCTTTGAATCGACGTGAAAAATTAACGCATATGTAACATCATCTCTTCTTCCCAAGCAACATTGTCGGGTCAAGGCTCATTTGCTGACTTACTACACGACTTCTACCTGTCTTGGTTTTGCGCCTACTCATGACCAGGCGAGTTTCAAACAATTCCACTTTGAATCGTTACTTTTTAAACTCCCAAGTTCCTCCGCCTACCGTAACATTGTGGAGTCGCGTGCTCTGCCCTGACCTCTCCCGCGCCCTCGTCCTGCCGGGAGCGCAGGCACGCGGGGGCGGCGCTTCGCTGCAGTATTCAGGGCCGCCGCGCGAGGGCGGCTCCGTTAGCCCCATGCATAAGGCACGCCCCTCCGCCTCCGCACGCGAGCCGCACCCACGCGCGCGCGCTCCGGCGGCGGTTCATCGGAATTCACCTCTGCGCGCGCTGGCTCAAGGGTTCAGTCTCCAAGCACGTGGCATTCGATTGGTGAGTTGTGTTACATGTTATTGTTTGTAAACATGAAAGTCGCGAGACTTCAATATAAATGTTTACGTAGTGTAACAATACAACGGTGTTCTTTCTAAGTTTGCAGATTACGTGCTGGTTGTAGACTATAATTCCAAAAAGAGAGTGACGGCTGATGGAATGTACCGCTACAGATATGTTCACATTGTAATATTGATCGTTACAATAAACTGTTACTGAAAATTAGCTGAAGTATTGATTTAATCATAACGGTTATTAGTTGGTCCCGAGGTAACGTTCTTCGAACAAGGCTAGTTAAATCAATAATGCTAATCGCGGCGAAAGTATGTTACAGTCTTTTGTAACACACTTGTGAATGATACTACGAATTCTAGCCCAAACATACATGACCGCGGCGGGATTCAAAACAGAGACACAGACGTAGACGCAACCACGGGTCTTCAACTCCAGCAAAATCGGCTACCATGACCAGCATTCAGCAACTTGTAAATTGTTTTAAAAGAGAAAATAGATTGATACTGGTTCAAAGTAAACACCCTGAATATGATTTCACATATTTAATTTACATTAGATTGTTATTTAATGTGTAAGATCGATGGTGAACAATTTCACTAGTTGTAACAAAATTACAATTTTTTCTTTCCTGTAATTTTTGTAGGTTTGATTTTCTGACAAAACCACCATTGAAATTCTAGAAGACAGACGTATGTTTGTCAGAAGACGACCTGCTGAGAAACTCCTCCCCGAATATACGAAGGAAAAAAATAAAACATCCTACAAAAGTGATGATACGGGGTATTATATCGCAGAAAGGATTGGTACCACGTGAATGGAATAATGAACCAAGAACATTATCTCAAAGTGTTAAAAAGTGTGCAGTTTCTCAAAGAAGTGGTTTCCACGAGGTGGTTAAGTTTTCTAACAGGATGTAACTCCATACCACACTGCCAAGTGTGTGAAAATTTATTTTCAACAAAGTAAAATTAAGGTATTAGAATGGCCAGAAAATAATCCTGATACCAACCCAATTGAAGGTATTTGGAAGATACAAAAAGACAGTGAAGTGAAGTGCAGAACAAAATTTGAGCTCATAAAGAGAATAGAGAAAGTATGGAATCAATACAAAGAATTGGAAATGACATGCAATTGAAGCTGTTTACACTATTCCAAGGATAATTCAAGCTATTATAAAAGTAAAAGGATGTGCTACAAAATACTAAGAGGCAAATTTGATCTAAAATAAAATTCTAAATGAAGGGGAATCTCATACATGTAATTTTGTAAACATAACTTCCTTTAAATGGTAGAAAAATGATGTCGTAAATGAAAATAAAAATTTCCTAATTTAATGGCCACCCCCTGTATATGAAATTTCAAACGAAGGCAATTGCAGTTGAAAAGTATGGAGAACTGTGACTATAATATATAGAAGGGCATAAGAAATGATTTGTTTAACTTTATTTTTTAATATATACACGTTTCGCTTAATTTGTATTTTTAACTACACTTCGAAATTATATTTCTTTCCCATATTTGCAACACATTTCAACTTATTAGTATTTTGTGTATGTTAAGTAGATGGAATTTAATAAGTAGAAGGGGTTTAATATCATTCCATAAACAAATAGTTCGGTTAATTTTAAGTGTAGCTTTTTGCCCAAATCATTGGAGTGTGATGATCAATACAATTCTTCTAGGACATTCCTTTCTTACCCAAACTAGGGTACAGCCATACAATGACCTCCGACCTTTTCCATAGCCATATCCGCTAATGCCTGACGTTTAATGATTATTCCTGCTGAGAGCATACATAAATTTCGAATGCGCTCTATAATTCACCGTATATGAAGCTTTCTCGGAGAATTATACTGTAATAAAGCGTTATTCCAGAATTGTCATTTAGCCCCCAACGAATGTAATGGGGTTTTCTAGGAAATGCCGACGAAACAATTTATCGTCCATAAATCATCTGCCTGCGTCCATTAACATTCAATATCTGCCTTCCCAAATTTGGTTAATTGATACGCATCAATAAACACTAAAATTTTGCGATGTATCTGCTATGCTCGAACTCAGATATGCAAAATGCGTTGTTTGAAATTACCCGGCTACTCCCATCAAAATCCAGTTTCATCAGACTATAAATAAAAATCAGTTCATGGTTAATCGAACACTTAAAATGTTAGTTTTGCTTGTTTGGGGAACAATTATGTTCTAGTCACACAAAAACAAATCGGAACACTTCCTCGCAAGTCAAACAGTTTCATTTTCTGTGTTTTTCGACCAGTTTGATTATCTTTTAGTAGTATTAAATAGTTTATCTTTCTTTTTGATTTCTTCAGTTTCCTGCTTATTATTCGTAAACACGAGTTTTTAAGTTAAATTTGAAGATTTTAGTAGTTTTATCTCATTATTTAATAAATCAAATATATTTTAAATGGTTAATTAAATTTATCAGCAGCTTCCATTTCATTTTCAAAATGTTACAGTATAAATTATTAACTTTGTTTCCTAATAAGGGAAATTTTTTATATTAGAACTATACTTTGTTTACACTTCTTCCCTCTTCGAGATTGCTTTGGAAAATTTACAGGGAATTGTTTCTACACTTAACAAAAATTATCTGGGAAATTATTTCTCTTCGAACCTTACTTTCGACAGAGATCCAAAGAGCTGTTACATAAGAAACTTCTAACAGAAAGTGGCAATCACATGAAACCACTTACTTACCCGATATCTGTGCGAAATCTGATAGCTCTAAAGACACGACAGCGAGAAAACTTTCTCAGCACGGAACGGGCAACCAAGCACCCAATTACAGTTTTTAGTGCTCTAGTTAACATTATTATCTGCACGTGATGAGTGACGAACTGGGATATCAATGTCAAATTATTTCTACGCAAGGAAAATTAATATAAATTTTGGTTGCTTGAAATGACTCGATAGAAATTGTTTTTTTATTACCATCGCATTGTGAATGAGTTGCGAAACAATTAGATTAGTTTTATTAACACTGTAACTGGACATAATACATTGGCAGTTCCATATCAGATACAGAAGACTATCAAATATTAACAATAAATAATAACGAATACAGCCTATAATGGTTCTATTCAGCTAAATTAGATCAAAAAATTAGTGTTGATCGCAAGTTTTATCTTACATTACCCTGCACAACAATTCATCGCAATGCACAACACTACATCATCCATTAAATCTTAATCACAACTCTCTGAATTTCTTTTCTAAAATGACGCAAATTTAGAGGAATGGCTTTGAAATTTGTTGAAATCAACTCATAGCCAAAGACATTTGAATAACCCAAACTCAAAAAGAAACTTTAGATAAATTGAGTCACGTTTTGATCAATTTTTCATTGTGATTATTTCAACATACTGCATATTAAAAAAAATTGTCATTAAATACATCAATGATTCAGTTTCTTAAAACATTGATACGTCCAAAATACAATCATCAGTGGATCTCAGCAGCGATCCCCTTTGGACTCATACGTTAACCAGAACTACACGCATACGGTCAGCGAGACTGAAACGAATTTTCAAGGTTATATTTCAATCATTTTCTGTTGTGTGGCGATGCTGTCATTCTCGCTACCTTCATTTCTCAACTCTCCTTGCCAGTCAAGACTATCCGTTTCCTATTTAGATTCAACTGGAGAGGTTCTTGACACTGAACTTTTGGAGTGTTCTCGTAGACCGCAAGCCTGTGTCTCAATTAGCCCTACATATTTCTACAAATATGTTTGTTTTTAGTTAATTTTATTTCTCATTTGTTGTCTTTTAGCTATGTAAGAAAAAATTGAGTTTTAACTCAATACCTTAGTTAGAACTGAAAGAAAAGAAGGATAATGTATTGTAATAAAGTTGAAACTGCAATTGTTTAAATCTGAGCTATTTTGTCATGGAAAAAGCGGTAATAAAATATGTTTTGTATTGTATTTACAACAGAAAGGGCATGTCTAATATAAATAGTCGTTTTTGTAATATTCAATTGTTTGGGTTTTGAAAAAAATCCATGCTTGTAGTTACGAGATCAACAATATTAAAAGGTTAAATGAAGTCGTAGGCTTGAGCGGCCGGAGTCATGTGAATGATCTTGGCCGTCCGGGTGACGCCGCGTCGAAGGCTGTGTTGCCGACGTTTCGACAATCTTGTCGTGGTCTCCCTGAGTCATGTCAATGATCTTGGCCGTCCGGGTGACGCCGCGTCGAAGGCTGTGTTGCCGACGTTTCGACAATCTTGTCGTGGTCTCCCTGAGTCATGTCAATGATCTTGGCCGTCCGGGTGACGCCGCGTCGAAGGCTGTGTTGCCGACGTTTCGACAATCTTGTCGTGGTCTCCCTGAGTCATGTCAATGATCTTGGCCGTCCGGGTGACGCCGCGTCGAAGGCTGTGTTGCCGACGTTTCGACAATCTTGTCGTGGTCTCCCTGAGTCATGTCAATGATCTTGGCCGTCCGGGTGACGCCGCGTCGAAGGCTGTGTTGCCGACGTTTCGACAATCTTGTCGTGGTCTCCCTGAGTCATGTCAATGATCTTGGCCGTCCGGGTGACGCCGCGTCGAAGGCTGTGTTGCCGACGTTTCGACAATCTTGTCGTGGTCTCCCTGAGTCATGTCAATGATCTTGGCCGTCCGGGTGACGCCGCGTCGAAGGCTATGTTCCCGACGTTTCGACAATCTTGTCGTGATCTTCCTCGGGGCTGGTCTGATCACGATAAGATGGTCGAAAACTCGGCAACACAGCCTTCGACGCAGCGTCACCCGGACAGCCAAGATCATTCACATGAGTCAGGGAGACCACAAGAAGATCGAAAGGTCAGCAGCACAGCCTCCGACGCCGAGTCACCCGGACTGCCAAGACCATTCACAATCTTAAAAGGTGAACGGCGATCCACAGCATGATGGGAGCCTTGAAATCCACGGAGAGCACGCGAGGGGGCGACGCGAGCGCCGCCGGCGGACGTGGCGAGAGGCGCGCCGGGCGCAGCTGGGCCGTGGCGCGGCGGCGGCGGCCAGTCAATAAGAGCGCCTCATGAAAAATGTCGCGTGTCCGAATTATTCACGGCCGCCCGCGATCCGCAAGCTCCCCCACCCCTCCTTTTCCCACCACCACCGGCCGCTGCCCGGAGCAGCGCAATGCGTCGCCGAGGCTGCACCTTTTTACTCTCTCGCCCTTACGAAGGTCACTCGGGGTGACTTTGCACCACGCACCATACCGAGAGGTCCTAGGTTCGAGTTCCGACAGCGCCAGCATTTTCGATACTAGCTTGTCAGCTAGCTTGAATTCAGTCGCGCTCTGGAGGAGAATTGTAGCGGCCGGCTGCTCTGATCGGTACTTTTCCGTGGTTTCTCCGATCAACGCCAGGCGAATGCCGGAGCAGTGCCCGAACAAAACAGGCCACGGACCGCGCGCGAACTTTCCTTCTTCTTCCTTGAGGGCTTGTCCCGGCTGGGGCGGTGCCTCACTGGTGGGAGATACCCGCTAGTCGACGGTAGGTCGCTGCCGGATCTCGCCATCCAGATCACCACGACCGCCTGATCAAAAGATACGCACTACACTTACGGGACTAATGACCTAAGTAGTTGACGCGAACGGAATCACTAACAATCAATCAATCAACTAAGCCCCATATTAAAGAATGTCTTAAATGAAATGTTGACGTGTGTATTTTCAGTTACTTCAACGATTAGTCGATTCTAGGAAATTTAACACACCAAACATCAACACCGGTCTGCTCATACTTTTGATTATTACGTCTTGAGCTCACAGGAAAAGTAGTTCAATTTTGGACCTATTTTTTGTGTTCTTACATGGTACAAAGAGACTCTACCAATCAATCCTTTCAAATTAGCCTACTGAAGACGGTAAGCGGACAATGTCATCTCACCCTGGACGGTGATACTGTACCACACAAACTTCTTCCTCTACCAAATAAAAACTGTTAAATAATCGACTTGTATGTAAAAACATAACTCAGGAGATTACCTAACATTTGTAAATAATTATAATAAATGTAAAAAAATGTTTTGGTATCACAAATACAAAAATACCGTTTCCTGGTACAAAGTCATCCCAAACGACGGTACTTCGTAAGAAGAGAAAGTTATGTAATTGTGTGCCGGAAAACGGTGAATTTTCGACAAAAATTCTCATTGCTGGGCCCTTTTTTTTAACTTTCTCGGCTTACTTAGGAATTACGTGGTGAAGAGAATGTATTGAAATTCTACTGCGGCGCAAATTGGCGATTTTTCGGCATGAAAACTCAAAACAGCATTGTGGTACAGAAAATACAGCGATGGTTAAATACCGAAAACGTGAATACATTTTGTTCCTATTTGTAGTAAATTGATTCCTCTAACACGCTGTTCAGAATCCACATTTTGGGGGACCGAGATCTTGGATGATCTTGGATTTGATACCGAGATCTTGGATGACGGCAAAACGTCTATGTCCGCCTGTCTGTAGTCAATGCTTGCTCCTAAACAGTTCAGTTGATTTACTCCAAAAATGAAATATCCTAATTTATCTGAACCAACTAGAGCCTCTGAGAATTCAAAACGCATATTCTGATTTTTGGTTTATTTTATATGAAACCTCAACAATTTAAAAATATTCTCAAAAATTACCCCAAATGTTTTGATTACATTTTTTCTTGGATAGAGAAAAAAATTAAAAACGCTTCAAAAAATGACGCAGGTCTCGTTGAAACTTCTGCATTTTTGAAAATATTTAAAATTAAAATACGTAAGCACTGTACAAGAAAATTGTAATCTTACAACATTTTACAGCCAGTGAGCATTTTTAGTGTGTATCGAATCGATATGAGGGGGCTCTGGGCGTGTATGTTGGATCCTTTGATTTTGCATATTGTCTTGCATAGTGCGTATAACTAACAACAAACAAGTGGATAATAAATTTTACGATTCAAGAAATATGCCTAATAGTATTACATTAAATCAGAAAGAATCCATCAGAGGGTATTATTAATTAATAATAAGAGGTATTAACATAATAACAATAAAATGAGTTGAGAAATTTAACTGCCCTCTTGAGTTCACATGCATTTTCTCTCTTTTTATAAAAATAATTAAATATAGTTTGAAGAGAGATAAATATCGCATTCGTCTAAAAATGAATTTCTCCTCTTCATCCCTCAAGAGTTTCTCCAGGTCGTGGTATTTAGAAAACGATTTGCGGCTGAAAGCATCCTCTCGTTTTAAGTGGCTCTCAATGCTTGATAAAAATCTACCATTTCCAACGAGAAAAAAAGCTGTAATTCATGACCAAAGGAGTTAGAACGCCACCTTTAAATTCACATTATTTTTTATTTTCCAAACTCTCTTCCTCATTGATATATTTTTTTAGTTTTTACTTTATCCTGTACGACTGTAGTAAATCGTGCAAAAAATCGACTTATAAATTTGGAGTAAAGATTTAAGATTCTTTTATTTGGATTCATTTCTCAGCTCTGATGCTTTTTCTGTTGTATTTCATTTTTGAATTTTCTTTTGTAATTGCTATTTTTCGTTTTGCGTTTTTCTCACAGGTATCATTTAACTATCTTAATTGAAATTAGAGTGCGTTAGTGAGCGGTAGATGATACGTTCGCCTTCCTATCTCGTTACTGAGGGAATTTTTTTATAGTTATTAACGTGAATACAAAGTTTTTTTCCACATTTTATTGTAGGGTTATATATAATTCATAAACGTTTCGTAATAAAAATGTACACGCATTATTTTAACCCATATTTTATCGGTTCTCGTAAAAGATGAATGGTCTTAAACGAGCAAGTGGGACTGTATTTTAATATGTCTTTCATATTGGTAAAATGTAGCAGCATGAAAATAAAAATACAGTCTAAGCGAAAACTCCGAGTTGATTGGAGTTTGGATTCATCAGTAGCACTTGTAGACATACCGTCGTCTTAGAGTCGCATTCCCGACGGCTGGCAGAGAGACAAAGGCTCTTCTTCGGATAAAAAGAGCGGGAACGCCAAACCCCCTTCGATTGAGAGGCACGGGATTAGTCGAAATAGCCACCCCGGCTCCAATCGGCGCGGGGGCGTGGGCGGGCGCGGGCGGCGCGCTAACGTTGGCGGAGAGACGCTCTCGCAATTCAAACGACCTTTTTTGCGGCTTCGGTTCGTCGCTTTTGCGGGGCAGACACAGCGCCCCCGCCCCGCCCCGCCGCGCCACGCCTTCTTCCCAGCCCCAGCCACCCGTTCCAGCCACCCTTCCCGACTTCGCCGCTCACTCAACCGTTTCCACCCCCACTGTCCCCGCCGCACTCACCGCCCCCATGCCTCTACGGCCTTCACTGCCCCGCCGCCCTCACTTCCCTGTCGCCCCCACTGCTCCCGACGACCCCACTGCCCCAGTATCTCGCTGTCCCTGGCAGCACCCTCCTTGCCCCCCGCCACCCCTCAGTCCCCTCTTTCCCCGCCGTCACCTCTGTCTCCGCCGCATTCATCGCCCCCACTGCTGTTACCGCCCTTTCTGCCCCAGCCGCCCTCGCCACCCCCACTGCCTCTACAGACTTCAGTGCCCCGCAACCCTGCCACCGACCCCACTGCTCCCGGCGACCAACTGCCCCCAGCACCCCCGCTGTCCCCGCCGCCCTCACCCGCCTTCTTCCCCGCGCTGCCCCTACAGCCTTCACTGTCGCCGCCACCCTCACCCGCCCTCTTCGCCGCACTGCCCCTACAGCCTTCACTGTCTCCGTCGCACACAGCCCGCCGCCCCCGCCACCCCCACTGTCCCCGCCAAACCCACGGTCCCCGCTACTCCCGCCTCAAACCCCTTCACCATCACTAGCACCGTCTTCTCCTCCCATCCCTTCGCGCCTCTCTTTCCGCACTCCTCACCTCCATCTTCACCGTCATTGTGCCCACCCTCCTTTGCGCCCCCCCCAACCGTCTCCGCAGAGGCCTTAACGAAGCCCTCCGGGTCTTTGGTGGCCTGTGCAACTTTTCTTCGCCCTCTCCGAGGCGAAGGAGGAGCCATCCGGACGCGAATAATTGCGCAGGCAGCGCTCGCCGCCAGACGGCGTCCCGGGGCGCGAAAAAACCCACGAGGCGAGGAGGTCAAATGATAAAAAGAGAAGACGCCTCTCAAAGAAAGCGGACGGCGGTTTGCATACCTCTACGGCCATGAGGAGCATTTAAGAAATAGAAACGAGTCACTTGCAATGTAACGCGTTTCCGACAAAAATGTTAGAAATTTCTAGGTTGTCCAAGGATGTAGAAGATGATCACCTTTTGCTAAGGGACATGTGGGAATTTTCATTCAGCCTTGTGCCATTTTCCCATGATTGGTAGCCATACTGTTTGTGAACCACTGTTTTTCAGGTACACGTCGTGATGCACTCAAGGAGATATTGGAGTATCTCTAAAACATCAATGCGTGTTGTCTATCAAAGATGCCCTAATAAGTAAAATTAATTTTGAGACACTGTAAAAAAGTTTTCCAGACATACATTTACAAATCAAATATATTCAAGTCAATAAAAAAGGAGACTGATATGTTCAATAAATCATGAAAACTTCGGAGTTTTGTTTCAGAAAAATTATACTTTCCTTTATATGTATGTACAGACATTTCCTTTTAATAGCAGTTTTAGTGGCAAGGACGTTTATCTAGCCAAGTAGTCTCTGAATGGTCTTGTGCTTCATTATCCTTGAGCTTAATTAATTCCAATTGTTTTATTTCCGCCACTTAGAACTTCTCAATGAGAATTCATAGAATTGCTTATTCGAGGCCCTCTCATCAGAAGGACGAAATAGAAAACCCCAATTTCGGCACCACGAAAGAAGGCGAGAGTCTTTGCCGATGTTCGCGGGAAAGGAATATACGGAAATGCCAGAGGGCATCTTCATCACAGAAGCAGCACACAGCATCTCTTAAAGGCAAGCATTGCAAGGACTAGAAAGCGTGCAGTTCTGATAGTGAAATGAACTCTTACAAACTTCTTACAAACAACTTTTAGCACGTAATGACTGGAAAAACGTGCGGTGCGTTGTTAATAAGTACAAAAAAATAGAGTTTTATCTTAAGTTCAAGTTTTAGTAATGGAATTGAATTGTTTCTTGTTGGTATTCTTCACAGCGCTTATTATTATACATTTATCAAGCAGTAACAATAATTATTATCGAATGGTAAGTAAATAAATAAGAAAAATAATATTTTATTAAGTAGAGAAATATTTTTGTAAGTGCGAGTAAAGTTCACAACAAAATTCTGGAAAGCAAATTTTAGAAAGTGCAAATTATTTCGCTTCACTGAGAAAAATTGTAAAACGTGTATTAACTTCAAATACTCTGTCTGTGAACTAAATTTGATATGATTATTATCTTAATCTCGAAGGATCGAATTAGGGTCTTGTCTACCTGAGACGCACCTATAATTAATAACCTATAAGAACACAACTTTCTCGCATAATTTCTTGTATTAACTTTTGTCTTTTTCGGAAAATTCAAAGAGCAGCGAAAATGAGAAATGTGCAACTTTTAAGCTCCATTGGTCTGTTCATAGAAAAAATGGTGTCTTTTTGAGAATTTTTTTATGTTGGTGCAAGCAAAAATTATGCACAAATATTCGTTTTCAAAGTATTGTATATTACATTCAGCATCACAAAATTATATCTTAAATGTTGTATTTTTGGAATGTTATATTTTTGTAATTTTCGAAATTACATAGTTGGCTGAAAATGAAACCGGGACCAATTTTTTTACCGTTCATTGGTACATACAAGGAGAATATTTCACGAATAATATTGGAGCCCTGTTTGAGAAAATATTTTTTTTAAAATTTGTCTATTATTCATTTAACATTACGCAAAAACTACATATGTTTTCGAAAATTTCCGAAAAGCTGGGTCGAAGGGCAGGGCCGAAGGGAAAGGACGAAGGGCAGAACCGAAGGGAAGGGCCGAAGGGCGGGATCGAAGAGCAGGAACGAAGGGCAGTGCCGAAGGGCAGGATCGAAGAGCAGGGCCAAAGGGCAGGGCCGGAGGGCAAGGCCAAATGGTAGGGGGCAGTCGGAGGGTGGCTGGTGCATCCGCTTCCGCAGCGGCACCCTCTGCTCAAGGGTCCCCGCCCTTGGCCCTCCATCCTGCACTCCCCCATCCCTCCGCCATCGATCCACCTCCCTCCGTCGCCGCCCACCGCCCTCCTCCACCTCCCCCACCGCCCTTGCCGGCCCCGCAGCGTGCGTCCGCATTGCCGCACCGCGACACTTCAACTCATTTTCGGAATCAAAGGTGCCCGCGAAAGGTTCCCGAGATTCTCGGGGCTTTCACCCCATTTCTTCTCGCCCGGAGGCGGTGACGGGGCCTGGGGGCGGGGCGGGGGCGGGGGCGGGGCCGGCCCCCGGGTGGCGCTTAAAGGAGACCGCGCGCGGGGGACGGTTGCCAGCTTCGGTCCCGCCGAGCTGCATTTTGACGCAATCCAGAACATTTGAACAGCGCCACACGTATTCTCTCAGTCTGAATCAGTGAAAAGCTACTGATTGACAGTGACTATTCACTGATGGTGTCAGTTATAACCCTGCCAATGACAATCAGTGAATTGGACTGAACAAATCAGTGAAAATCTGGCGCACTTTTTGAATCAGTGAAACTTCTGTTTGAATCAGTGAAATCTGTGACAACTAGTTGAACGTGACAACTGAACGATCAGTGAGCGATGGTAGCGAGGTACTTTTACCACTGACGACCAGTGAAATGCTGGCGGTCATTATGAAAAGGTTCACATATTCGCTGATTGTCAGCGAAACTACACATTTTGACTGAAGATATCAGTGACTTCTGTTCTCACCAATTGAATCAGCGACAATTTAACTGATTCAGATTCAGAAAGTACTGGTGCAAAATGTACACCATCGATAGTAATAAAGGTTTTGTTTTAGCATTATTAGTTAACATAGGATAAGTTCCAAATAAACATTTGTGACAATCACCTTCTTATAAATGTTTTATTAACTATTTAAACATCATGTGTGACGTTTCGGAGATATTTGTCTTCCACCGCAGACAGACGTAACACTGAAGAACTTGATTTTGTGGTCTTCATCTTGTACATGTCCCTTTTTAGTACTTTATTATCCGTACATTGCCATCTTAGGTGGTCGACTTCGCATGACGGAGGGGTTTGTGTCAAAAGGAACGAGTTTATTTTTAACGAGTCTACCTGCAGGGTTTCGTCTTCATACCAATAGTTGTACCAACTACCTTTCAAACCTACGTTGAAAGTCGTTATGTATTTAACGTTTCAACCTCAAGAGGACAACTTGTCTGGAAACTACCATGAAGACTCACAAATCACGAAAATAAGTTACTTTAAATAAAAACCTTGAAATTCTAAATGCACTAAAGAAAATTAACTATTTTGGTTATGAGGAGCACATTTTGGTGGGATACACAATGCAATACGCATCTCTTCAATGTGCATTTAGTTGCTTCAAGAATTGTATTTCAAGATAAATTGCATATTTTTGCAAATAGATATCCTTAGAGTAATTTGCCAAATAACTATTGTTTTCCTCAAAATTTTTTCTTCGATAAATGAAGAAAAATAAAATAAAAAATAAGAAAATAATAATCAAAATTTTTTGATTTTCTGGATGTTCAATTATGGTAATATACGCATATTTTTCATTTCTCTGGAGAACAAAATAAGTTATTATTTTCTTGTGTAAATATTTTAAATTTTCACATAACAACAGCCTTTTATACATTTTCTTTTCACAAACAAAATATTCTGTATTTGGAGAATCTCGAAATATGAGATAACAATACCAAAATAACCCTTCCCCAATCAATAGAGATAATCAGCTTTGATGCTAGTATATCAATGAACCCCGATATTTTTTTCGCTGAAAATATTCCCAAAACAAAAATTGTTCGCTAGAGGTTTAACGTGAATATTTTATGTGAAATATTTTTCCGAAATGTAATTATTGATATGACATTCCCGATTAAGCTAGAGAGCTCACGTAGCAACTATCAAATCGCCGCCTCTAACCACCCATTAAATGATCTAAAAGGAATATGGGCCTACAGAAATATAAAAAACATCTGAATGTAATTTATATATGTTAAAAACACAAAGCAATTTATCCAATTAGAACGAGACTAAAATTATTTATAAAATTGCAATACTACGTTATATAATTAGAATATACTGAAGTATTACCAAATCCATTTATTTTTCATTTTGGGAGTTCATATAAATTACGTGAATTTATTTTCCAACAAATCTCTACAATTAGAACAAAAAAGAGAGAAACAAACATGATACGTTGCATCTACTAGTCTCATTTAACACTAAATTGACATAGAGTGATGTTTTGTGAGCTCACATGGTGATTTTCTAGCTTATCTGCGTATTCGAACAATGACAGATACATTATGAAAAATTTCGGTGATTTGTTTACTTCACACAAACCTGAAGGTCCATTTGTAAATGCCAAACATATACATAAATACGATAAATGAAATGTACTCGTACATTTATCCAGTTACATGTCTTGTTTAAAATACGCATGGAAATTAGTACCTTAATTCCCACTTGTGAAGGCAAGTACCTGCATTCAAATTTTATATCGAATTTTGCATAGAACTCAAATATCAGTAAACGTATGCAATCAAATATCCGATCGTTCTTTATGAAGCAAACTTCTATATTCCTCTGCTGAACTGAAATTTGTGTATCGTATATAACCAAAGCTGTAACCGCACACAAACAATTTGCATCTGCTATAATACTAAAACCGCAGTGGCCAATGACGCATTCATTAATCTAAGATTCAGATGTAACATCTGAACTAGTCGTATTGGCATTAAAGAGCTACGGTAAATCAGTCACTACACTTCAAAAAGGGATATAATTGCAGTCAGAACAGAATTTATTATGTTTTTAAAAATAATGGTAGAGAAATAATGTGTCGCATTTGACATTCTCATAAAGTTTGCTAAATCCTACCAACGTTACCGAAGACTAAAGTTCTTGATTTTTTTGGAATGTGTATAATCCTAGCCAACAAGTACAATATATTAGCAATAGTTGTCTTGACCTGTTTCTTTTAATATTACCTTAACGTTAGTAACGTGTTCAGGTACAGAAATAAACTTTTTCATTCACAAGTCGCAATTAATGTCCTGAAAAAGTACTCATAGAACACATTAAATGTCACGCTTTTTAGCTAGTTAAATGTAATTCTGAATAGCGAAGGACAATTAATGAAATATATGTTACAGCCAATTCAGTGAAGTTATTAAAAGTGAGAAACCCCAATTTTCCTGGAAGGAATTACTCACATCTTACGGTGTGCACATACAATATTTTTTTGTATTCCAGCATTATACATGACCTTTTCCGTTGCAAGAAATCTTTCATAATCAGGCGTTCTATGACACAAATGATGACGTATTAGATTTTGCGGCTCGAATGATTGTGTCATCACACATTCAGCCAATCGCAGCGAGAGAATTAGGTAAACATAACAGCCAACCAAAGTTTTCTCGCATAGATGTCAAATACCCGAGACATCATAGGAAAGTTCCTCCCAAATTTAAGTTCCATTCTCTTATAAATTTATAATGCTGTCATACAAAAATATAGCGTATGCAACTCGTTTATAATGTTGCTTTATTGCATTCGTACAAATTCGAAAACTCGCTCCTACCGTCGCTCGTTTTCAAAATACGTACTCATACAATAAAGCTTAACATTATAAAGTAATTGCATAAATTAATAAATTATGTTACATTCATCCACCCTCAGAAACCTTACTTAAAGTGCACCCTTCAAAACATCTATTCTAATGCTTAGAAATGTATGCCGTAACAAAATCATCCCCATCATGTTTGTTTATTCGGCGCAATACCGCGAAGTAGCATAATGGTGCGCATGCGCCTTGGCGGGTGTTGGGGCGCCTGGGACGGGTGACAGGCGCCTCGCGCCCGCACCGACCCCTGCGCCGCCCGTGAATCTGCCCTTATGAGCGCGGGGCGGATTAAAGGTAAACCCCAATTCATTCGCAGGAGGCCTTGAAGCGCGAGGCGGCGGGGACGGTGGGGGCGGCTGGGGCGGCGGGGCGGCGGGGACGGCGGGGGCGACGGGGGCGGCGGGGGCGGCGGGGGCGACGGGGGCGGCGGGGGCGGCGGGGGCGGCGGGGGGCGGCGGGGGCGGCGGGGGCGGCGGGGGCGGCGGGGGCGGCGGGGGCGGCGGGGGTGGTGAGGTGGCAGGCGCGGCGGGGGCGGAGCTGGAGGCAAGGCGGATGTGGAGGTGTAAGGAGATGCAGAAATGGAGGCGAGAACGGAGGTGAAGGCGGGGATAGACATATATGAGAAAGGTGGAGTAGAAAGAGGAGGAGGGTGAATAAGGTGAGGAAGAGGCAAAGGAGGAGGCGGAAGAGGAGGCAGGGAGATGGACGAGAAGGCAGAAGACGAGGTGGAGGAGAAGGAGGCGGAGGAGGCGAAAGGATTGCCGGAGGAGTGAGGGGAGGAGGAGACGGAGGATGAGGAGGCGTGTTAAGAGAGACGGAGTAGAAAGGGGAGGAGGGGCCGGAGGAGGAAGCGGAGGAAGAGGCAGAGGAAGGAGCGGGGAAGGAGGCGGAGACGAAGGCAGAAGAGGAGGTGGAAGAGGAGACGGAGGTGAATTTTGAAGCAGGAACGAAGACAGAGGCGGAGACGGTGACGGAGATGGGGCTGAAAGCGTAAGAAGTGACTGAAAAGTTGCTAATGCCAGCTGCGGCGGTTGCTAAGATAGAGGAATATGCGATAGAAGGGATTGGGTTTGACAAGGTAGTGGAGGTTAAAGCGTACGCGACAATGACAATGATTTGCGAGCCATCATCGGCCTCGTGTATGGACACGTGAGGTAGTGAGACGGATAAGACGGAATAGGCGGAGGCAGAGGAATTGGAAGGTGGGGGGGCAGTGGCGTTGACGGATGCTGCGTTAACGCGGAGGCTAATGCGAGGTCTGGGGAAGGACGTGGAGTCGGAGGCAAAGATTGGGGCGGAGATGAGGTGGGGAACAAGTGCGGAGGCGGAGGCGAAGTGAGAGCTGGAGGAGGCGGAGAGTGCAAACCCGTGGCGGGGCGGGGGAGGCGTGGTGACGCCTCACATCCATCACCCGGGCTCTCGGGGGAGTTCGGGCGCAGCGAGGCCTCGAGACCGCTGTGATGGCGGAGGCGGTGGTCGTGGGCGGAGGAGGGAAAGAGCCATGATAAAGCTGCCAGGGGAGCGCTACGCACGAGGAGGAAGGGAAAACCATTCTTATAGAAAAGAAGTTAGAGCCGTGTAGGAATTGAAAGCAAATATTTTAATGAATATATACGTCTGTTGTATACCTTATTACTGGTTATAGTCTCATGACCTTCATAAAACAGACATGGTAATTTTGTTACAATTTATTGATTGTTATGCATATCTTAACGTTTCGACCCTGGGGCCTTTTTCAAAATCTATAGTCCACAATTTATTGACATCATAGATCAAATGGTAGCATTTCAATAAACAGTTGTCACTGTGGTATAAAAACTATTCACTTCGTAAAATTCATCTGGATAACTCTTAGTTGACCTTAGTACAGCTTAGTTGTCCAGATATATTTTACGAAGTGTCAAGTTTTTATATCATAGTGACAATTTTTTATTAAAATGCTACTATTTGATTTATTATGTCAACAAATTATGGACACTAGATTTTGAAAAAGACCCCCAAACAGGTTCGAAACGTTAAGAAATGTATAAAAATCAATAAAATGTTATAAAATAACCATGTCTTTTTATGAAGGTCATAGAACTATAAGATAGTTGGTAGCTCGTATAATAAAATCATGGAAAAATGATTGCACAGAAAATATACATTCAAACAATGACACATATAATAAGGAATCAAAATATGAGTTTCTGAAAGTTCGACCGAAAATTCCCATGGACTTTGAATACTCAAGGTTCTAACATGGGCTACAGTAATTCCATATAGCGTGCATCAGGGGAACGTGGCAATTCGCAGCAAGAGCGCCACGTGCAGGCAGAGCGCTGAGACGGGGCTCGGTGGTTGGTGTAGGGGTTGTGAAGGGAAGGGGTGGGGCGAAGACAGAGGCGCCACCGTCGGCGCTGCGCCCGGGGGGGGGGCAAAGGACGGAGGCGCCAACGCAGGGGGCTCCAAACCTCCCTCCCAAAATTACGGCAGCCAGAGCGAGCTGGAGGGGCACGGGAGGGGGGGTGATGCAGACGCCAAAGCACCTGCTTTTCAGTTCGAATGAGGGCGACTTACGATGATTTATTAATGTAACCGTTCATTAGGGTTTCCAGGCCCGTCAATTGCTTTGGTCATTCGTTTTTTGATTGATTAGTGATTCTGGGCGTGCCAACGGCTAAGGTCATTAGTACTATAAGTGTTAGGCATGTTGTTTCTGGGGAGGTGGCGGTGGTCTTCCCCCGTTGGATGGGGAAATTCTGCGTTAACCTACCGTCGACTAACGGAGTTTTCCGCAGTCAGGTTTCTCCCACCAGCGCGCCACCTCCCCAGTCGGGACAAGCTCTAAGCCACCAGACGTGTTTCCCGGCTTGTATGGTAGTAATGTGCTTGTGAGTGTAAGTAAAACGCGAGGATAGGGCAAGGAAGAGGAAGGAAATATCGCGCGCAGTGCATGGTCCAGCATGGTATAAGGATAATGCTCCAGCATTTGCCTGGTATTGATGGGAGAAACCACGGAAAACTACTGATCAGAGCAGCCGGCCGCTAGAATTCTCCAGAGGTTGAATTCGAGCTAGATGTCTTGGTACAGTCGAAAATCCTGCTACCGTCGGGACTCGAACCTAGCACCTCCTGATCAGAGACATTGCAGTGACTTCAGTTTATGCTCTGAACCACCTCTCGCAGGTTTTTATTTGTCCCGTAAGTGTAGTATATGCTCTATCGCGAGAAGTACTGGCGTTTCTCCTCCGATGCATGATGAGATCCGTCGACGGCCTGCACATTATGGAATGTTCCCCTCTAGGCGTCTCCCCCAGCAGGGACAAGCTCTAACCTCCTGTCTGGTCTCCCCACATGTGCGGGAGAGTCGTGCATTAAGTGTAAGCGCACGCATAAGGAGAGAAGGAGCCTAGGATGAAGAAATGAAGATAGCGCTCGGACGGTGTCACAACTGTTAGGGTATAGCTCGAACACTCACTTGGTTTTGATTGGACAAACCATCGAACACTGCTGATCAGTGCAGCCAGACACTAAAATTGTCCTCTAGATAGCGGCTGAAATCGACCTATATTTGGGTTTTTATTTCTTGGCGCGTGAGAGCCCGTCTTCTTGATGTAATTTCTCACGGCATTTCGCGTCTTTCTCGATCGTGTCGCTAGATGTCGTATGATTGAAATCACTGCTCGATACGGTCGCGATGATGCGACATATAATGGCACGACCGAGAAAGACGCGAAATGCCGTGAGATATTCCATCGAGAAGACAGGTCCTCACGCACCAAGAAATAAACAGCTAAGTATAGCATTCTAGCTACTGTGGAATTTCCGCGACCGGCGGGACTCCAACTCTACGCCCTCCTGGACAAAAATGTTGCAGAGGCGACAGCAATTCTGCTTCTTAGCCATCTCATCCGATGCAAACGATTAATTTGCACTTCTTTAAAGCAATCATGGTCAAAACACCTTTCTTTAAAGCAATCATGAAAAAAAACGTTTTTTCCAGGTCTCCTCGCTTCACCTGATTGTCTCTCCGTTCAAGTTGTATTGAAATTCAACACTTCACAGTTATTACAATAATTATTGAGCAAATCGAAAAAGATGTGGGATCAGGTGTAAATTACAGAGATATTGCAGGGAAATACTTTCATTTCGGTAATGCCCTAACATTTCACGGCCAATTTGTGCTTAATCATAATACATTTATATTTCAAATATTATAAATATTTTACTTCGTATGTATTTAATATTTTGGGTGAAATTTGATTACTAATATAATCAAGAAAATAACTCCTCTCTTTTAACAGAGTCCGACCCAGTTTAGTTACAACGAAAGACGTTTTAGACAGAGTGATGTAAAATTAGGTCACTGTCGAATTAAACTCTTTGACGGCGCTGCCATTAAATTAAGAAAGTTAACCTGGTTTTGTCATAGTTGACCTGTATTTCATTTTTTATTGCGTGTTCTTTTAGGTTAAGGAAGAATAATGGTCAACGACGCATTTCCACTTTTTTGCCGTGCGTATCGTCTCCGCGAATTCAGCTGTGTATCCCACTGATTAGTAAATTAATTATTTACTTCGTGCTTACGGCCGCATTAACTGCAATCATGAGTCGGCGTAGTGCACGTTACATCCAGGGAGAAGGTGGAGGTCGCCTCCCACTGCAATGTGATATCCGACGCGCACTCACAGAAGGACTTGCGAGGTTTCCCCGTTCTTACTATTTCCGCCAATGGGACACTTGTGCTAATGTAGTGAATGTAAATGTGCGTGTCAGTCGATAAGGATTAACCCATTAAAGCCCAAATTAAATTTGTGCGCATAACGCTCGCTCATTGTTGTCACGTTTCGTGCGCGCGCAAGAGCTGTTGGAGCCTTCTAGCATCATGTTTTTGCAACATTTAATACTTACTAATTGTTGCAAAGAAGCGAAACCGTCGAAACTAAACTGCTATATGCCCTGTCAACTTCGGTGCGGACCAACCACCGTTTGCTTTGCAATGCTTTACGCCGACTTCACCATAGTCATTTAGCATTTAAATATGGTTTTGGATGATGATTCGAACCGACCCAAGTCATGTGTACACCTTGCCCAGGAGTATACAATGTCTTAGCGATCACGCCTAAACCGACATCTGCCATTCAAGAATGAAACAACTTGCTTCAATGTTTCGTTTAGGATGTCTACGTCTTTTGAAAAAATTAAATTCACAAAGTATTGCAAAAGAAGCAAATCTGAGTTGACCAGAAGTTAGATTATGACATATTATACGATGGGCTGTAACGGGTTAAGGTTGAGGAAGGAAAGTTTAAGCGTGTCCCGTACTGCTCCGTCATTGGCCTGCTATTGATTACAGAAACAACGAAAAACTACTGATCACAGCAGCTGGCCGCTAATTTTACTCCACGCTGCGATCTCGATCTTTGTAACAAGTCGAATGACACTCGTTCACTGAGGGGACTTAGGACAACCCGGGCAGAAATTGGACTACAGTTTCTGTGGTCACGGGGTAATAGTTCTTAAGTCAAAATTCTTAGTTTGTAAAAAACAATGGTTAGATGATTGAGCCGATTAATCTTTATTTCGCGAAGCTTCTTCGTTGCTAAGGAGGCAACATAACTTCGGTAGTTTTACCAAAATAAAATATAGATACTTAACTTGTAGTTCCAATACTTAACCCAAATTCGCCAAAAAATAATTAAGAACTTTCAGTTTCATGGAATACAAAATGTCATACTGAGGGGAAATAGATATACAAAGGAAGATTTAAAGACTAAATCGAATGAACGGAACAATTCTCATAAACCTGAAAAAAGAAGTCACAAAGGAAGCTGTGATTAAATTCTATAAGATATGAAGTCTCCCAACATGTTTATATGGAAGTGAAAACTGGACAATGACAAAAAAGATAGCACAAGTCTACAAAGTGCTGAAATGAGATTTCTGAGATCAGCAAGTGGTTTATAAGCTGATGGACAAGAAAAGGAATTTGAAAATTCATAAAGAACTTGGAGTCTGTAATCTTCAAGAGAAAATTAACTGTTACCGAAATCCCTGGACACAGCACATTGAAAGGATGCAAGACAATCGCCTACCGAAAAGGGTTTTACATTACCGCCCACAAGGACGAAGAAATCCTGGCCGCCCGAAGGAGAGATGGGGTGACCCGATGGGAATGAAGGCAGTGCCTATATACCTGAAGGAGAAGAAGAAGAACTTTTACCCCGTGACCACAGAGTTGTTGTCTTGAGCTTCTCCAGCCGGTGTGTACACCCCTGCGCTAAAAGGGTGATCCACCGCTGGCGCCGTTTCGACCCCTCGCTCGCCTCCCCCCCTCGGGTCTTGGCTGTTAGGACCCCCTCTCCCGTCGCGCGGAACTCGCGGCGACAACTCCACAAGAAATGGACAAACAGTCGCAACTTCGTGATTTTGTCAACTCGGCGGCGGCGGCGGCGGCGGCGACGGCAGCGGCGGCGGCGACGCCGACGGCGAGGACGGGGTGAAAGTTGAAGCGGGGTTGGATCACAATTAAGTTGATTTAGGTTTCGCTGCGCGAAGAACGAAGGCGGGAGAGTGTTGCCAGATGAAGAACTAGAAAACTGGGCTAGAGAACACATTAGGGGGCCGCTGAAGAAGTCTCAAGGGAATAGTTACGACAAACACAATCACACGCTACGTAATGCTCAACATGGAATCAAGTTTTGCACATATCTTTGAAATGCTTTATATTATGGGTGATTTCCTCAAGACTGATTTATTTACAATGTGAAAATCATAACGGTATAAGTGACATTTTATAAATTCTGAGAATTCAGTGCCAATGTAATTTCGTGGTTTTAATGATGACCAAAAGCACCACAACTTTACAGTGATATTGATTTCATTAATTTTTTTCTCAAAATTTATAAAATGTCACTTGTATTGTTCTGGTTGTCATCTATTCATATGATAATGTCGAATGTTACTATCATTAATTAGTCAGATATGATTTGAAAAATTACAGTCAAGAAAATGTACATATCTACCAGTACAATTTATTTTCATTCTTCATGGCAGACTATAATTATAACGTATGTAATATATAATTGAACGTAAATATTTGGTTCAATGCACATGTTGTGATGTGCGCTTCTGAAAATGCAATAACTGGGACGCAATGAGAGAAAATTTTTGATATTATTAGAAAGATAAAATATGTTTACATTTCACTGTAAAGGAATTCTTTTTAGAAAAGAATCCTCTCTGAGGCAATTCTTTTTGTTGGTTTATCTTAACATTCAAGAGCAGGTATACTTATCCTTCGGTGAAATATATTTTTATTATCTTAATTTTGAGAATAAACACTGTTGAGGATATATTCGTATATCCGACGGATGTACTCAGACCTTACACGTCGACTGAATGTACCACGGTTGTTGTATAGTCAGGGTTGGCATGGAGACCGACAAATGTTTTTTGTCATTCTGTCTGTGGCTAAGAGGCCAAGCTTAGTAATCCATTCAAGTTACCTATTGAAGCATTTGCATTACTTTATTCAGTATCACTATTTCTGGTGATTCATCACTGCTATTCTCTACAAACACTTACTATGAAATACCGTGCGCCAAGAAAGTATGCCCACGGAGACGAATCAGAGTCTTCTACTGAAAATTGCATTTATGCTGGTAGCAACCAGTTCACTAGAAACAACCGAAGGGGACAACAATTCCAACATCTATTATGATTGTGGTAACTTTGCAATTTACGTTTTCAAGATTCACCTCGTGCTAGCAACATAATTTGTTACAAGCACTCTCAACAGCAATGTGCCACACTAAGGAGAAACCTTGGTGGCGCGCTGAATAATATAGTCATCTCAAAGAGAGAATTATTTTCGGAATAAACACTTACTACGCTATATTATATTGTTATCTGAAAGAGAGAATTATGTTCAGAATTCTAAAATCCTGAACTATTTGTTGGTGTTCCTCAGGGAGAGGAAAGAATATCATCGCAGTCGTACTGGAAGGACGATGGACCTAGGGACGTTTGGCAGCGGAACAAAAGAGAAAGACGACAGGCGGAGCGGCGAAGGCCCGCGGCGAAGGGAGACCCGCGCCGGAGCGTGTTCGCCCAAGTCGCGACATTGTTGTGACGTCAGATGACGGCCGAGAGGAACTTTTTGTCCCGCCGGAGGGCGCGCTCGCCCGTCTTTCTCTCCGAAGCCTTCTCCGCGCGCCGCGCGGGCTGCGTTTCAAGGGCTGCAGAGGGCTGACCCGCGGCGCGCGAGACGTGTGGCGTCACCCCGTTCGCGTTTAGTGCAGATTCTTTGGTGGCATACACAGGCAGTTTGTAAGAAACGGACACTGTGCTGTATTTTCTAACAAATGAATTAGAACTTCAACCAGAATTCAACTTTAAGGCCCATTGAAATGTGCTGTATTATGTTAATTTCAGATTACCGGAGGTGGGGCTTCACCCAGTTTGCATTTAGTGCAGATTATTTGGTGACATACAGCGACGTTTTGCGAGAAATAGAGAGACTGTTATGTTTTCTAACAAATGAATTAGAACTTTAACCAGAATTTAACTTTAATGCCCATCGAAACGTCCTGTTTTACGATAATTTCAGACCATTCGAAAAGGAAAGACAAGGTAATCGATAGATAAGTAAATGGAAATATTTTTGACAATATCAAGAGTACAGACGTAATGAATCGAAGTCAATTGAAATGATACTTAATTGTGGCGTAATATTGGCAGACATTTCATTCTTTTCTTTTTAAGCAGAAAATATTGTAAAGATTTTAATTTTTTCATAGTTTTTCACGGGATTTCGTACATATTATATACACCACCGTATTTCTGTTTACATTTGTGAACTCTGAAAAAACATCGGAGCAAGAGATACCTTTTTTATAGATTGGTGTGAGGTGTTCATGAAAAATATTTCATACATTTCAAAAAGGGTAGTCAGTCGACCTCTACATAACTGAAAAGGATGGAGAAAAAATTGGAGAAGATGAAGGTGAGTTTCCGGGCACAGTCGGGGGCAGACATAAAGGTAGGGAGATCTCACTGTGTAAAACAACATGTATGTAGTAAAAAATTAGAATATTTGAGGTATTAACTTCTTTTGCCCCGCGTGATTTGTCTAATGGCGAATCTAAATAGGTCGCAGTCGAGAGTGAATGGGAAATGGATGAGAGGGTGTTGAGGACAGTGAGACTGGAGCGAAGGCGGACTGAGATGAGCGTGGAAGATCGTCGCAAGATTTGAAAGAGAAACGAGAATGAAGAGAGAGTAGGCGAGAGGACGTGGAAAGTGCGGGATGAGAGCTGGGAATGGGCGAGGAAAGGGAACAGTGAAAGCAGAGTAAAAATTGGGTGAGAGCGAGTGAAGGTGATGTAAAAGGAGGGCGAAGCTCTAGCAGAAGTTGAATAATTCCAAGAGAGCGAGAAGTTAGAGCAGGATGGGAACAGGTTAAAGCGCAGTGAGATCGGGGTAAAGGTTGAGTAAGATCGGAGAGAGCGAGGCGAGAGAGCAAGAAGGGAGCGGGTGAAAGCGTAATGAGTACGGATGAAGTTCAGATAGAGCGGAGAGAGAAAGGGGAGAGTGCTCAATAAACGTTGAGTGAGAGCAGAGTAAAAGACGAGTTAGAGCAGGGCGATAGTTGAGTAAAAGACTAGTTGGAGGGGGTGAGAGCTGTGAGGCTGAACCAAGAGCGCGAACAGCGAGAGAGGGGTGGACGCGGGAGTGGGGACGGCGGCCAGGGGCGGCCCCAACCGTGCGCTGGAAATTGAGCGTCACCCGCCTTCCTGCGCGTCGCGGGGTTCGACTCCAGTTCCGTTCATTACGTTTATGGCCGATTTCAATCGGCCGCGCGCGATTGCCGGGCCAGATTGCAGCGAGCGCCAACGGCCCCACCGCCGCCCCGCCTATGCCGCCCCCGCCGCTGCTCTTTCCGCCCGCGCCATCACCAGCCGCCCCCGCCGCCACCAGCTACCGCCCCCGCCGCCGCCCTCGCCCCCGCCGGTGTCACTGACGTCCGACCCCACCACCAGCCGCCCCCGCCACCAGCTGCCCCCGCCACCAACCGCCCACGCCCCCAGCCCAGCTGCCGCCCCCGTCCCTGCCTCCGCTCTCGTTCACGCCGCTCTCGGGGCTTCCGCGACCGCCCCCGTCCCCGCCGCCCAACAAGAGCGTTTTACGGCCGCCACCGAGGCAGGCTGTCCGCGGGGCGGCGCCCTCGCAGAGCGCCCGAAAGGCAGGAGGCGTTGCGCAGGAGCAGCTGATGGGACGATGCGCGTGACGCCATTCAAATGCCGGCCGCTGCGTCAGTGGTGGAATTCGGA